>CAXAMN010012224.1:1739017-1797576 GCA_963970005.1 Durusdinium trenchii
AGTAGTAGTAGTAGTAGTAGTAGTAGTAGTAGTAGTAGTAGTAGTAGCAAAGTAAAGCCCCACGCCAAGAAGGTTGCCGTTCTGGAACTGGTGACATGAGTTTCAGGATCACCTTCCCAGATCAAGTAGATTGCACAATCAGGGTGCCATTGAACCTCTGCAACCACTGGTCCGTGAACCTAACTAAGACATGACGGTCAAGTCCTAGGTCCTATAGATCGAACTCGTTAGTACTCGAGATCCAAAAATCGGCCTACCCTAACTCGTCGAGTTCAAAGCAAAAATGGGGGTCTGATGCGGATAGCGAAGTTGAACCATGCGGATACCCTTGGGAGTCCAGTCGACTAGTTTTTGACGGTCTTTAGGAGCTTATCGTCTTTGGACTTCTAGGAGAAGGACAGCATCGTCTTGTGGTTCTCGTGCCTAAGAACGTTACACAAGGAAATTAACAAATGTGGCACCCAGACGCTCCATGTATGCCACATATGCCTACATCGGGGTTGTTTGGGGGATCAATGGGGCGGCATTTCTGGCAGTCCCATGGAGGAGTGTATGTGGCAGGTGATTCATCCGGAATCCCAGTGTTCAAAGTCCTGCACCTGGAGGTCTACTACAACCTCAAACCGAAGGGCGCCAACAAAAAACAACGAAACAAGCACTGCATACCAGCACCACCCAAAGGGTGGCTATTCCTAGACATCCATATGTACCACTAAATCTGGTACATGGCACGTATGGACCATATGTGCGTGAAAAACCATATGTACGTGAAACTGCGTGAAAATGCCAGGAACCACAATTTTGCACATGTCCTTGGACATCCTATAGTATGTGTTTGAAACTTCCGCTGCTTTAAAAAAGTTGCACTGCAGTACATGAAACAAGGTTTCTTTGGGTGCAGTTTTTGTGAGTGATTTGCGTTCGCAGCGCCGATCGCCCTGCATGATCAAGTGACCTTATGAACATTTATGAACCGCAACCAATGTACACTACACAAACTAACCATGCTCTAGCACAGTCTAAGATTTCCCTATATACTATGTGTTATAATGACTGTGTACAAAATCAGAAAACAACTTAGTTGATTCTGTTTTCCTTGGGAAGATCCCATAAAACCTATCAAAAGATGCATGCGCAAACATGTACATATGTTTTTTTAGGGCGTGTGGTGGGGCGACGGCGCGACCGGGGGCGGGCCGGCAGCGAGCATGGGCCCTCCAGGAGGCGAGGAAACAGAGACTGTGGGGGAGGTGGGATGGATTGGGAGCCCAGGGATTGTATGGCCATCTGTTTCCAATACAGGTGAGATGTCTAGTGGAAATTTAGTCAACAACAAGTCCAATTTATAGATGAAGTTTTTGCATGTTTTCACTCAATGCCTTGCTGGTTTCAAGCTTTGGCTCAAAATTTTATTCCCATTCCGAGATTGAATGAACATGGCGGGACTGATGCAATGGCGACCTCGATTTGTCACATGGTTGTTGATCACAGTATTTTTTCGTAGTTTTTCTGGTGTCCCCTGATTGTTTAAACATTGGGAAATGTTTTGCCCTGCAAGACTAGTTTTACTCTTGATTGACCCTGGATCTAAGGGAGGGTTTCCTCCCCCGCACCCGAAGACACCGGCAGCTGGCAGCGCTTTTGGTCTTGTGCCCTCGGCAAAGTATCGCCCTTCAAGCGCATCTAGAATGGAGGAACCTGACAAGAAGGCTGTGGTCCACGCTGTTGAAAATGCTTTGGGAGAGGGGCTGAATAGATTGAAATATTTGAGCCCTTGAGGCAGGGCGATTGAAAATAGATTGAAGTAATGTTGGGTGATTGTTGGATGAACCCCTTCAGGTGTCTGATGATGAGACCTCAGAGGTGCCATCAAGTGGGGCTGGAATGGAGGAAGTGGACAAGTCGCTACCACTGGAAGATATTGAGAAGAAGGCCACGGTAGACCCTGCGCCTGCAATGGCACTTCCGAAGGCCAAGAAGCGACCAGCTGTGTCTTGGGCTTTAAATTTGTAAAACAGTTTTTTGTTTTTCTGGTGTCCTCTTCACGTGTAGTAGACATGTGCCCAATCAACAACCATCGAGGAGCTGATGGATCCTGAACTATATGCACAGATTAAACGCACCAGGAGAATGTTTGGTAAAGTTGCCCGTGAATTGGAACTTGGGACCTGTTATGAAAGGTTTTGGTGTGTTTTGGTGATGCTTAAATGGGAAAGTGTTATATGATATGTTTGATATATTTCTTCTGACTCTGATTTTGTCTGGTTTGCCCTATACTTGGCTGTGAGGATGAACAAATGACGGATATGCACCTCAAAGTCAAATCTCTGTTTAAATTGGTGGAAGATCTGCCAGGCCCATAGGGTCACAAACCGCTCGCATTGCAACTGTCTATAATATATGGGCGCGCAAAAAAAATGAGCGCTCAGGCCAGGGAATGTGGGGGTCTCTCTTTAATGTATAGGACCCTTGGAGAACTGTCAAAGGTGTGTTGAGGGCATATTTGAACAGAATGCCAAATTTCAATGTTTCAACATCTCTATGTATACGACAAGTGTTCAATCTCCATGTTGAACCGGGTAGGTGGGTGCATGGTGTGCTTGGGCGACAAAGAACATTTTACTTGTGGGAACTCCATTTTGCTGGCTCCAAATCCTTCCAATGGGGAGTGTTGAATGCTTGCGCCACGTGTGGGGTACCATGTGCTGCGTGATCCAGGCTCATGGCGCGCTGTGCATGGTGCCGGCTCTGATGCTGGCAGTTGCTGGCCATGGTTGGGGGCCCTAGGCTATTTGGACGCCAAAGGTGGTATGTTTACAGACTGTTTACATATATGTAAGAATCTGGAATAGTGCTATCCACCCTTTGTCCCTGCTATCCACCGCCTCCTTGCTATCCACCCTTTGTCCCTGATTGTGTGCCCGGCCTCAGGCTCTTTGGCTTCTGAAACATGGTACGCCTCCCACGCGCTGGCTAGGAAGTGGCGTGGGTTGTGGAGTGGTCTTTCGAAGGTCTTTGAAAGGTCTCTGAAACATGAGATTTGATGTCATTTCGTATGAGCTGTGTGACTATCACAGAAATTTTGGCCCTGGGTGTGAGGGTATCGATCGAACAGTGCCATCAAACTAGGCTTACAAGGTTCAACTGGATATTTTAAGATCAGTCTGAATATGGTATAGACTGGAAAGCCAACCATTGGACCAATGGACATTATATAAATGGAGGACTATGTGATCTTCACTGCTAATATACAATGTAAACTGTTAAGCCAACCATTGGACACAATTGGGTGACCACTTGATCTTCACTGCCCAAACTTGTGGCTGTGGGAGCCATTATGGCTACAGATGCGCAAAGAAGTGCTGAGTATGCAAGGGCTTTTGGTGAGCGGCCTCACCTCAAAGAGGTTCATTGGGGCCACAAATGATGTTTTTCTTTTACTTGATAGGGTGAAAGGAACCTATATCCTTTGAATGTGTGAATAGGAAAAGCTTTAAACGTGTTCTTTGGCGCTAACCCTTCAGGTGGGCTTCTCCTTCCTATGCAATGCCACTGGGCGTCTGTTCACCAAGGGACAGATCAGCCTAAGTGATGTGGACGCCAACTATGACCCAATATATTGCGTGATGAAGGTGAGCCATGGGACAGGGAGGTACTCTGCACATCTTTTGAAGGAAGCGATCATCAAGCACTATGAGTGGTGCAAGCTCTATCCATGTGGTATCACTTCATGCATGCAGTGCATACAGGACTGGGCGCTGAAGCTGGGAAAAGCACTTCAACGACTTGTAGCTGGGCTGATCTTTTGAAGTGTTCCCTAATTTGGGCTGTTGATTAGTTGGATTGTTGGGGATATGCTTTCCTGGAAAAAAACTCCTTTGAAACCAATGATCAAATGCCCCATTCTCCAGGTCAGCAGGTTTCGCCGCTTGTACCGGCTTGCAGCCTCCTCCAAGAAGTCCAACATCCGGCGCCTCAAGAAGGATCTGGAGGGCCAAGTGGAACCTGGTCCCTTCATTCATGTTGGCCCACTATGGTTCTGAGTTGCTATAAAAATGTTTTGGAACTCAGGTGAGGTGCACGGTACCTTTGAATGTCCCTATACCACAAAAATGGTTTCAAAAGTTGGCTTCTATTTGATTATCTAAGGACTTTGTTCCTGGGACAGCGCATCTAGATGATGAATCTGAAGAAGAATGTACAGAAGAGAGTTCTTCTGCTTCGGTCGCCACGCTGTCGGAGCTACATCGGTCGGTTCCTGGCACTGTTCATTACATGTTTTTTTCTTCCCATATTAGTAAACACAGGTGGGTTGGTCTTGTGGGGCATTGATTCACCTTTCTCTATTTTTAGGCTGCTATTGAGAGCACTCTGCCTAAGCTTCCTGGGGCACTGGGTTCTAGTGGCCAACATGGTGATCAGAAGATCATGGATGTGGCCTTGCAATTGAAGGCTGCCAGGGAACACGCTGCCAAAACTTTGCAGAAAAATCAATTGACACCTAGCTAATTTGGCAGGCAACTTTTGTTTTGATTGAAGTTGGATGGTACCTTTTTTGCCAATAGGGAGTTCTTGAATTGAAATCCATTGGCCGACCACTGTCAGGTCATCTGGTGCAGAGTCCATGGCTGAGAAGCTGGCGAAAGCACTGCAAGAAGTGAGAGGCCAAGCCCAACCTCAGGAAAGCGGCCCTGGTGGTACCCATGTCCTGCCTGCCTTTGCACCATGTCTGATTCGACTCTGTCTTTGTTTTTTGAATTTGAATACGTGTCCTTTGAGTTAAGTATATAATGGTAATGATTAAGCCGTGATCATTCAGTCTATGTATATATAGATGCATAATGCTTTTCTTTCCACTCGATCAGGTATTGAAGAGCATTCAAAACATTGGTGACACAAAGCCCTTTGCATTGAGCGAGCAATACAAGAGCACATGGAAAAAGCACAAGGCAGATGAGGCAGTTGAGCCTAAGCCCAAGGCAGCTTCCAAGGTGAAGAAACCATCTTCGTCGTCGTCGAACACCGGTACCTCTTCCTGCGGCAGCTCAGGTGTTTATACACCACAGCTCTTTGCTGCCATGAGGGTGGAGTACATGAACAAGCTGAAAGAGGGTAGACTTTCCCATCGTGAAGCTTCTCAGAAGTGGCAGGACTCTGAGGAGAAAAAGAATCTTCTCAAAGACTTGCCTGTTTCTGAACTAATTAGAAGAAGGTTTGTGCCAAAAGGGACTACAACAAACCCTTTTGCTTAGAAACCTGTGTGCAGCTAGCTAGCTAATTTGGGCTGTGCCTATAGCGTCAATTCATGTGGACACGCTTCATGTGTGTCACAAAAGGTCGCCAGTCTACTGTGTTAGGAGGGGTTCATGCTACATATGGCGTACCTGTATATGACATAAACACATATGTCTTTCCAAATGGTAGAGCTGTGATGAGTAGACCATGAGCTGCTACAATCAACACACCGTTCAACCAATTTTTTGTGGTAAGCAAAAACAAGCTGGCTGCGAATGCAATTGCAGTTTTGGGCCTGCTGACATATAGGGTGCTTTGCGGGCGAATCCTGGGCGATGATCCTGGAGCTGATGCAATGGCGTGCACCGCCAGTTCTCATGCTCTTGCTGCTTTTGTTACAATTCAACACGAAGGTGCCCTCATCACCTTCGATAGAGTTTGTGGAGCTCTTTGCTGGAGCTGGTGAAGCTTCTTTGGCACTACGCCAGGAGGGGCTGTCGAGATCGATGCATGACATCAATATGGCGCCTCAACACATGGACTTGTGTCAACCCACTGGGTTCTTGCGACTTGGCCTGTAGTGTCTGGCAGTCTTCAGCTTTTCTTGTGCCTTTTTTGTGGATTAACTTTCAATATATTGCTTTCCTGGGAAGGTCAAAAGATTTGGAGTTTATGTCATAATATGTCTTGGTGCGAACTGTTGCTCTCCCAGGGTGGCCTTGAATGAGCTCCGTCGAGCAGAGCCTGGAAGTCTGTGCATCTTTGCTCTATGCTGCGCGTCCTTTTCGCGAATGACCCATGACCTATTCTTGGCATATGTTTGGATTGTGTTATTCAACTGTGGTGTAGACCAAAGCTATATAGGTGTTTGATGGAATGGGATACTTACCACCTTCTGGGGTGCCTGGCTGGACTGGCTGCTGTTGTTATGGACGCAGTCAGGAGCCGTGCAACGGCAGGGAGGTCAATTCTATTTCCGCTGGGCCACATAGAGTTTCAGTTCGTTGAGATTGGAAACCTGCTGTCTGCAAGATTGATCTTGATGTTGTTCATTTGCTCCTGGAAGGGGCTGAGGTGGATCATTGAGCAGCCAGAGGGATCGGCGTTTCCACTACAACCACGCTGGCAGCAATTCTTGAAATTGGCCAGTGCTTCTTGTCGTTTAATGGCTACGCGCCAGTCAAAGGTTCAAGTAATAATGAGCTTTTAGCCTGGCATCAAAAACCACACTACACAAGAAACCACATGTTGTGCTAGGTTTGGTCTACATCTTTTTGGATGGGCAAGTTTGGTGGGCCAACAGCCAAACGACATCGGATCTGGTCGAACGACCAAAATCTCCTCTATGCCATCCATGACGAAGCTGGCTCCATGACCAAGAAGGAAATGGCGATGCTTCCTGGCGGTCCGCTGGTGACAAAATATCAAGACCGGCATGGTCTGCAGCGCTGCACGGGAATCAAGGACAAGCTCAAGGCGAGTCAGATACTGGGCAGGACATAATTTGTCTAGGTAGTATAAATCTCCTGGCAACCTTGCCAACTTGAGGTCTTGTCCTCATATGTTTTCCCCACATAGGGTTTTCAATGTTTGTACAAACATAGAAGACAAGATATGATGGACTGTTTCAAACTCTCTCTATATATATATATGATGGATCGTTTGGAAAGTTGCCATGTAAGGACATACACCCCTGCTTTTGGAAAGAAGCTGGCTCAACTGGCAGTGGCACTTCGAAAGGACAGTTTTGGCCTCCAAGAACCAATCACCCCTATGAGATTCTATGGTGCTTTTTCCCATCAAAAACCTGACAGATTCAACAAATGAGTTTTGGTGCTTGACTGCTTTTTATGCTGCCCTTCAGGACCCTTTGCCGGGACCCAAGTGCAAGCTGGAAGTGGATGGCAGAAGGGGTGACCTGGAGCTGTTCCAGAGTAGTTACTGCATCCCTGGCTTGGGGCTGGCTGGGCTTGGTGACCGGTGGCCTGATGCAACTTGGATGATTGTTGTATTGTTTTCTTGTATTTCTAGGTCGGTGGTGAATCTCAATTTGATTCAACAATCCTCCACCCATATGTGAAAGTTCAAACATCCCTGGGAAGCGAACAATGAGTTGTCTGATTTAAACCAGTGATCCTAAACCCACTTGAATCTGATCACTTGATTGCGCCACTGTCGCTCAACGACGACTATCCGTCAATTGTATCTAATCAAACCTTCATGTTCAATCAATCCCAAGCAATCTTTCTCTTGATTGTGTTCTTGGGGACATGTGCAGGCAGAGCTGGACCCGGCCACTTTGGCTTCATTCAAACCATGTTTTTGAATCTTGTTATCTATAGTGTCGGAGCTGGTAGTGGCACATCTTGATCCCTTTGTCACCGGACTGTGGCACCGGGCCTGAAGGTGATTCGGTACCTGGTCAAGTGCAAGTACTTCAGCCCGCCAGGACGATGGGACCCTGAGAACAATTAAACATGTGATCTAATGTGTTCTTTGGTTCTTTTGGTTGGGGGCTCGTTTGGTTTTCATGCTACAATGCATCGAAGTGGAACAATGGATGTGACCATGTAAGGAGGAGGTGTTCATGGCCCTGGGCTTGCGGAAGCCTGGAAATGGATTGGGCGCCTAAGGTGTTGAGAGCCTACAATTAAATGGCATGGCTCCCAAAGCTTTACCGCTGGTTTGCCAGCTGTGGCTTGAATTCAATGGAGCCATATAGTTCTTGCAAGGTTGGGCCCACCTGGAGATTTTATGGTTTTGGCCTTCAAAGTATCCAAAAAAATCTCACCGTGAAAAACCGTGATTTCGACGTGAAAAAGGCCCAAATGTACGTGAAACGGCCGTGAAAACCGTGAAAGTGTAAAATGCAGCTGTCATGAGCTTTCCATAAGATGGAACTACTAGTCTATATAAGTGGATCATGTATATATAGCCATATTTAGCCATCGAGAGCTGTCTAAAGTTAGGGTGGGACCCTTGACCTGGCCATGGCTCTTCCGGAGCTTCCATTCCCTTTGGACGAGCTGGATTGGCAGAAGTTTGGCGAGGTCCAGAAGTGTGTTGGTTTGTCACCAGTGGATACTATGAAGGTCATGAAGCTGGTGCTAGGCACAGATCCTCCTGAGGTGCCTTTGCATCATTTTGGGGGTACCCTTTTATTTATTTTAGACCTCCATACACACTGACATCGCTTGGTTGAGCCTCCATCGGCCTGCAGCGCGGCTGAGGATATCCTGCAGCTGGCCGGCGAGCAGGGCACCACCAAGCCGGGGGGCGAAGGGGAAGGGGAAACCGAAGGAGAAAGCAAAACCAAAAGCTGCCGGGAAAGCAAAAGCAAAATCGAAGCCTGCGGGGAAATCGAAGGCTAAGGCCAAAGGGAAACCCAAAAAAACCCGAGCTGTTCTCAAAGCGGGGCGTTCTTCGCTGGGCCTGGAAGATGCTGAAGAGGAACCACAGGAAGAGGATGAAGAAGTGGATCCTGCACCGCAGATCAGAAAGAGACCGGCTTCGAAGAAGCCTGCTGGGCAGCCTAGCGTCCCTCGAGTTCGACGAGAGCCTGTGGAGGCCGTGGTGGAGAATCTGGTGGAGCCAACTGCAAAACAGTCGAAGCCTGAGGAGCCTGTGGAGCCTGATGTTCCTTTGAGCCCTCCTGCACGGCGGCCTGCAAGAAGGTCTGATACGATCCACTTGGACTCCCAATTCTCTGAAGTGTGTCTAGGTTTGTTTACCATGTAACCTTTTTTTCTTTATTTACATGCAGCCCATATATGTATCTGAACTTAAGATTCTGTTCTTGTGCAAGTGAGGTCTTGCAACACCCTCCAGGCTGGGCTGGAGATGGTTGAGGTGCAACATGCGCCCCAGGCTGCAGATGTGCGTCGGGAGACTTTCTCACAAGTCTCTTCTTTGCAGTGATTTGGCCATATTTGCAGAAGCTTTCTAGTTTTTAATGTCTTTTGAAGTTTGTCTATCAATTTTGCGCCGACTCATATTTTTGTCTTGGAGACAAGGCTGGGTGACAGTGTCACCACCATTTCTCCTGGATCATTGGAGATGCAAGCGGCCCTATCAGCAGCGCAGGCAACCATCGATTCCTTGAAGCGCCGACTTGGTGAGGTGGATAATGCTGATGCTGGTCCTACGGTGTTGGAGCGGAGGGCACACATCAATGCTGCTGAGCTCAAGGCCAGGTGTTGAAATGTTTCTTGGAATGGTAGTTGAGAACCTATGATTCACAACCTGTGAGGCTCTTGAAGGGGAGGCTATGACAGAGGATGAGATCAAGAAGGCTGCGCTGAGTTCTGCTTCGCAACGCACCCGGGATTACCTGAATGCCAAGAAAGACTTGAAGATGATTAGTGAACAAGCTGCTCTCCCTCCCCAGCCAGAACCTCCTGCTGTTCCTTGTGCCACACCATCCCTAGGGGCTGCATTGGTCCATGCTGTAGTGCCTGCAACACCAGCGCCGACGGAAGTTGCTCCTGATTCAGATGTGGTCATGGTGGAGGCGTCGCCGCTGCCGCCGCCTGACAACCAGCTTGGCTTGGAGGAGACCATGGAGCCTGAATCTATTATTTGCAGGTCACCGACCTTGGTCCTGGGAGCTCATGTCAATGATGATATGGAAGTGGAGCCAACACAGGTGGTGGAACCTTTGGCTCCTGGTTCTATGCCAGCTGAGGTGGAAATGCTTGAGGGCACTGTGACAGAGGTGGCAACTGCAGCAGCTCCAGTGCCAAGTCCAGTGCCAAGTCCACCAGTCGACCCTGCGCCTGCAGAGTCATTGCCAAGTGCGCCGGCCCCTGTGCCTACAGTGGCAAGTCCACCACCAGCCCCAGAGCCAATGGTAATTGTGTCAAATCCACTGCCAAGTCCACCAGCCCCTCTGGCAGAATCAGTGGCAATAAGTGCAGTACCTGCAAGTCCACCAGCCCCGCCAGCTCCGGTGCCAAGTCCACCAGCCCCAGAGCCAGCAGCTCCGGTGTCCAGCAGCCCCTCCAGTGGTGCCAGCTCCAGTGGCAAGTCCAGCAGCCCCTGTAGCGCCGGCTCCAAGTCCACCAGAAGCGGCAAGCCTGCCAGCTCCTGCTCCAGCTCCACTACCAAGCCTGCCAGCTCCTCTTCCAGCCACTGTGCTCAGCCATGCACCTGTAGCGACGGCAGGTCCACCAGCTCCTGCGCCTGTGCCAGTGGCAACACCTGCTGTGCCGCCTACGCTAACAGTTCCATTGTTGCCCAATCAGCCCGTGGTTCCATCTTCGTCTATTGCTGGATTGGCGGGTGCTCATGCAGGGCAAGCTGGAGGTCCTATGCGATTTGATCAGCTGCCAGATGACATCCGACAAATGATTGCCATGGGCCCAAGAACTCCGGCTGCAGCACCTTCGGCTCCGGCTGCGGAAGAGCCACAAGAGCGTATCAATACATCCACTCACAGGACAGAAGCCATGAGATTGAACAGGTTCATGCAATCGCCTGCTGCAGCAGAATTCCCGCACATGTCTACTCTCTTCAATGGGAGCAATGAGGTTCCTTGCATGGCTTGATGACAGCTCCTTTTTGTATTGGTGATTGTTTCTTGCTTTCACCTACTGTAAATGATTCACTTGCTATTGGTGGCTTGTCAGGAAAAGCTTCGACTTCTCCGAGCATGGGTGAATTCAGGAGGCAACAAAGCAGCCTGTGAGTCTGCGATTGTCTTGCAGAAGGAGAAGAGCGAGCGGTTTGAAGGCCACAGAGAGCCCTGGTCAATTCGGGACATGCTGCTGGCCAACTGGCCTGTGGAGAAAATCCGGAGCATTGTGAGCCGTGGGGGCGCTTCTCCGGACCCGGATTGCCCTGAGGTACAGGAGTGCTACCAGTACTGGGTCATTGTCCAGCGTCGCCGCAGCAATACTGAAAGTGTGACCCAAACGGCTTCTACAAGGATCAATACGCAAACGACTTCTGATGGCTTGGCGGCAGTTCTGGGCACGCCTGCTAACCTGATGCCTTCGGTCTCTGGTGCGGCTGTGAGCGGTGCAGCTGGTGCGGCTGGTGGTGCTGCGCCTGTTGATCTGGTGGGCCGTGTCCAGCAATCCCTTTCAGCTTCAACTGGAGGAGAATAAGTGGCAAAAGTTCCAGGCAGATGTTCTTTTAAATTGCAATGTTGAATTGCTATTGCTTGATATATATATATACATATGCTGCAGGAGCTCCGCTACCAAAGGTCAAAGCAAAGGCGAAGCCAAAGTCGCAGAACAAACCAGTGACACCAACAGAGCCAACTGGTGCAGCTGAGCTGAAAGCTTCTCTGTGCCAGCTGGTTGCAATATATTGGGTAAGCTTTTGTTCTCTTTTGTTATCATCTTTTTTTTGTGGGATTCTTCTGACAATGTATGTTATATAAACATCGACTGTCCCAGGCAAAGAACTGAAGAAGGAGATCAATCAGTGCAACATCTGTGCCTTTGACCTCGATTCCACGGACAAGCTGCGGGGTGCTTTGATGAAGTTTAAGACTCGCTATGAAGAGTTCTTGGATGAGTGCCTTGGAACTATATTTCACTTAAGTGTTTACCTTTGGTACCTTTTTGCTTTTGACACCCCTGTGGTATTTTATATCCACGGGTCCTGATCAATGATTCTGAGGATCAAGGGGATTGATGCATTGGCGACGCTGAAGGATTTGCAGGCAGAGATTGCCGACAATGTACCTAGAACCGTATTAAACAATATATTTTGTTTGTAAATCCTCACTTGAAAACAGCTCAAAACATTTGGAAGTATTGTCAGTGGTGCCAAATCCAAGGTATCCAACATGAAGGTCATCAAGGCCCAAGCAAAAGCTGTCCTTTCGGTCCGGAAGAAGGAGAAGAAGGATTCGGCGGCTAGCTCGGCCTCGACTGTTGGATGAGAGGATGGCTTTTCTTCTCTGGAGGGCTAGCGTAGTGCCCATAGGAATGCATGGGTTGAATCCAGTGGCTGCATCCCCATAGCCTGCTTTGCAGCAATATGGGAAACACTTTGCATCCCCAATGATCTAATAGAGTATATACTAGGAAACACTAGATGTTTGTCACATATATGGATGTCATGCAATTGTGGGAGGGGGTGCTCCATCAATGGATTCGGGATTGAGCATTCGATGCCATCGCAAGCCCACCTTTTGAACATCACCGAAAGAGGTGCATTGGATTCTTGGTGGAAAAAGACATGGGGGCTCATGCCTGAAAAAGGGATGTGTTCGCTTAAGTTTGATGTTCCCGACGCAGGTGACTGGGAAGATCCACATGCGGCCAATAAGCGGCAGAGACTGGATGAGGTGTTTCTTGGAATCCTTATAGTCGTATGTTTTGTTGTTCATGGGTTGCAAGTTGGTATAATTATATTGGAGGAGTTTGTACTCTTCTATACTCTTCTCACCCATGGGCCCTGCTCAGGCTGGCGCGTGGCGTTGGCGCTGGTGCATCTTCAATCCATCATGCCTGCGCAGTTGGGGAGATCTTCGAGTCACAGGTCTTCAGTCGGAGCCTTTGGTTAATCTTGGGAATTGGTTGGATTTGTTTTTGGATATTCTTCTTTGTGTGAACAGTAAAAACATGTGATCTTCCTTTGATGTCACATGCAAGGGTGGGCCAACATGAACTCAATGTTCACCGCAAAGCTGCACGGGAAGGTCTCAGCTATGATGCAAAGATATCCTATATAGAGCTGCCAATTTGCACTGACCAAAACGCTGGCACTGTTGGGATTGAAACGTGGCCAATCCTGCTTCCAGCTGATTTGGAATCTGGGCCAGTATTCAAAAACCTTTTTTTATGTGGTTGTCGCAAATTGGTGTCGAGCTATATATGTGCCTTATGCATCCATTTTTCCACAGTTAAGGTAGCTGCTATGATCAAGAATGGAGACCTTAGATTTCTCACTCAGCTTGACAAAATGGAAGACTATTGGAAACATCTTCTGAAAGATTATCCTAATCATCCAGTGGTTGGCCAGGAGGCCATGAGTGTACCTTTGACGTTGTATGGACCCTTCCCTGTGCTTAAGCATGCTTTTGATTTTGGTTCCCAGTGATATGTAGAAAAGAATCATTGAGTGAAAAGGAATGCAACTTGTTTTTTTGATGAGCTCAATGGGCACTGAAGGAGATGAGGGCCAAGCGCTGGGTGGCTCCTGGATGAACTATCACTTCTGCCCATCCTTGAGCCCTTGCATTTCCAATTCTGCCTGCAGCCGCTTCCTCATGTGCTGCATTCCTGCCGCCATGCACCTCAGAGCCATCAAGTACTGTTTTCATGTGCTGTTCTGACGTTGGTCAAAGCTCTTCATGATATTTGCCAAAATTAGCTATAGAAAAGTAATCTAATATGACTGTACCTGTTCACAAAATGATCCCTCACTGAGGTATGTGTTTGATGAGCATGGTGTGAATCTTACGCTTCAAGCTGCAACAGCGGCCATTCGGGACAGCTTCAACTCTTTGTCCCGAACTGGTGTGCCAATCCAAGACCCGGAAACTGGTGAGTGCGTGCCTTGACACTTTAGAGATTTTTTAGTAAATCTTTGAACTTTGGATTTTGGTGTTTAGCTTTCTTGAACAAACGGTTTCGTGGTCCAAGCTGCAGTGCATGGGCGTGCATGTAAGGTTTGCACGCTCAAGTTTTGGATTGCGCATGTCACGGGGGATTGGAAATTCCTCTACCAGACCTTCAACTTCCAGCGGTATGCAACCTATGAAGAGGCAAATGGCTGAAAAATGGGGTTGGCCATTGATTGTATCGCTGCCTTGGGTTTGTCATATGTTTTTTTGTTTTCTGTGTTTCATGGCTTATGTTCAACCCTGCAGATCTGCTGGATGTGCCTTTGCACAAAGGGTAGTGATGACCCTTCTTGGAGCTTTACAAACCTGAACGATGGCTGCCCATGGATGGGGACTCTTTTTCAACAAGACCCGTGGAGTATCAAACCTTCTCTTGCTGACTTAGAGGGGTTCAACTTACAAATGCTGTCAGTGGATCTGTTGCACGCTTTCCACTTGGGCTGTGGCCGTGACTTGGCTGGCTCGGCCATTCGGTCTTTAGCGTCTCAAGCAGGCTTTTGGGCTGGCAACACCCAGGATCTTCGACTTGAATCAGCCGCACGCAGCCTACGAGCGTTTGCCGCCAACAACCGGCTCAGCTTGACAATTCGGAAGCTTACGAAAAGCAATTTGTCCTGGGAGACAGAATCTTATCCGGAACTGAAGTGTAAGGGGTTCGACACTTTCATTGTGGTCAAGTGGTTGGCGCATGAGGTCACTTTGAGAGATTGTGGCGATGACTTGTTGGCGTGCGCACTTTGGGCAGCGGACAGTTTCCTGCGTGTTTTGCACAAGTCTGGAACGTTTCTGAAAGAGGCTGAAGAACTTCACAAAACCCATGTTGGGAACCTGTTCCTTCGCAGCTACTTGAGGCTTGCTTCCAATGCACTGCAAGCTCGACAAAGGCTTTGGAGGCTGAGGCCCAAGTTCCACCTATTGTGGCATGTGGTGCATGAGCGCAGAGCATCCAGATTGAACGCTACATTCACCTCTACTTGGATGGACGAAGATGCGATGCGAAAATGGATGCGCATCACGAGAATGACTCACAAGAGAACTGCTGCAATCAACACTCTTCGGCGCTTCTTGTTGGGACTCCCGGCCAAGCTGAACTCGGCCAAAGTGCCAGGATCGAGCACCGAGCCAAGAGAAAGTTGGTCCAACTGGTTGGGATGGTGTGTGTGTGTGTGTGGCAATAGGACCTGCAGAGAAAACCATATGCATCTAATTTTTCATGCCGCAGTGGTGGGTTCACCATGTAAACCTAGGGGCTGACCAAAACATGGTAAGGTAACGTGAGAATATATAAATATCTGACCTGAAACCACACCCTATCACACTATATATATGTAGTCATATGTTTTTGTACAACGTGCTAAATTCAAGATAAGGTTTAAACAGAGCCGTGCTGGGCTGCGCTGAGTACAAATACAAAAGACAAGTCTCTTCATGGCATGTTGCTTTCTTTCTTGGGAAGGCTATATCAAGCCTGGTAGTGGAGCCATGTCATCAAAATCGATTGCTGACAACAGCTTTTCACCAGCACTTTTGGCGTGAAAGTGCGTTAAAAAAACCATATGTACGTGAAAATTTTTAAACAGTACGAATGAAGCCATGTACCAGATTTAGTGGTACATATGGATGTCTAGGTTATAGACCCCCGAAAGAGGTCTTTTCCATCTAGTAACCACCCTTGGGGCGGTGCTGGTACATGGTAATATACCGTTCCACACACATCAACCCAAGCTCTGAGACGAAACCAAAGCGAGAGGTCTCTCATGAGCATTCCAGCTGTTTGGTTTAGCATGGCCCAACATATTCCAACGCATATTCCACGTCGTCTGATCAGACGACCTCTGACTGCGGTGTGCATGGTGTTTTTGGTCGCCTCGCGAGTTCATCCCTGGTTTCAGCGATGCCAATATGAGCCCGGGCCCGAGCTTTCCCCGGGCTCGGGCTGGGTCCAACTGTGACCCGGTGACCCATGGTGGGCGCTCGGTGTGGCGGAGGCGTCGGAAACTTTTCAGATTGGACCAGCTGCTTCCGTTCGGGGTCACCAATGGATATCTCCACACTACGTAAACAGGTCTCCAAACAGCGCACCCCTTGGAAGCGCTAGGGAGGTCTGAAGAACCTTTGCTTTTTCTGTTGATGATGTGGAACTCTGCTTCTCTATACAACTCGTTGGCCTTCATCCCGCGAATCTCAACTGGACGGTGTCTCCTCCCTCATGGGCTTGGCCGGAGGAAACGCGAAGCCCACCGGCTTCTCCAACCAAATCCTTAGGTGTCAGAAGAACTCAAGAGCGTCTGTCGGTGGCACTTTGTGTCCTCACTTGGTGTCTGAAAGGTGGTGTCGGTTGGGGTTCCCTCATCCTCATAGTTCCACCAGGACCATCCGAATTTCTGGGTGCCCTGGCTGGAGATCTCTAGGTTTAAGTAGTGCAGGGTAGTCCAGCCTGGACACCCAAAGGGTCGGATGATCCTGCCATCTGTCACTTCTCACGACCGGCCATGCGAAGATGTCTTCGTCCGGGCCCGACGAAAGCTCCCACAGGTGGACCATCGTTCGAACGACCGAACGTCGCTTCTTGATACTACCCTATAGGGCTCCTGGCCCACCTCTGAGGTTCGGTGGTTGGGGTGGATTTTGGGGGGTCTAACCACCGAACCTGAGGACATGGGACAGGAGCCCTAGGGCTAGTAGGAAATGAGCTACCAGTAGCGATGGCCTCCAACCTCCTAGCGATGGCCTCCACTATAGAGTAGCTTCGAGCTACCCCCAAAAACCACCCGCCCGAACCATCACTGCACCCTGAAACCTGAAGCGCCGGGGGCGGATCTGATCCGAGGTCTCTGGTCCATAGGCCTCTTTGGGTCCATAGACCTCTTGATGAATACATACAACCCACCCAATTGAATTGGGATCTCCTCTTCAGGCCTCAAGAGTTGAACTTCAGGCCTCAAGAGTCGCACTGAACGGTTGGAATATGTTGGCATCACCCCCAGACGGCCGTTGTTTTGGGACCAGTGACGACCGGAGCGGAAGGACTGGAGGAGACGAGCGTGTTTTAAGGCGAAACCCGGGGATGCATCGGATCTTTTCCATACCAAAAGACACCTTACGTTTGGGCGATCGCCCAAGAACGTAAGTTTGGTTTAGTTTCCTTTGTTCTTTCTGAGTTCCTTCTCGTTGTTTTTCCCAACAGAGGTTGAAGGACCCAAACGCGACACGTCTGGGACTGCCAGTCCGGACTGCCGAGAGTTCCGGCCAGGGGTGGTGGTGGCGCCAGGGGTGGTGTTTTTATCTGGGGCATATATGGCAGTCCCATGGAGTGTATTATGGGTTATAGACTATCCCGGTTGGGTATCTCAGGTTACGGTCCTTACTATAAGGTCACTGGCTACCTCTCTTGGTCCATACCACTTATATCACCTTAGTTTCAGCTTCCCAACAAGCAACTTTAGCTCCAGCTTCTCACATCCTTACCCCCACAGTCTCACCACCTGCCCCCTCAACTAACTACATGTTCACCACCCCCAAAAGGTTTCGTTTTCGACCGAGACCTTCCTCCCACCTTTCGCTCGGCGTCTTCTCCGGCGGCCTCTCGTCCTTCAACAGCTCCAGCGCTCGCTGCGCGTGCCGCAACGCCAGCAGCGACACGCCTCCGCTGGCGCGGCAGAAGTTGGCCTCCGCAGCCCGATGGTGTAAACGAGTCCTCAGAGGCGGCGGAGACGGATCGTGGCGGCGACGGCGACTGGCACCGGCAGCAGCGGCCCAAGGGAGCAAAGGATGAAGGGTGTGGTGGGCGTTCTGGCGTGGCGGTCGAGGAGGGAAGGATCTGTTTTCCCATTGTTTTTCCTCTCCTTTTTGGGGTTCTAGGCAGGAGAACTTGCCCATCAACTCTTTTCTAATGTCAGGATCCTTCAACTGCTGCGATCATATTCTATAGTCCTTCACCTTGTGGCAAAACAGTGGCAAACCTGTCCACTTCATGATACATACTACTGACTGTGTTGGTTCGGAAGTTTGTGCATACCACCTCCGCACAATGACATTGATATCTAACAATGACATTGATATCTAACTATTCCTGGGTCCGGCACCCCTTCATGTCCATAGGCCAAGGGCACCACACTCGGATATATACGATATATATAACCGACCCCAAGCCTCAAGGGGATCACTGGGCGATCACCTGAGGTCCCAAGGCTCCGACGCGGCGTCTCACTTCTTCCGACTTCGCGACCGGCCGAGGTGCACGGGAACCGGGCGGAGCAGGGTGATGCCTCGACGCGGAGCGGGGCGATCGTTCGTCCCATGTCCTCAGGTTCGGTGGTTAGACCTTCAAAAATCCACCCCAACCACCGAACCTCAGGAGGTGGGCCAGGAGCCCTAGGGAGTAAACATCACCAAGACCATCCTTTTATAACCCTAATGTAGGAGAAGGTCATGTAGCATCACTATTCAATGGATGTTGGTCATCCGTTTCGGGGGGGAAGCACTGTCTGACCTAATGATCGATTCCAAGACTCCAGGATGGGTTCCCGTATGTACGATTTTCCCAACGTAGTGGGACTCTCTTCACACACGAACACAAGTAAATGGGCGAGCGTCTGTCTCTCCAACAATCAAATGGTTTCGTGCACCCAAACATACAAAACAAAACAACAAACATGTCCAAATGAACAAAAGAAAACACCACAAAACAACAAGCATCACAACCAAAACAAGTCCAAATCTGCTGCTCATGTTCTCTTGCAAAACTCATCTAAAAGCTGCGAGGACAACATGGTTGAAGGCCTGGTTGATCTTCCAACCAACCACCACCGGCGCAGGAGGATAACAAGCAGGTGTTCTTCTTCGTCACAAAGTGCACCAGCTCCTCACGCAGCGAGGACCAGAAGCTGCGACCATTTCTTCCCAAACAATTTGTTTAATCATAATTAATCCACACACTCCATGTAGCAGCAGTTCCAAAGGGGTGCTGAACTGAGAGGTTAGGGGTGCCCAGAACATCCACTCACTGGATGGGACTAAACACCATCCCGACATGTGACTCCATGTTAGTATATATGGCATATGTTATAACTACATTCACCGCTAATATCAACCACCCCCCTGGCCTTTTCTCAGCAAATATGACCGTCCCATGGAACCATTTGGGTATCAAATGAATGGTCGAGATCTCCGTTGGACCCTTGCAGGCTTGGAGAGTGGAACCTATGGAATTCCCCTATGGCCAAGCACTCGTCATTGGATGGTGATCTCTCACGTATGCTACATGCGTTGATCTTGACGACATACCAAAAACCCGCCCTGTTGTGTGCCCCAAATGGGGATCTGAAGACTTGTTTGGTAGACAGTGTGTTCAGATCTAAAACGGGTTTGCGGTAATACTTGGAGAATACTTGGAGGCATCATTTCTAGCAAATCCTCTTGGCGTTCGAAACAATCCTGCTCCCTTTCGTTACACTTCCCTTCTTGGGACTTCCTTAGGATGGATTTATGTCCCTGGAGCCGGGTTGGATGTTTTCGTCGGAACTCTTTACAGATCCACTGGGCCCGTTCTCTTCATCTAGGAGAAAACGGCCTTCCATCTAGGAGACCTGCGGCACTGCGAGCAAGAGAGCGGTTTTGTCCACGAGAGCCTCCCTTGCTGTTTCGTCGTTGTCTCCACATAAACACAAGTTGTCAATGAGTTCTCCAGCCGTTGGTCACAATGATAATGGCAAAATCAAATACTGATCTCCAACGGCAAAAAACACATAGGGCAAACCCGCTTTCTTCATCTCACTCGTGCCACTAAAGTCATGGTTCTCACTGATTTTGGCACCGCTTCCATGGCTGTCCTTAGGTCCTTCGCAACCTTTAATGGTGATGTTTGGTAAAAAGACGACACATCAAAACCAACCGACACGTCGTCGGACTGTTCGGGTCTGCTTTACAATCGCAGACCTCGCCCCTTCCCCGCATGGCTCGCGGCCGCGAACGCGACGCGCCTTAAACTCGTTCTGTCGGTCGGGCGAGCGCACGGCGCGGTTGCCGGGCTCAGGTGGCTCCAATAAGAGCCAAGTCCTCCAAGTTCGGGGGCCCAAGTTCGGTCAGAAACCCGAAACATGTTCGGTCAGGGTGGTTCTTTTTGCAGGGGCATCCAGGGGTTTGGGTCATTAGCATTGCATATTGGCTATCGATGGCTATGGTATTTCTTTAATACTGTGTGGTGCTATCTGGATCGGCATGTCTCAAGTTAAAGTGGACCCAACATGCCCCGCAGTTTAAGAAAGAGGAATGTGACAGTCTTCCTTTCGGGGCCTCCACGCAATACTTCGTAGCAAACTCCTCGTGCCTCCGTGCCGGTTCCAGTGATGAACTGGGCGAGCTTAAGCGAGCCGTGTCCGCATGAACCGGGTTTCGCGCAGAGCGCGTGCCGATGGTCATCGGCGCGCAGACGTGACGCAAGGTGACGTACGGCGCTTGTAGAGTTTGAAAAGCAGGTTTTCTTGAATGTCACCAGTGGGTTTGAAGTGCATGCGTGTGTTTTTGCTACACGTCGGTCTCTGCACCAACATTGCATTCGCCCGGGTCACATTAAGGGGTGCTTTGGGGTCGGCAAAACATGGCAGTCCCGTGTAGACAGGTCGTGCCTGGGAAAAGAACGGTGCAACTTTTTCTGTAGGGCTCCTGGCCCACCTCCTGAGGTTCAGTGGTGGGGGTGGATTTTGGAGGGTGTAACCACCGAACCCGAGGACATGGGAGGAGGGAGCCCTATAGGGCCCGCTAGGGCCCTATACCCCTGGCCATCCGATTGAAGCGTCCGCTCCTCGGCGGCACCTTCTCGATTCGATCCTTAGGTGAGTCCGTCGGCCCTTTTGCACCGGAAAGGGCCCGAGAGCTCGAGACCGGCGTGACGCGGCCCAACCCCAAAATAGCATGAACCTGGGGCCAAAACAACCAAACACAAATAGGTTGCATCAATATGGCCATTGAGATCCTTTACATCGGAAATGGCTGGGACTGGGGAAACATCCATTTCTTTCTGGTTGTTTTGGGCTTCCAGGAAGGGATGCGACACGATGTGACATGGAAACCATGAAGAAAACATGTACCAGCAGTTCCAAACGGGTCTTAATGCAGGTTAGGGGTACCCTTTCTTCGCTCACTGAGGGACTAAACACCACCCAACTCCATGTGACAGCATCCGACCTCACAGCTTGAGACCCCGACTTCACAGGGCCACGCCCAGGAGCTCTATAGAGATGGATGCTAGTCAAGGAACGCATGGCGCCACATGGCATTTTGGGGGTCCTAGAACTTCCAACAATTCTTTCATTTCATTGTCTCTAACATAACCCTATACTGTCGGAGTTACGTGATGGTTCCGGTTACCACGGAGGCCATGTTGGATTGTCCTCATGTCAGTATTGATTCCCCATCAAAAGAACACATCAGAACACATCTATTCTTTAAGCATGAATCCTGGAACCGTTTCTATTCTTGGGCCATTTGTCCAGTTCCATGAAAATAAAGCTGCAAAGCCTTTTTGGGTTCAGCTTCCCATGATCTCCAGGAACATGCGCCGCTTCGGCCTCCAGAAAAGCCTCCTCCCCCATGCACATGTCTGCCGGACTTGGCAGGTTTCGATGGAAAAGGCAGGTTCTTTCTGCAGTTCGGCGGATTTCGGCTGATCCAGGTATACCCACCGCCGACCGGTCGTCGCACGATCTTTACCGACGCGTGCGGCGAACGGTCTCGTCTCGTCTCATGCGCGAGAGCGTTCGCCGCACGCGGGGGGAAGGTGCTGGTCGTCGGTTGTCTCTTCACCGAGGCGCAGGGCCCAAATGCACCGACAAGGTGCTGGCGGCCTCGACGATGCAACAGGCATCGTCCCAGTCGCACTTGGGAGTGGCGGGGCTCGGGAGGACCTTCCTGCGAGACGGAGCAAAGACCAGTGGGAGACCGGTGGGCATGGTATAGTTGGATTGACACCTGGAGGGCCAATGCCAGCTTGCTGAGGTTTTTTGAAGGAAGTGAACTTCAGAAACTCCAGACATAGGCTAATCATATCTAGATGGCTATAGATGGATCAATGATGGGCTCTTTTGATTGTCTCATCCAAATTTTTCCATCCTTTTTCGTCAGCCTTCATGTGGGTCTGACTGACTCCGGGTCGGTGTGAAAATCACTGGAAACATCATATTTACCTAAAATTTGGAGTGGTGTTAAACGGCTTGACAGGTGTTCGATGGTGTTTGGAGGGTTGCCGGTCAATCTTCCAGTCCCACGACCCGCGTATGCGTGGCTCCTGGGCCGGGTGCTCTGCTTCTGCCACTGAACCGCGTAATTCCGCGGCAAACAGGCATTCGTGAGGAACTTCGCCACAGCCGTCCTTGGTGGCGACGATAAAACTGGATTGGCCCGGACTGGTTGAAGATGGGTGTATTTCAATACGGGGGAACCCAGCAAATGGGTTTGAAGGGGTTTGGTCTATATGTTCCTTTTTGAGGGAGAGTTTGGGAGGTCTGCCTATTTGAGCACAACCATGTTGTTCATCTGTAGCACTCTCACGACCATCCACAGCACTGTCAGTGCAGACTCATGAGGCTCACACAGTGTTTTTGCGTTTGGGCATAGATCCATGAACACAGGAAACTGTAGACTGGTGCATCCACACGAAACCATGTCTTTCGGTGACAACGGTCCAAACAATGTTTGATGGGTTAGATGGACTGGGCAGCACCCGCACCATCCATGGGACTGTAATAGATACCTACATGGATGGATCATGTTCATGGGGTCAATGTATGTAGCTATATGTGGAGTGTCTGGGTTATGCTGTGATGTCTATACAAATGGCAAAGTTGATGAACATATCACGTCCAATCACTCCAACGTTTGGGTTTTCACCCGTTTTTTTGGTTCTCCAATCAGTGTGGACACACAAGGGTTAGCGGCGCGCGGGCGTGTCCGGCTAATTCGGTGCTATTTACAGTGCATTCATGTCTCTCAAAAATTGTCGACATGCGTTTCGACTGCGCAGGCTCGCGAAATCTGGGGGCCCGCGGCGGGTGCTTCTATCGACTGCGCTCTCTCGAAGCAGCGCAAGGGAAACCTCGTGGTTTGGTGGTTCAAAGTCGACTTTTCGCGACAGGTGCAAGGGATCGGAGCGATTTTTTCCTGCGAAGTGCGGACTTTAATACCTTGGACATGGTCGTGATCTTCGAGCCGCTCTGCAGTGAATGGTGACTTTTGAATATACGTGGCTCGTTTGCAGATTTCGTGGCAGGCACAGCACTTGGTGAACCTCGATGTGTAGATTTTGTGGCCGGCGCAGCACTTAAAAAACCTTGAAGCGCTGGCAGATTTCGTGGCAGGTGCAGCGCTTTGTGAACCTCCAAGTGTAGATTTCGTAACAGGCAGAGCACTTTGTGAACCTCGAAGTGCAGATTTCGTGAAAGGCGCAGCGTGTGAGGTCGATTCTAGAGATCTAGACGCATTGGGGTTCAGAAAGGTGATGGTGGTGATGAAGGTGGAGATTGCGGTGATGGTGGCAGTGGTGGTGAGTGTGACTGTGAGTGTGAGTGTCTGTGCATGTGAGTGAGAGTGAGATTTTTAATGAGTGTGAGAGTGAGTGTGCGTGAGAGTGAGTGAGTGAGTGAGTGAGTGAGTGCCGATGTTGCGTTCTCGGTGCCCAAGGGGCTTTCCGCTGCGAGGCCTCAGAATTTCCAAGCCTTCCGGGTCCACCTGGCACCGAATCGATGATGAGATACACGACCGAAGCGGTCGAATTGACGAAGCCCAGGGCCTTTTTAAAGGGTTGACAAAAAGGGTTCCAAGGAGTAGCGAAAAACATCCCGTTTTTGGTTTCGCTGCAAAAGGCGTTTTTGGTGTCAAAAACAACGTCTCCAACTAATTCGTGTCTTGGCTACCCATGCGCAACATGTTGGATTATGGCGCCAAGTCTCGTGCTTGCGTGTTTCAGTATATCCATTCAGGATGGTCAACGACCACTTCAAGCGCTCTACTTTTGCTCAGACTCGTCGCAATATAGTCTCCACCCCCCCGGTGTTCGCCTCTCGCTCGCGGCCCTTCACCTGCTCCCGCGCCGAGCGCTGCAGCTGTTCCAGCTGCTGGACCTGGCGTGAGCTGGTGGAGTTGGGTGCAGACCCATCGAGCGGGTGCGAGATGGCTGTGCGTCAAAGCATGCCGGACACCCTGGTTGACCGCGGATCAGTTCTCAACAGATTCCTCGATGTCCGGGATGTCAACCATCTCCGGTCTAATTTCTGAACCTTCCTGGAGGTCAGAACGCCCGGGAGGTCTCCTCTGTATTTGAGCTACACACTCGAGTTGGGTGGTTTGGGCTTGGAGCACAGGTTCTTAGTCAAATTCCACAAGCCTTTTGTGGCAGCAGTGATAGTGACACCGAGACTGTGATGGTCCTACATGTGGTTTGGTGTCGAGGTAATTTTTCAACCTTGTGGAAATAACATCACTTGCTGTAACCCATTGGCTTTGTGGGCTGTTAGGACATGGTCTGCTACAAAGGCAGCCCCTGTTGAAGGTGACTTTGCCACCTCCCATTTTTGTGTTGAAACTAGGCAGGAACATTTCAAGACTCATCTACATATATCCAAATCATCCCTATGGATTAAGTACCACCCTCTGAGACGGTGATCTGTTCGACGCAGCTTTATATTATCTTGTATATTTTTGAAGGTTTCGCGTCCAGTCGTACTGAACCTGAGACGAACCCTGTGGATCAATATAATAGGGAGACGAAGCTGATTCCCTTGAAATCATCATGGGATTACTGAATACATTATATACTAATACACTCCTTGGACATCATCGTGGAACTGTAGAGTCACTTCGCCCCGAGCGCCGAGGCACATCATTCAGGATCTGCTCGGATGGCAAGGGCACCTGGTGCAGACGGGCATCCACTCGAGACGGAAAGGAAAGACTGAGATCGGGTTGAAACATATATACCAAATTCTCGCAATGTCTGATGAGATCACGTACCACCCAGTTTGGATGGTTATTGGATGGCAAGACACGTATGTGTCAATGGGTGGTCTATATCAACTAAACACGAAGTGGGTGCCTCTGGAAGAAAAAACCTTGTGTGTATCAAGTTGTAGGCTTTTAAGGTTGACCAACAAGGCGTGACTTAAGTGTAGCAAGATGTAGCAAGTGTTGTTTGCACTTCCAGCAAAAGGACTTGTTGCAAACTCAGCCTAGGTTTAATTTATGCGTCAGATTTCCAGGGTGACTCAAACATGAATTCTTGAGATTGCCGCTCTAGCAGCAAGATGAGAATGCAGCTTCCAAAACTATCCAAACATCCAGACTCCTCTAAAAACTCTCATGATGTCCGCCACATCCCGCTTGCACCCGAAGATCTATTTCACTTTCCCTGAAAATATGAAGGAAGTTGGATATATTCCAGAAGCGATGCCTACTTTAAGGTGATGTGCCCGCAATCCCAGGGTCCTGCGAAGAATAACTCCAACGGTGCGTGCGCACAATCGCAAACCAAACCATTTACCAAATTCTGCATGTATACCAACTAAATATATCGAAATACTTATTTGTCCAAAGGGGTGGTTTTGGTTTGGTTTTCAAGAGTCCACCTGATTAGTCTAAATCTGCCACTCCCATGGCTTCTCATAGCACACTCCTCTTCTCCTAAGCCTTTCTTCGCATCCACCGGCGGCGTGCCTTGGTCCGTCGCCATCGGTGCCGAGTCGGCCAACCCATGGGCCGCGCGCCGCGCTGCTCGCCGGCGCGCAGGTTGGTCCGTCGCCGCTTTCGCTGCGGCGCTGTGTTGAACCGAGTGGAGCAACGTGGAGCGGCGTGGTGGAGGTCGTTGTGGGTTCGTGAGGCGATCGGACCGCGAAACCACGACAACGGAGGAGTTGGAACTGGCATGAGCATTTTTTGGGTCAGTCATGGTTCACGTTGCGCTTCATCCACAGGAAGAGCTTCTTTTGAGGAATCAAGCCCCTGGTGTCCTTTTGCTGCGATTCTTGCTCTATGTTTGATTTGCGTCGAAACCTGGGCCATGAGAAGTCGCCAGTGGTGTGGAGTTCAACGTTTCACGCAGGAAAAGGACACGACAATTTCTACCTTACCCAGACCATCTATGTATGGAAAAGTTACCTACATTCGGTTCATAAATGGGGTCAACGTACTGCAACAACCATACATGAGTGTCTGCCTTACTTAAGCAGAGGGTTTGGGCACGCAGTCGTCCAAAAGTTGGCAATCACAATGCTGTGAGATACCCGGACTTCTTCCGGCAATTGACGTTGGGCCATTAAAACAAAGGTGAAGAGTTACTATACAGACTGGCTGTTCAGTCTTCACACAATGAGACAACATCAGAATTCATGTTCATGGCCTGGACGCCTCTTGGAATCCCAATGGCCAAGACAGTATGAGTATATGGCAATGGACGCAGATCGATCTCCGTTTTCCTAGAGAATGTGGGCCTGAAATCCCATGTTCCTGGTCTGCTAGAGAACCCTCTGTGATCCTCCGAACATGGTTAAGCAAAAACTGTCTACTCATTCTGTGTGACCGTGTCACCCAAAGGTTCTGGGGAAAATGGCTGATTGGCCAAGACTCTAGCCAAACCATTCCACAAACGTTGCTGATGTAGGAATGTGTCCACAGTGGTCTGAATGATAACGGCTAGTTCCTCGACAGTTCGCACACCCAATATGAACTAAAAATAACGTAGTCAGTGTGGGGTCATTTGCTTTCAGCTACTTCATGTGATTGAAAGCGAAACTGGGCACGTACTTTGTCTGGATGCAACAAGCCCTCCATTCATCTTGACATGGCCCGAGCTGGCGCCTGCAAATTTCCACCACAGTTGGTTCAAAAAAACATTACAACAAAATTTGTCGAATCACCTCATTTCCAAAGACGACTGCATAGAAGGTCTCTTGCTTCCCAACTCACCATATGGCCATGTGGGCTTGGTGCTGTCCGACTTCCTTCACGGCCGCTTCTTTATTTTCTCTTCAGGCGACTAGGCGATCCCCACTTCGCCCAGCACCATCGCGGGCTCTCGCGGTCGAAGATCCAGAACCTCCACGGCTTGAAAACGTCAGCAAAAAGCAGAGCAATTCGTGTCTGAGAACTTGTGGTTTGGACGCGGGTCTTATTTCTTCTCTTTGTAGTGAAAATCTCCGTGCGTGCAAGAGCACTCTTCAAAACTCCTCCTTGTCAAAAGCATACCAGATGTTTACATAAAGCTTTGAAACATAGCCACATTGCCTGTGGACGGGGGAAGTGAATATTCACGCAAGGCCCCGCCACACATACGTATGGAACCAAATACCAAGCTAAGACAGTTGATTGGGGCGTTGCCTGCTTAAATTAAACTAAATAGGTCTATGGAGTGTCTGGAACCTTTTTAAGCTTGGTTGAATCCGGCAACAGCAACAGTGATCCGTCATGCAGCAGTGCGTACCTTTTGTGAAGCTCCTCAGATGGGTTGAAACGATGACTTTGCTAGCCAGGACTATGTTGTGGGGACAAACCCCAGAGCTTGAACAAAACATGGCGCCCTTTGTTACTAGTAGCGATGCCCTTGTTCCAAGTAGCTTCTTGTACTATTTGCACGTTACTTGGATGACTCGACATGGAATTTCGGCATCTGGTGTCAATTTCAGGGGGACCTGGGCCTTGTAATTGTAATTATAGGT
This sequence comes from Durusdinium trenchii, assembly GCA_963970005.1. NCBI lineage: Eukaryota > Dinophyceae > Suessiales > Symbiodiniaceae > Durusdinium > Durusdinium trenchii. The sequence continues at coordinate 1,766,537 of CAXAMN010012224.1, forward strand.
TTTGGAATGTTTTGAACAAGGCCAACTTCAACTAGCGGATCTATCTCCACTCCACACTTCTGGTCTGCGCCTCTCCACTCCACACTTCTGGTCTGCGCCTCTTCGTCGGATGCCTCCTGTGACAACAAACCTAACTTCAAAGCAAACAAATGAAACGGCCAATACTTTGTAAGACAATGGAATAGTCATCATCGAGGTTTTGGTTGGGAGATGTAGTATGACTCCTGTTTCCACTTGTAAAGCCGTCTCTGTCAGTAGAAGAAGGCTTTTGCACCTGCTTGACCAAAACTGGCAAGGAAATTTCAAACCTTTGCAAAGGAAGCGGATCTATCTACACGGTCCACCATTCACTTCCAACTTGCAGAGATGCCCACGATTCTCCTCCAGCAGGGCGAATCGGTTTGCCAGAGAGACAGCCTCCCAAAAAGACTCGGATGTGACTTGAGGCCGAGGGTAGGTGACGAAAGCTAGCAGGGATGCATCCGTGTCAGTGGAGGCGAAGCATACAGCGCCATCCAGTGACAAAGGATTGGTGGGACATCAAGCGGAGTGAGGCAGTTCAAGAATGCTCTGACTAGCTTCTTGTTACTAGTAGCAAAAAGGAACCTAATAGGAATGGCCTCCACCCTAATATCGATGGCCTCCACTCCACCTAGGGCCTTCTAGCTACTAGTAGCTTCTTTTGATACTAGTAGCGACGGCCTACGACCTACTTCCTTATAGGTCGGGGCCAAGTCTTGGAAGTTCCTTGACTTTAAAGCTTTCAAGTTAGCATCAAACTGGACTTCTATAGGGTATAAGTATAATTGTGTATAATTCATACTTTTTGGTTCACAGATCCCGGCATGGCAGAAGAAAAGAACCGGTGGAGCGAACATGAACAGAAAAAGATACGATGAACGCCTTGGGTACCGGAGGTCGACCTAGGGGGTTGTGACCGCCGTAGAATGATCAGGATCATCATGTAGTCGTCCCTAATTAGATGACCGTGGCACGGTGTCCAATACATTTTTAGTGGGGATCTACTTATCTATCTATTTTGGATCTATATAATGATCCATGACTCGGGTTTCCACCTTCTCGGGGCGTTTCCCACCGATGCGGCCATCTTCTGCGCGTTTACTTCGGTCGGCCGTGTGAAGAATGCCATTTTTCAGGGGAGGAGCTTCGGTCGTTCGATTCGGCAGCAGCGAAGCCAGGAAAGCTGGGCCTTCGGAGATGGTAGCTTCTTGCATGCTACTAGTAGTAACCAGCACCACCCAAAGGGTGGTTTTGGGGTCTATAAACCACCCATTGGGTGGTGCTGGAATGCCCTTGTTACCAGTAGCGATGCCCGTTGTGACTAGTAGCTTCTTGTTCCTCGTAGTAATGCCAGGAGCTACTAGTAGCTTCTTTGCTTAACCCTTTCGGATTCGGAATTCGAAGCATGAAATCCATGGTGCTCAGGGTCGACACAGCGTCGAGTTTCGGTGGAGCGAAAGACGATCTGAGAGTCTGAATCCACGGCGTGGACCGGCGTCTGACTATCCTCCTCCTACACTCCCCATGAACTCTCATGAACTTGATCTTAGACGGGAAAAGTCGACCAGGTCCACCATGTTCAACCATGTCTGAGAAACAGAAAGAGATCCACTTAGATGGGCCTGGTCGTTACTAGTGTGTTATGAGGGTTACAGGCATTAGCTAGTGCCACTATAAGGCTTTACAAGCGTTAGCTAACGTCTCTAACGGTATACCCTTAAGACCACTTTTCAACAGGATTTTGCTGACATTCGTTCTGTAAAGATTGTCAACATAATTTCAAAATGAGCATATATAAATGATTTCAATTGCTTGTTGTAAGAAATTGCACAAAAATCTGGGTGTGCTTTTCACTGAAAAACTCAAAACATGTTTGCTTTTGAACATGAGCCTTGGCTGGCAAGTGAAATTGAGCCTTTCCTTGGCAATTGAAAACACATTGTCGTTGCCCGTTCAACATGAGCCTTCACTGGCCACTGAACATGTAACATCAAGCTGTGCAGGGGTGATTTGTTTCTACACCAATTTCAGGTGAAAGGGCAGAAGAGTCTTGGTGCTTTCACCTTTGGTGTGCACCATTGCTGCAAAGACAGCCTCCAACTGGATGAAGCACTGGTCCCTGTTGGTTCCCATGTGGCTGAATGGGTTGCTCTATCTTCACTGCAAAGCTTCAGCAAAGAGACACATGCATAAGCTTCGCCATTGACACTGAAGATCCCCAACACCTCTCCTGCTTCAAAGGACCTGCCACCATCCACAGCAAGCAACACAGTATCACCTGTAGAGACTTTGCCTTTGGAAAGCTTTGCAGAAGCACTTCTCTGAAAGTGGTTAGGACCAAATTCATTTTGAAGAAATGCTGCAAAAGCCTTTGGAGGATCCCTTGGTTGTAACACAGCATAACCAGACTGAAAGAGATCAGGTTCTCGAGTCTTGAACAGCTCCTCTGCCAATGTCTCTTCAAGTAATGACTTTTCAAAGACAGAGGTATTCATGAGGGGATTTGCAGCCTTCTTGACTGCCTTGTAAGAAATGAGCTTGTAAGGGCAATTGCAAACTTGAACAGGCAAACTTTTTCCTCCACTCCCAAATCAATCAAACCTCACTCTTCTCATCATCACTGGGCCTCCTGTACTTTCTCTTCTTGCGGGCTGTCTCTAGCATACTGCAATCTTCTTGCAAGAACTCAAAGACAGCCGCCAACTGAGTAGGATCCAGGGCCACAACCAAGTCTGGCGATGCCAACCTCTTCAAAGGGCAGTGGATGTCCACTTGTGTTCCATTGAGACCCACTGTCACCACCTGTGGACTGGTCCTCTTCTGTCTCTTTGGCTGGTCCTTCTCCTCTTCAAAGATCTCTTGAGCTTCAGCTCTTGCACCTTTAGGCTTGATGCCAAGCTTGCATTCTTGGGAATGCTAGAGGTGCAGCTTGAGCACAGCAAGGTCAAAAGAGCCTGTGAAGTCCACTGAAGCTTCAGCCACTCCCTGCCATAATCGTTCCCCACCAAGCCCTCAAAAATGGCGCACAACTTGCCATCGCCAAAGCTCATCTTCAGGGAGCGCTCCATGACCACTTTAGGAGGCATGCTTGCAAGAACTTGTTCACTACCAGATCCAGAAATGGGCTGCGCAAACAAAGATCCTGGCATTGGGTGCAAGGTTTTGTGTTCACACAGAAGGTTGAGCTTGCAAGAGCAACAAACTTATAATGAGTTTACAAGAGCAATGGAGAATGAGCTTACAAGAGCAATGAAGAATGAGCTTCCAAGAGCAATGCAAACTTGAGCTTACAAGAGCCATTGAAGCCAAACACCAAATTTTTGACAGAAAAACATAAACAATTTCTGGGTCAACATACTTTTTCCAACAGTTGGATGTAAGCAAAACTTTTACTTTTCATACTGTTTTGGTATACTTCTAACCTTGCTAACGCCCTTAGTGCTAATGTACCTAACCCTGCTAACCCTCTAAGGACAATATGGTCATTAGCTTAACACCTTAGCTAATGTTCATAACTCTTAAACTACATTACAGACATTATAACCTGCTATAAGCTATTGTTAATATGCTATGACACTCTTAGAATGTAAAAGCTAATGCCTATAACCCTCATAACACACTAGTAATGACCAGGCCCATCTAAGCATCCTCAGGTCAACTCAAAAAAGGACGCATTCCAACCAATTCCAAGTCCCAGAAAGGTGGAAAAGAAAAACGATTGGGTCTTCCTTCAGCCTGGGAGCCGCTGCGGCCCTGCCTGGCGATGAGCCTCCATCAATTTCATCCAGTCGGACCGCGTTTTGTCATCGAACTTCTGACACCTTGGAAGGAAAGGCAATCCAGCGCCTTTCCGTGGCACTCCGCATGGGTTGTGGTGCCACGATGCCGCGGCGAGGTCGGACGCGGGACGTCTTTCACCACGCCACCGTACGTTTGATTGTCGTCTGCGAGTAAAAAGAAATTGCATTGAATGGGTAGACTGGTTGATTCCTTTCTTCCAGAGGGTCGTTGCCTGGGAGGTTGAGCTACACACTCCAGTGGGAAGGGGGAGAGCATTTCCTCCCGTGCCGTTTCCTCCATGGGCCAGAGTGTCTCCCATTGAAATACACATTTGGGGTAGTGAAAAGAAAAACCGTGTCTTTTGCAATACCTAGCAATCATGTTATCGTTTTTTGTTACTGTTATCGTGTTCTCAGGTGTTGGGCTCTTTGCACACAAGAACTGTCAAATTAGCAGGTTTCCATGCATGGTCTTTGGTGGTAAAGACATGGCAGTAGCAAAGATAAGAAATAAACAGCTAAACAAGACTACCGCGCTGCACACTTCTGCCCTTGAAAAGGTCTAATGAAAACGATCAAATGGGTATTTGCCCACCAGGGGTGTTTTTTGCTACATGTCCGTATCGTTTCCGTTATGGTTTTGTTATCGTTCCGGACATCTCTGCAGGTTGCCATTTTCGTGGTTCATGTACTGAACCACATCCCATGAGTTTCAACCTGTCCCATCACCAATAGATAGGTAATTTGTAATGGAAGAGTTGACTATCCTCCTCCTACACTCCCCCCTGCTGAAGGAAGAGGTGAGAATCTAGCTTTCAAATCTAACTTTCCACTCAGAAACCGCACTGACTGGGCTGTTTGCAGGTATAATCATGTTATCGTTTCTTTTTACTCTTATCGTTTTCTGGTGTAGGAATGTATCAGCGGCCCCTCTCCGGGCTTTCGGGCTCAAGGTTCAAACACCCAGCGAGCATCCGCCTGGACCGAAGGAGGATGAAAGAGGGACCGGTCGAGCAATGGCGGAAACTCGGGTGTACTAGGAACAAGAAGCTACTAGGAGCTGGCCTTACTACTAGGAGCAAGGACACTACTAGGGGCTCCTGGGCAACCCTTGGAACCCCTGGAACCCTAGAAAGCCACGAAAACTCAAGCCCATCAACGGAGTTGTTCTCGTCTTCCCAAACTGCATTGACCGGGCCACACATCGATCGAACATCAAACGCATGTTCTGGTGGGAGTCCCTGCTGGGGCTGATTTTGCTGCGTGGGCCTTGGACAGGCTCAAAAGTCACGCATCACCCACGGAAGCCGGCAGAGAAAAAAGAGAGCAACAAATCATCTGCATGACACACACACAGAGTTCACACATATGTATTATACATGACTATAGACTATAATTGCATACGCGCATGATCACGCATGTTTGCACCGCTTGCACATGAGTCAACAATGCTCCGTTCGTCGAAAAACAACGCTCAGTTCCGTCACGGAAACCCGGCAAACGCGTGTGCATGAGGTTTCTCAATCCAACTGGGGAGGGGTCAGGTCGTAATCAAGAGTCTCCATGACCGGAGAACAGCCACGAACACCCAACCGGGGTTCATCCCCGATGGGTTGGTACTCAGAAACAAGGGCCTAACACAACACATCATAACACCATTTCTGCTCCGGCGTGCTTGGTACCTCAATTGTCATTGAAACATATGAATGTAGTCGCTTGATGAATCAAACCAACCCTCCCAATGTGGAATTGAAAAACCTCTTCAGATCTCTTCAGGCTTGAGGTGGTCTTTTCATCAAGAGTCCACATTAAAGTGCTGAAACATCAGCTCACCTCCAACCCTCGCCCATGGACAGAAACGCCATGAGTCCCAAGATCCCTGGGACCGAGGCGACTCATGCCTTATGTTGTTTTTGTTGAAGGTGCAACCCCAGTAGACCTCAGCTAAGATGTAAGACTTTTCTAGGAGCATGAAGGAACCGGACTTTCTACAGTTTGAATGTTTGGAACTCTTGCTCTGGTTGCCTACCACTGGATGTACTCAGAATTTGCACGAACACACAGCCAGACTACATCCGTGGCCCGGAGGACTCAGAAACTGAAAAGGATAGAGAGAGAGAGATAGAGGCTCACCAGGCCCCTATAACTTGGCAGAAGCTTAGAAGCTACACTCCCTGAAACAGTCATCGAAATCATCACCATCTCTTCCCAAAATGCTGCACCTCGGAAGCTGGACACTTCGGACAAATCAAGGACTCCGCCCCACCCAAAAGGGGTTGATTGGACCATCCCACTCCACCAGATAGGACGGCAAACCCCCTTCAACAAGCCCCCTGCCATCTGCCAAGCGGCGGGTTGTTGCCGTCGCCCTGTTGGATGCCCTATAGAGAAGGCGCAGGACAGAACAGAGAGTGATCCTAACAGTCTGGCGGGAGGGAGTTGGGAACTTCTACCTTTAGACCAAAGTTTTGGTCTTAAGTTATGGATGACTTGAGATGACTCTCCAAAGATGAAGCTCCAGAGCAAGAAGCGGCATTGGACTCCTGCCACACCCCTGAAGGTCACCACCGAAGCAGCACCGAAGACGGCCGGCTTTCCACACCGGCCAGTGGCCCAAACCGACCGGCCGCCTGGAAGGACTGTTGCAGTTGCTCACGAGGCGTGGCACCTGCCCAAGCCGAACCGAGGCGGAAATCTCGGCCGTATCTGGATGGTAGGGATCCAACGTATGCGAGCCACCCAGGCGGGCTCGTGGACTCCGCCTCGGTGGAGGTTCAAGAATGCTCTGACTAGCTTCTTGTTACTAGTAGCAAAAAGGAACCTAATAGGAATGGCCTCCACCCTAATGGCGATGGCCTCCACTCCACCTAGTGCCTTCTAGCTACTAGTATAGCTTCTTGATACTAGCGATGGCCTCCAACCTACTTGCGATGGGCTCTGGTGATCCATGTGCACCACACCACTCTTACGAGAAACCTGGGGGCATCAGTTGCAAAGATATCCCAAACCCTGGTCTACTTTATAACTACACTATACCGCCTGGTCTGCTTGCACCGAAGGCCGTGGAAACGTCCTCCTCCTCCTCCTTCTCCTCCCCCTCCTCCTCCACTCCACATCTTTTGCCGGCCGCCTTCGGCTAGTTAGCAAACTCGGAGTACCTGCAATGATACAAACCCATTCACGAATCTAAGCCAGTTCTATAAACCTTCAAACGCCACCTCCATGTTTAGAAGCTTATCTCTACGGACCCGGAACTACGACTTTGGTTGGGGTGTCCCGTCTCCACCGATGCTTACAAGATTCTACAAGTGCTCTGAGAAGGACATGCCCCGAGAACAAGACTGGATTGAGGGATGAGCTTTGCTTGGTTCGTGGATCAACTGCAAATTATTTTTGCGGTGATCTCACAGGTGATTCAGGAAGACGAGTCCAACTCAAGCGTACCCTCTCCCAATTGAAGCCCTACCCAACCCCACTGGGGTGACCAAGCGTGCGTCTGCCCTTTGCCTCAGCAGTCGAGCGGGTTAGTTGGTTGGTTGGTCGGTTGATCGATCGGCTGGTTGTTGGTGTGAGCACCTGCTCGTCATGAAGCTTGCGAATGAAACGACATCCCCAGTAAATGCCTAAAAACTGGCCGCCGTGGGCCATGTCCTTGGATCAGGACAGGTACAGGCCGCCTGAAAAGAGGTTCACGATGGTTCATGCCTTGCAGCCTGCTGCATTGCCTTGCAACGTCGCCCCAACTGCGGCTTAACACCCCACATGACAAGAAGCCTTTCCCGACAAGCTGTAATGTAGCCCCCACCCACCCAGCCACCGCTGTTCCACACTTGGGGAATCTACAACCAGCCAAGGAGATTGGGTGCCAAATGTTTAAATAAGGCTTCTTCCAAACAATGGTTTACCCATCCAAAGCCAAACGACATTCAGTCCGCCAAGAAGCATGCTTTCGAAAAAAAGTGGAAAAGCCCAAAGGCTTCGAAGGACCCGGCGTGAACTCACGTCGAAAGTTGGAGCCAGCACTGATTGCAGGACGCGAGACTCTGAAGGTTCCTTATAACCTCATTTTAGACTGGGAGTTAGTCATACAAAAACACGACTCGGCGTGAGGTTTTGAGACGGTGAGGTTTTGAGTTCTCATCTGGTCCAGCCTTGAGATACCCAAGCATAGCTTCACTAGGATGACTCCACAAGGAAAGCATTGGCAGTCTGGGCCGCAGAATCACAAGGTACAAACACAAGTTGTTTTGTTTACAGTATTTCTTTCTGGCAATCCTGCCCAGACTCTCCTGCCCAGCAATTGGTCCCTCGAAACCTAAGGATTTGAGACCCCAGACCCCTCCATATATATGAGGCTGGGTGCGTGTTCATTTTGTGGGGGGGGAACAACTTTTCCAAACGGACTTCGCCTCCCGAACCGGAAGAGACATGAAGACACACCCAACCACTGTCCGCCACAGTCCGAAGCCTTCAGAAACAACACGGTGTCTGACCTCACAATCACACAAAAATAGTGCCCTTGGAAGATCTCATACTTGAAAGACTCGTGGTGAAAGCAAACAACACACATATGAAAGACTAGTGAAAGCCATGCAGGTCGACCAGGGCCCTTTCTCAATCTCTTTCGCCCAAAACTTCCCAGGGACTCTCTTGGCCCCCCGGAACGTGTCACGGATGCCCATCACTCAGCGGCTGCAAGCGCCGTTGGATCCACAGGTTCCCACCATGCACTTGCAGGTGCCAAACCTCGCAGCCAACGACTCCGGCGACGGAACACGGGGGAACACACGCAAACACACGCACGGCACGAGCGCGGACACGGGGAAGCTCCCCCAATATCGTGCCCCTCCGAGCACTTCCTGGACTCTAAATCCCGGGGGCAACATGTGACCCTGGGAAACGAGGATGCATCGGGCGCGGACCCCAAAACCGGGTGAGGGTTCATGATTCTGGATCGACAAGCAAAAAGGCAGCTGGTGGTGCAAAGGGGTCATGTGTTCACCACAGGTACCGGTTGTCTGACCAAAACAAACTGCACCAAGATGGATTATATACAGAATATGCTATTGGGACCACGTCGATTGTCATGGAATGGAATCCTCCCGAAGGGACGATGACATTCCAATCCTATGAGAAACCTCTAGCTCCATCTGGCTCATATGTGACAGTGAGAGTGGAACCAGCTCTTTGCTCGCCATACCCTGAAACAGATAGGGCTGCTACGATGCAGGATATTCGACCAGTGACGCGGCAATTCTCCAAGGCTTCAGGTTCATATGAACGAACAGCTGTCCAAGGAGATAACACTGCAACTCCTTTCTTTGACAAAGAGATTTTTGATGATGTTGAGGAAGCAAAGGGCGCCTCATTGTACCTGAGGAAGGTCACACTTATCAGAACAGAGGCGCTTGCAACGCAGAATGTTCATGATAGTTTTGCTCAGCTTCCACCTCCCGGAAATCCTGTTTGGTGGCTGGCGACAGACATGGAGGCTATGGACGACTGGAGAGCTGTAGGTCGCCATGATATTGTCCTTGATGCCAGACAGCAACCAGTACGAATTGATATTGATGCAGCTCTGCGGTCCAATGAGCCAGGAGATAAGCCCCTCTCAAGAAAAAATGTCATTTCACTGCAGAAAGCTTTGCAGATGCCGATTTGGTGTGAAATACAACTTCCTGGAATCGATACTCTGCGACGCGTTTTGCAAACGCCGATTGTCTATCCACCAGTCCCATGGAATGACATTAGACGGTATGTTGGCCAAGAGCAACTGGATATGTTTGATGAAATGATCCAGATTACTCCAGATGAGTTTGATGAGGTGAAAGCGGTCAACATCTATACGGATGGTTCTTATTTTGGCCAATATGACCATCTGGCAGGATGGGCATTTGCTGCGGTAGCTGATGTAGGGGATCCCATCTGCCTCGCAATTGACTTCGGGATTGTCAGCCTGGAGCCGTTGGAAAAAGGATGGATTGGGGCCACTAGGTCTGATGCTAGGGCGGGCGAGGCCACTGCATTGGTCAGAGCATTAGAATGGGCATTGGCACACCGTCAATTCCAAGAGGTGAATTTCTGCTTTGACGCTCAGAGTGTGGGATTCGGTGCGGATGGCATCTATGGCTTCTCACTGCAAGAGCTCCCCCTGAGGATTGCACGAGCATTGACCCTCGCTTTGCGGCAGCAAGAAGGAGTTGAAGTTACGATGAACTATGTTAAGGCACACAGTGGAATTTTCTACAATGAGCTTGTTGACGCCATGGCCAAATTGGCAGCCAAAGAACAACGAAATTTCATTGATGAAGATCGCCCAGACTACTGTGCCACAGCTACGGGCCCACGATCGATACTTGACAGCTTATGGCTATATATGGGCAACCAAAGTGAGGCCTATCCAAGTATTTCGAATGGAAAGTTAGTTCTGCCGGAGTATGGCCAAGATTCTGGACTAGAGGGGAGATTACCCCCTGCTGTTTTGCCTGATCCGACACCGCACACCACTGACATCAAGACGGTGAAGCTTTCGGCAATCACGTATAATGTTCAGAGCCTTGGGGCACGTGCCGGACCTGGACAGACCCAATACATTCGAGAACAGTTAGCCCATGGTGGTTATGAGATTGCATTCCTGCAAGAAACTCGGACTAAGCACTCTAACATGGTGGTTTCAGACAGCCACATCAGGTTGTGCTCTGAGGCAAGGAACGGGAAAGGCGGGACAGAAATCTGGTTGCTGCGGCATCATGGGGCATCAACCAAAGAGCTTTTCCCAAAGCAGTCGATACAAGTTCTGTACTCAGATAGTGAGATCATCATCGCCCAGGTCATCTACATGTCTATGGCTTGTCTCCTTTGCTCGGCGCATGCGCCACATTCGGGACATTCAGCGAAGGTTATTGAAGACTTTTGGGATAAGCTGACAGTTGAGCTGCTTCCCCTAAGTAAAAGACATGCCAATGTTCTGATTGGAATCGATGCTAATGCACATTTTGCATCAGGGAACGGACAGGCTGTAGGAGACCATGGCCTAGAAGAGCAAGAAAATCTTTCAGGGCGATGCTTCAAGGATTTCCTGCATAAAATTGATGGTTTTCTGCCTTCGACATATGCTTGGATCCATGAAGGAGAGACCACTACCTGGGTAAGTAATGTTAATGGCCATAGGGCACGCTGTGATTATTCTGTTTGCCCTGCGGATTGGACTAAGCAGCAGATTAAAACCTACCCGGTCTATTGGCTTGATGAAGGAAATAGTGGTACGGATCACGCACCACTCGCTCTAGACTGTTGCCTTCAACAGAGGGTAAGAGGACGGCCAGGGGTGCGCCAGCAATTCGATCGAAGAGCACTCCAACAAGCTGACTCTAGATGGCTGGCGCAACAATTTGCTGACTTTCAGTCTCCTGCATGGCATGTGTCAGTCGATAGACATGCAACGACTGTCACTAGGTGGATTGAGGAAAAGTTGACTACCATCTTTCCAGTGGTGAAGACCAGGCCAAGGAAATCCTATATTTCCCAGAAGACCTGGAAGATGAGAGGAGAACGAATCCGACTCAAGAAGTCTATTCTATTTGCACAATCAGAAGCCGGAAACTGCACACTGCAACATGTGTTCGATGCCCTCAAACAACTGCATCCTTTCAGTCATCGACAGGCTTTCTTTGAGTTAGTCGGTTGGTTACGCCTGCTGATTGTCAGGAAAAGGGCCCTTGCAGGCCATACAAAACTCTTGACAAGAAGCTTGAAAACCGATAGGACCATGATGCTGGAAGAGATTGCTAGTCAATCTAGAACCATGAATGCAGCTGAGATGGCGGCTGCACTTCGTTCCATTGGTATTCGCAGTAGGAAGAAGCCTTCCTGCATTATGCCGCTGCCCATGGTTCAGAATGCTGCAGGCACGATTATTAGTACACTGGAGGAGTTAGCTGAGACATGGAGGCAACACTTTGCCAGACAAGAGGACGGGTCCTGTGTTGAACCGACGGAACAGCTGAATGAAGTATCTCGAGCCATTGAGCACAAAATCAAGCCCAACATCGACGATTTACCAACATGGCTTGAGATAGAAGCAGCCTTTCGACGCACATCAAAAAAGAAAGCCTTCTTTGACGACGGGATCTCTGGAGACTTGCTAGCCGCTATCCCGGCATGTATGACAAAGATTTTCATGCCGTTGTTTATGAAAAAGGTCCTCTACCAACGTGAAGCCCTGATATACAAGGGCGGCAGGCTGATCCCAGCCTTTAAAAAAGGGTCGCCATTGCGCTGTGAAAACTACAGATCGCTCTTTGTGTCCAGCCCTGTGGGAAAAGCTCTCCACAGTCTATATAGAGGGCAACTCGGCAAGCAATTCGAGCAATCACGCTGCAGCATGCAACTTGGAGGATTAAAGGGACATGGCATTACACACGTGTCGCATTCGATCCACCTTTGCCATAGCTGGGCTATTGCAAATCATTGCAGCTTTGCTGTCCTGTTTGTAGACATACAAAATGCCTTTTATCGGTTACTAAGAGAACACATTGTTTCTGGATCCAATGATGAGCGAACTGCACAAGCTATCTTCGATAGCCTTGCACTGCCACAGGAAACGTTTGATGAGTTCTGCGAGTTCTACGACCAAGGGCCGGCGCTTGATAACTCTGGCACTAGCCCCTTCATGAGGAGCTTATTTCGTGAATTCTATTCACGAACGTGGTTCACTGTCCCAGGATCAGAACAATGGACGCAAACCAAACGAGGAAGCAGACCGGGGGATTCCTTTGCTGACATTTGTTTTGGGTTCGCATTATCAAAGTTGCTTCATCGACTCGAAGACACATTGGTCTGTCGCTTTCCGTTTTTACAGTTAGGCTGGAACGGGAACCATGACCCCTTTTGGCCGGAAGCAAATCAGATTCTAGGACCACTGATACCAGTGTGGGCAGATGACTTAGCGCTGGTGATCTTCCATGACTCGCCGATAGACCTGCTGCGTCTCCTACCAGAAGTCACGACTGAAGTCCTTCATCAGCTTGCAGTCATTGGCTTACAGCCAAATATGAAAGCAGGCAAGACTGAGCTTCTTCTCGATCTCAGAGGCAAGGGCTCGCTACGTGCAAGACAAGAGTTGGCGCATCAGAACTACCAGTTTCCATTAGCCATGTCCTTGATTACGGAGGCTTTGCGAGTGGTGGGAATGTACCGGCATCTAGGTACGATTATCCAACTTGGTGGTAGAACGCAAAAGATATTAAGATCAAGTTTGGGACGGCCCATGAAATTGTCACAAGATACCGGGCACAAATTTTCTCGAACAGGAAACTGCAACTCCGTCACAAGCTCCAACTGTTTAACTCTCTGGTGATGAGCACTATCACCTTCAATGCTGCAGCTTGGAGTACAACTACGAAAGGACAAATCAAGCAGATTGAGAATGGGTTTGATAAACTCCACAAGCGCATTGCAATAATGCATCATGGGGCCCATGCGCTCACTTGGAGCCATGCGCAGGTATATACTGCCTTGAACCTGCCTGACACCGACACCCTCCTTAGAGTGGTCAGGCTTCGGTATCTGGCACAAATGGTCCGGGTGGGACAGCCCCACTTTTGGGCATTGGTTCAGATTGAACAAAGGTGGTACCAGACTATCCTGGAGGACTTGGCATGGTTACAGTCACTGTGCACTGAAGATGAGGTGCCAGATGGAACTGCTGAGAGCTGGTCTTTGATGTGTGATTGGGCACTAAGAAGACCCCAGCAGTGGAAAAGACTGCTGAAAATAGCGCAGGCAAGAGCCATTGCGCACCATAGAAGACGCCATGAATGGGAGCAATGGTATCGATGGGTTTTGGATTATTTGACAGAAAATGCTGCGCTTCAGACACTTGAAGAGCTGCGAGCTGATGAGCACTTCTGTCTCCAGTGCGCCAAGAGTTTCGCAACACCGGCAGCGCTAGCTGTACATGCTTTCAAGATCCACTCTCGTAAGAACATTGTCAGATATTTTGTCGATGGACAACAATGTGTACTCTGCCTAAAACACTTTTCGTCAGTGTTAAACTTGCAAAACCATGTCAAACGAAGTAAAAGATGCCTGCAGCACTACATGTCAGGTGCCATTCTTGTCGAGCCAGAGCCCGGAGTGAATAGTAAAAAAACATGCCAAGCACGAGAGGCCATGCCAGACCCTGTGCTGCAAGGTGAAGGGCCTCGATTTCCAGCCGAAGGTTCCAGCCAGAATGACCCTTTTGTAGCAGGTGAAACTAGAAAGCTTCTGTTGGCGTGGACAAATGCTTTTCATTGGTGTACTGAAGAAGCATTGCTGGTTGAACATCTAAGAACTGCTACTAAATCCGCAGCATTGTTTCCAGCAGAAATCCGACAAGTTTTCAAAGACTGGCAAACACAGATCACCAAGAGCGAAGAAGTTACTTTGCAAGCTTTGGTATCTTTTCGGACATTCGAGCTCAAGTTTGGGTTTGATTGGTTTCAAACAGGCGTCAGTAGGACCTGCAGCAAAAAAGACGCTGTACGACAGATCGAGACGATCACAGCGACGATCCAAGATCAGAAGTTTGTGTGTTACCGACAGCCTGTCTACACGCCAGTCATATTTGCCCATTTGTTCTCAGGCCATAGACGTTTTGCTGATGTTCAAGATTGTATCGAAAAGAAAGGCTATGTGATGATTTCAGTGGACATTATTTTTAATGTCACGCTCGGTGACCTCAACCGGCCAGATACTTTCGCACTTTTCAAGCGAGCGCTTGAGGAGAATGTGCTCCAGGGGATTGTTGCAGGGCCCCCATGTGAAACATGGTCGCGAGCCCGCGGCAAACCCCTTAGCGATGGCACCTCCGGACCGCGCGTAGTGAGAACAAACGCTAGACCCTATGGTCGAGTAGACCTCACGCGGAAGGAAGATGAACAGGTCACCTTCGGATCCCGTCTACTTGCTGTGGCGGTCAAACTGCTATGTATAGCTCTTGTGAACGGTAAAACCGGTGTCCTTGAGCACCCAGCGGGAGACGACAATGAGCCGTGGCTCGTCTCCATCTGGAAAACCTCCATCATGAAGTTGCTCCAGCTTTACAAAAGAGTCAGCAAAGTCCAAGTGCTCCAAGGGTTTTACGGTGGAAAGACTGTGAAGCCTACTGACTTGTTGTTGGTGAATGCCACGGACAATGCAGCAGAGACTCTTTTGTCTAAGCGGACTACATCATTACCGCTTACTGCGGCTATCGGAAAGGACGCAGAGGGTAAGTGGAAGACATCAGAACTGAAGGTCTACCCGCCCGATTTTTGCGAAGCGATCGCAACACTGTGCGCCGATAGCCAGCCCCGTCCTGAAGTCAGTGTGCCATCACCAGAGTGGTTTGGGGATGTTTTGACGGCCCTCAACGCCTCATTTGATTCCACTGCCAAGATGGGACAGGATTTCGGGAATAAGGGGCATAATTTAAATGCCAATTAATGCAACCTGCCGCAGACAATCGTCCTTGGCGCAAGAGAAAAGAAAAGAACATATGCTATTGGAGTCACTAGACATGGTCAAACTTAATGTAGACTCTTAAGATCTTAACAAACCCAAACATTAACTTAACATGGATAGCAACACCATATAGGATATATAATATATAATATATATAACATACACGAAATACTTACACGTAACTACAATAATTATGTCACACATTTTGACCCAGCACAGCACACTTTGGGAACGGCCCGGTCGGAACGCGCCCCCCCGGTGTCCAGCTTAGAGCCATGGCAAGCGGGCCAAACGGGCCGGCCGCAGGCCGGGCTCTGTTCTGGATGGGTGGGGAGTTGCTGTCCAAACGACTCATGGTTTTTTTTCAATGGGGGATGATGGAAAAGTGAAGGGGTCAAGGGGTCCCACTCAGGGAAGCTCCGGAAGGAGCTGGAAGACTCGAAGACGTTGATCCACACGCAATCGATGATGAGGCAATAGGTCAAGTAATGTGTACATGTATATGTTGGGGATGGAAGAAGAATAGAGTAGAGATATGAAGTCAAGCGAGCAAAGAAACTATACTTGGAGGTAGTTTTTGAGGTTAGCTTTTGAGTCATGTTCCGGCCATCAGAAAATAGCCGGCAGCCAGCATAAACAGAAGCCACAGCATCGCCCACAGCCACCAAGTGGGTGCTGAACAAAACGCTTGAGCTCTCCTTCTGCACCATAAAAAATTGGCCAACGATTCCAAACCCTCCAAAACCTTCCATGGAACTGGAATTCCCTACATGGACTGGGTCCACCAGCCAAAATCTACCAGTGCCCTGAATCCGGTGGTTGACCACGGACCGAGAGGATCGACCTGGGTGGTGGACGAATGAACAGACGGTCTACCTGCGCAGGTCCAGCTACCGCGGAGGAATGAGAGTCCGGTTTGGACCACGACTGGGGATGAACTATCCCTGGGGATCCAGTCGTACCGAACCTCAGGTACGACTGGACCTGACGTTTTGGCACCTACAGAACAGTCTCTCCAATCACCGTACCTTGAGAAGACTCTTCAATGCCTATAGGGTACGATTTGGGGGTGCCAGGCCAACTCTCTACTCTTCCGGCGGAGCTCGTTTCAGCGTCTCTGGTTGTCCAAGAGACTTTGCATTGGAGAAGGTCCTCGGACTGACATTGCAGAAGTGAGTTTGAGACTGTGGCAAGACTTGGTCCCGTTGGGAATCCAACAAGAGGTACTTTGATGTTCTTTTATGGTGGATGTTTACTTGAAATACGAAGGATGTTCTTACATGTACCTTACATGTTCTTAATTGCTGTAAATATCCAAGGGCCAACTTCGGTCAACCTTGTAAAAATGGTCGTTGACTATTACAAAAGAACCTTTTGATTGTACTAGCAGGTATAAGCCTGGCGAACCCACTTCCCGGCCTGAGGGTCGTCTGGGCTTTGTGGTTTCAACATTCCAGCCCGGGCTGGTGGCAAAGAAATGCCGAGGTCTAGGTCTTCTGAGTCTCTCCACTTCACATCCCACATGGTTTGTGTCTTCACAATGAACTGTCCCATCCACCCATCCGTCCATCCGTTCATCCATCCCTCCCTCCCATAAACATTCATTTCAACTTCCTCACCACCAACACGACCTACGAAACCTCCCTCCGAAACCCATTCTTTGCCTTCTCTCTCTTTCTCTCATCCGGCCATGCCACAAATCCGTGGTGAGCTCCGCGTCACAGGCTTGCCCAATGCCACAGGCGGTGGACAAGTCGAAGGGGTTCGGTGGGTTGGTGCCTCCAGTGAGGGCGAGCACTCCGGAGGAAGCTCCGGTACACCGCAGAGCCCGCAGTGTTCAGAACCCAAAAACACGAACGAAACACCGACCACAGCTCTCAAACCTGAGGATTCTTGGTGGTTCCTCTTAGGTATGCCACCACATGTAAGCCATTGTTGGAAGTTGCAAAGGCCTTCGACAAGCTCTTTGCTATGTGGCATGAGGAAAGGCTAGGACTAGACTCCTGAGGTATTGGTTCGGGTATCGCTCTAAAACACAAGTTTGTCCAACACATACAAATAAAAGTAATTGGCCTATTCCTCACACAGGTATCGCTATTGCGTGAGTGATTGTAAAGCTTTACAAAACCAATGGCGGGTCACCTCTAAAACTGTTCATAGGATGTTTGGCACTTGCTCATTGGTTATGTTCCACCCCTCCCCAACGTGAAGGGGTTGTTCCAAACTCTTAAATGGGCTTGGTTGATTCATCAGTCATTCATGGACGGACATCCGGTCTTGCGGCATCCGGCAGCGAACAAACAAGCAAACAACAACCTCATTGGTGTGGCAATGCCGATTCCAGCGCTTCCGGCGCATGGAGTGAGAATTTTATGATTTTCAATGTGGTTTCTATCCCAAACACTCCCTGGGACTGCCATACAAGCCGCCCCATTGACCTCTTCAACCACCCCTGCCCTGATCGGCAGTCTGTGGGTCAGTTCCTGCACGAAGAAAGCTTGGATGCCGGGATCTCCTCCTCTCGTTCCACCAAGCTGCAGGTGTTCTTGTTCGGACAGCCTCACTGAGAAGGACCCTCCACAGACCAGTATCCTTTAATGAATGGGTTTCAGGGAAAAATCCACAGGAAGGCCCGTGTTTTCACCGCTAAAACGATGGGAAGACCCGTATCGATGTGTCCGTGAAACCTCCGAAAAAACCGGGAATCATGGCCGCCAAAACGGTCCATCTTTTTCGCCTATAGGCCTATACCCCAAACACGACCCATGGGAAGGACTGGCATCTTTTCACACCAAACATGATGAGAGTCTATATGGAGTGGGCCTGGAAGTGGCATACCCTTGTTGGTAAAGTCAAGCCTTCCAAGGAACCATGGCATGGCACCATCCACGGTAGATGTGAAGTGTTCATCAGTTCGTGTATCATTGATACAAGAAAAAAACATGGAACAAACATCTGGAAGTAAAGAAAACTCATGAAAGATTCCAGGATGCAACCTTCTATATACTTCAGAGATAGAAAAAACAAAAACAAGGTGTCCAACAGAATTTGGTAGCCATGTGATGATGTGTTTCGCTGATCCATGCCAATTCTCATGAAGGTCGCCTCAGGTGAGGAAGTGGAGGTCCAGCTTTGATGATACGAGGTCTGTAAACAGACTATGACTATCATGGACATTAGACCTGGACCTAGCTATGAAGACCCAGGTATCATGCTCCACACGGTCATCGAGTCAGGGAACTTTCGCCAAGTCGAGTTGCACATGGCTGTGGGTCATGGCACCGGGCACCAAACCGGATGCGCTCTAAACCGGATGCGCTCTAAACCGGAGGCGAGGTCTCTATGTAGTGGACGTGTCAGGCTCGATTTCATATTTCTTCCACATGCCTGTGGATCACAAAGCCACCCCCGTGTCGGGCTCCAGTCGTACCTTCGTTTCGAAGGTGGGACTAGGGGTCCAAATATCTTCTGAGGAGTTACTTGGATCACCAAGCCACCCAAAAGCTTCTGAGATAAATACGGTCATTAACCGACCACAGCCCAACGCAACCAACACGGATTCGTTCCCCAAACCCTCCAATGTTCGCTGCTACCCGGTGTGCCACCGACTAGACTAGGCAAAAAAACTACTCCCAGCAAGTGATGCCGAAGAAGAGTCCCCAATACCATCATGGTGAATGCCATGTAGTTCATCATCCATTTCAGTGGTTCAGTGGCATTTTTCATGTACTTCATCCACCACTTGGTGGTTCAGTAGGAACCTCCAGCGTTATGACCACCAAGTGATGCCGAACCTTCCACCAGCCACCAGCTCTGGGCGTCCGGACATCCCTCTGGTGGGCTGCGGCCGTCGCAGGTGGCGAAGACATCGGTGCCCACTTTGGGCAGATCAGGGCCGACCCTGAGCACAGATACAACAGTGCATGACTCCCGCAGTTATTTCTTGGAAAAGAAGTGTTTCTGCATTTAACCATCTGTTCTACCATCCATGCCCTCATTGAAGAGGCAACACTGCGGACACTCGTCGTTCTTCCACCCCCTGTTCTTTTTTATCTTCAATCCTTGGGTGCAATAGTGTCACTGTGAAGGATTCTTCTGACATCTGTCTGTGTGTTCCCCAATCGCATGAAAAGAACAATCCCAACAGAAACATGTTTAATGCCATCGGCCCCAACACTTGACCTCAACGCTGGACATAATGACCTAACTTTGGAATTAAGACTTAACCACAGCAGCTTGGTCGCCGGCAAGTGAATCACAGCCTGCGGACAAAGAGCTGGTGACTAAGCTCGTTCACTGTTGAACCGTTCGGGGCAAACGCTCCAAGGGTGGCAGCAAGGTATGCTATGGTACTCTTCCAGGTCCTCCTGGCCTTGTAGAAACCCGCGCAATTCAGGCTGTTCGCCCCTCGCCCAGAAACATGCCAATACGCCATTGCCAATTCACCATCGATTCGATCGCGAAGGACTCACGACTCGTGCAACTCCATATGTTTCAGATCTTCATCCACCCGCAGGGAGGGCAAAAACTCTAATATATATATATACCCCTAGGGCTCCAAGTACCTCCTCAGAAGGTATTTGGACCCTCTAAACCCACCCCAAACACCTTCTTAGAAGGTACTTGGAGCCCTAGGGTACAATGGATCAGTACAATACTTCATCCATTGCATCCACCCACAGGGCAACTGAGATCTGTCCGCCCACGAAGTAGATCACATCAGCTGTCATGGGACAGCCACCGCTGAGACAGGGCCCTCGGACTTCCCGCGATGCTTCGATGAGTCAGTGGCCAATGAAAAGGACCGTTGGCGTGCCTTTTCCAGTGGTCCTTTTTCAGGACGACTGACTGACTGGCTACGCACCTGACTGGCTGTCCCGTATGATCACCATCCTGCCCGCCCAACGGGGCCCGGCTGTGCTTGGCGTTTCTGGCGGTGGAGACCTTTTCCCAGCTGTTGAGGCTGCCCGTCGCCCGGCGTGTCTCTGTCGCGGCGGTACAGATCCCAGAAAATGATGGCACGCGCCGGTCAGTCGTCCCAGGACGTTCATGCCGGTCAGCCGTCGTTGGCTTGCAAGGTCTTCGAAGTTTGCCAAAACCCACGTGATCCTGGTGTAGTTGGCATCGCTCAGAAGTATACATTGAAGCATCGTGCAGGGTCGACCAGCGAAATTCCACAGGAATGGACTATGTTCTCTGATTGTTCTGGCTTATCACCCAAGTTCAAGCCCTCCCTCCCAAGTTCAATTCTCTCCCACAAAGTCCAATTCCCTTCCAAGTTCAACCCCTTCAACCGGTGGGGCGTGGGTGGGACGTGAATCGCCTGCTTGAGCCCCTACATCCATGAACAACAGTAGTAGTGCTCCATTTGGCAAGGAAACATCGATGGTCAGATCGCGAAGAGCTGCTCTTCAGTCAGGTGACGAGTCTCAGGAAGTGCGGCCCGACGGCCCAGCCCAGGCACATGTGCTTGGTACCCTACCCTGGCAGATTGGCAGATTGGTGCCTCCTGATTCCGTCTCCCATCGACCCTCCAGTTGGCCAATTGGGAGGGTAGAGAAAACATCTTGGGACGTCTCATGGCGTCAAGTCCTAAAGCTTCCAGCTTCGACTTCCAGGGAGCTTTGGGGGTGCATGAAATGTCGGAGAAGCTCATGGTGACCAGTTTTCGGCTGTTTTGAAGTGTGTGCAGTTCAAGCAAAGGCCACGTACATGGTTGCAACACCAAATTGTCCCAACAAATCTCAAAATACAACACATAATTTTATGTCGAGCCCAACCATGCACTCCCAAATGTTCGTGAAGTTCAGGTACACTTGCCCCAAAAGGTCCTCTGTGGCTCTCTACTCAAAACAACTTGCACTACCGTTCTCCCACGAGAGAAATCTACACTCACTGTTCATGGGGGTGTAGAAAAAAGGACTCAAACACCCTCCAAGGTCAAATGCTCAAGAACAAAAAAGGTCATTGGCAACGACTAACTAAGAGTGATCACTATATAATACAAACATTTAGAGAGAGCCTTCGGATTAAACAAACACACACGTGTCCACACTCCTGCCTTTGTGTGATCTACTTCCAACAGCGCTCTGCCAACAGCTGAGGAAATAGCTCAGCGCTCGGCCAACCCTCTCTTCGCTGCGCTCTGCTTCTCTTCGCCGAGTGGCCCGCAGCTGTTGCCATCTCCCGCGCAGCTGCCCATCCCGCACCTCGTCGCGACCGTCGGCACCGGACGTCCGGGTTGGGGCGTCCGGACGAAGGGGCAGCGTCGTGGAAGATGTTCAGGGAACTCACGCGGTTGCAGAAGAAGGAAGACACTCCTATGAAGATAGATAGATGGATGGATGGATGGATGGATAGATAGTTAGATAGTTAGATAGATAGATAGATAAATAGATAGATAGATAGATAGATAGTTAGATGAAAGGTGAACAACAACAAAAGCAAACAACAATTTTCCCTCCACAGAACGACTTACTTCTTGGACGTTTTGACTTTTGAAGTTACACAACAGCACAAGAGAACAGCACATCAGGCAAATACAGGTGTATAGGGATAACCATAGGGCCATAGGCCATAGGGATTGAAAGACTTCAAACAGGTCTGGGGTCGTATTTTTGTGGAATCTGCTCCTTTCTGTCAGTTCGTCTTACAAAGAAGCCACCAGCAGAGAGTCTGCAGGAAAGGATAATGGTGGCTTCTTTGTAAGACTTGGAACATCTAAGACTTGTAAGACTTGGAACATGTAAGACTTTGTAAAGCCACCAATGACTCAGGAATAAATAACACATTGGACTATACATGGAACATCTTGGAACGATATCCAGTCCCGAGTTGTGCCATTGGGCCATTCTCTTGGCCACTGGAATATGATCGCATTTGTTGGTGTCCCAAAACACCGGTTGACCACGTGGGGACGAACGAGCCGCCGTGGGACGATCATCCGAACGATTTTTGTTCCCGAACGTGCCGTATGGAGAGTGGTGGATGAACCGTCTTGAGGTAACTATCCCAAACACTCCATGGGACTGCCATATTTACCTGCATTGACCCCTGAAACCACCCCAACTGATCGGCATATATGGCAGTCCCATGGAGTGTGTGTAACTATGAAAAGGCCAAAGTTTTCCAGTCAGGATGCGGAATGATGCATTCCTCAAAACCAGCGATGCATGAGGAATAATTGATTCCTCAGTCTACGTACCAGGGCCCCTTCCCTAGGAAAAAAACTTGGTTCTTGTATGTGAAAACCTTTGTTTTCATGGTTGAGGGTCACTGGTGTGCTATCTGAGCTTTGAATCCATCTGGAGATCGCTTGCCCAGGCACTGGCAGAAGCCATAGCTGGGGCCAGCAAAAGGATTCCTGAGGCGAGCATGGGGGCGAGGGCGAGCAGCCTGCCAGTCTTTGGAGGATGGGCTGAAAAAAAGAAGGCAATACCAGGACCTTCCAAGAGGTGTCTATAAATAGCCTTTTAGTGGTTAAGGGGTGTCCAGAAACCACCTGTTGGAAGGTGCTGGTAGTTGACACCATTTGGAACAAACATATGCAGAGATGTCAAAGATGGAAGCCTCTGGTGAGTACTGGTGGAGATATCATCATCTCTCAGGATCTGGCTGTTTCCAGAACACCAATCCCACACGATCCACGGTGGGGCAAACATATCGACCTGACATTCACCGAAAAGCACCGGTGCAGGCAATCGAAATGCACCACCAAGCTGTCTCGTCTGGAGTTAATGAAACCAGCAACCTGTCTCTAAGCCCGGATGCTGGAGATCCTTGGAAAAGAAGCCGTTCACCATTTTGTCATCACTTGTCCATGTTTAGTGGGGAGGCCCCACTCTCCCAACAAGGTGTTGCAGGTGATCCACATTTCCCCGGGTTGGTTTAGTGGACAGGACACACGAAGTCCGACATCCCCTTTGTGTGTGTGTGTGTGTCTACGACCGCCGCCGCATGCTCGTCCCGACATCTTCGGCCTGCATCCAATGTGAGAACCATGTCTCAACGGTCTAAACGTTACCAGCAAAACATTGCACAACAACCATGTTAGACATACAGTATACAAGCAAATCATGTGTGGTTCCTGGATTTCTTCGACAAATTAATTGATATCTTTGCAAATATCACATATGATATGTTCATAATGTTTGTCATACGTTGGTTGTGTTTCTTCCACACTTGTCTCATTGTCTCAACGTTGGTTGTGGTATTGAGTCATGCCTAGTCCCTAGGATTCCAACCACAGTTGATGGAACGGTGTGAATATGCAAAAACTATGGGTTGTGACAAGGATGCTAAATCACAAAACGGAGTCAACCTTTCTCTTGGTCTTGGAAGGCTACAATCAATTAAAGGGTATTAAAGATGAATCAATGAATCATATGGATAATATCACATGTTATCAATATCACATGGATATTAAACACATGATATCATATGGGTGTTGATCAAAATAAAGGTATCTGAGGCAGCTACAATCGCCGATCAACCGCGAATCAATCGCGATCCCAACGGTGTCAATCGCGGGAGAGTGCTCTCGTAGGCGACACTATTTTGCGCAGAGAATCGTCGAAACATTGAAACATTGCTACATATCACAGTATTTAGAGGCATGGCGTGAGCCAGGGCCTACTCAGGCGGGTTTAACAATCGCGGCACAATCGCGGATCAATCGCGAACCAATCGCGGATTTCGTCAACATTTTTTTGAGAATTGAAGTGATCTGGGCTGGTAGACTTTGAACTTTGCTATTGGCTATCACTATTGAACACAGTGTCTAGGCAAACGGGAATACAGTGTAAGGCTGAACTGTAACATGATTATCATGCCATATAATATTGATGCCTCCTCTTACAATGGTCGATTCTGATACAACAAATGTTTGTCTCAATCGCGAATCAATCGCCGATCAACCGCGATGCAGGGTTTTACAATCGCAAATGCTGAGATACACATGCCCTTTCAAAATTCTTATAGATTTGCATTTACGATCGGCTCCCATATGGATAATCCAAGAACTTCATAATATTTCGCCAAGAACTTCCAACCTCACGGCCTCACTACACTTGTCACAACAAGGCGAGCGCGTTCATCGCTGCGACGTCCAAGGCTCAGCTGCAAAGGAGCACTGCACATGGCACCTGGCCATGGCAAGCTCAGGAAAACCAGAAACACCACAAGCTCCAACTACAGTACACTCCGACTCAGTAGTTGAAACGGAAGTACACTCCACTGGAGGAGGGCATGACCCCTTGGAAGACTTCTTTCCACAAACAGTGAAGCCAACATGGAAGTGGATCACCTCCTGTTTGGGGTCAGGAAAGTTGTCTTCCTTTTGGGCTCATGCCCACTTCGTGATGTGTGAGTATCTGAGAGTATCTCCTCGACCCCTCGCGGTCAACCATCGACCCCTGCCGCCGAAAAGCTTCGGAGCGGCACCGTCCGCTGGCACCGTCCGGTCAGCCAAGCGGAGACGACGGAGACTGTGGATCATACGGTGTGGGTCCCTGTGGGGTCCCTGGGGGTTTCTGTTCTGAACATTTGGATGGTTGGATGGGTGGGAATTGGCCGCGCATCCAACAGGCAACACAGTTTCCATCCTTCAGAGATGAAATTCATGTTTTTCCTGAAGCGTTTTTCACATGGCGTTTGCTGGCCTCGTAACACATGTACATGGTCAACCAGCTGAACATCATGAACAAAGCGACGCGTCCGGGGAAAATCTTGATCGGGGAAAATCTATGTTGATTTTTGCAGAGGCTCGTCTACCTCACAATGCTCACCTGTACTTGCCAGCTGTTCACTTTCAGGATCGCAAGACGAGTTCCTGCGATCCAACGACTCGCACTTGCAACATATGAGTCAGTGGATGTCAGTGGCTTTCATCATCGCAAGTTTAGCAAAGGCTTGAACATCAAACGTATTCAAACATATCTGAAATCACAGGCAAATCACCATCTTCCACTCCTTCACCCCTGGAAACCACCAGCCAAAACGACTGCTTCAGCTTAAGTCTAGGAATTGGGTCACCTTTAGACCCACCAACACCACCGCGTCACGGAACGCCACGTGGCGTTCCACCGCGACGTTTCAAACGCGCTCCGGCCTGGTGGGCACGAGGTTCTGGAGTCGAAAGGATTGGGTGGATTGGTGCAAGATTGGCCACGCGAGTAGCAGCAGCTGGCATCTCGACCCTGCAAGAGGCGAGACGCGAGAGACGCGAGAGGCCGGCGGAGAATGCGAGGCTGCGGGGGTTTGGGCAGAGACGATGGGAAGGAAACGCTTCCAGGGTTTAGGAGTCGAGACGAAGGGACATGTACATTGGATAGTGGGAAGGCGGGCGGATTTTTGGGGATGTGCGCTTTGGATGGGAGATGAGAGACTGAGAAGACTGATGCCAACAAGAAGACTTGGCCAACTACCAGGAGTCACGTTCGAAAAGGGGTGCCGAGCGAACGGAGGACGTCGCGGTGCCAACAACTCACTGGATGGGGTGCCAACACCACCCCGACATGTGACCCCTGGTACTGATGAGAAAAGCAGTCCATGAGGTTTTTCTTCTACAGCTCTCTTCCTCGTCCGGGGGTTTTGCCCCCAGACTCAGACCACACGAATGGGACTGGAAGGTCGTTACCTTATACATTCAGATTCATAATGTACAAAATACATTTTGACTGGAATAGAATCATACCTTATTACAGAATGAATAGTACTGAATAATACTGGAATGTTACATACCTTGACTGGAATATTCCAGTCCCATGGCAATGGCATGTCTGGGAATTGCCAGGTCCATCCAAGCCATCAACAAATCCTCTGATCGTTGTCACCTAAAGACCTTGTTCGTGTGGATGCACCAGTCTACCCTTTCATGAACTTTCATGCTTTCATGGTTCTTCTCTTCCCCTCTCCTACTCCCACAAAGAAAACACAAAACCCAACTCAACCCCTGGCCGCCCTGGTCCTGCCCAGCCCCCAAAAGCCGTTCAACACAACACCAACTCTCACCATCTGAATCTTCCACTCCACTCCACCCTTCCTTCACTGTCCCCCCAACCCCAGAACGTGACTGCAAGCGTCCACTTGACTGAAGGATGGCCCTACCCAGCCCCCCAGCCCTCGTCTCTCATCTTCCAAAGCCTTCATCCAACTTCGTCCGAGCAACGCCGGCCACGCAGGGTGAGCGTTTTGTGGCGTTCACGGCCGCGGCGCTGGTGTCGTTCTCGGTCGCCTGCGGTGGAAGATGGAGGCTCCGACGGGTGAGTCTGGTAGGATGAGAGCCGTGGGGGGGTCTGGTATGCCGTGGGGCATTTATATTCAGAGCCAGCCAAAATAACAAGCAGTCACAGGGCTGCTGCTAAGTGTGAAGTCACAGGGCTGCTAAGTGGGACACAAATTCTCAAAGAAGAAAGGACCGTTTTGTTTGGGAAAGAGGATGACACCTTACAGTTTCTTTTGGGTTTTTCATTTTGGATATAAGCAGTCATATGTAATATGACTCTTGTAAATTATGCACTAACTGATTGAATCCGGTGATTAAATAGATGCTGTGAGTATTTCCTCTGACTTGTATCTGCAGTGCTTCAAGCTTCTCCCTCCCTCTCACAGCTGCTCGGAGCAACGCCTGTCCAAGATCCTTTCCCACTGCTCTCTTCTCGCGCTGGAGCCTCAATGCAGAAGAACAGGGCTGACTACCAGTATCAAACAACTATCCCCAGACTTCGAATACAATCAAAAGAAAGGTTGAACTGGTTTTGTAGTCTAAAACCCTCAGTAAAGGTTGTGTGTGTTAAAAACCACATTAAAGCAATGATGGCTGTTGGCATATCTGGGAGTAATGCATGAAAGCACCTCTCAAGCTGTTCCCCAGACCCAAAAACATCCAGTTGTGGGGTTTGAGGTCGACGATCGGCTTGGTGGAGCGAAAGCGGCTTGGTGGGTAGGGGATATCACATGCAAATCATTTGCAGCCGCCCTGAATACATCGGGATTACATCGGCGATTACACGCTCCAATCAGCGTGATTACATCTCACGCAATTGTTGTTGTGTGTTTGTTGTTTCTGAACATGTTGGCGATGGTTATCGCTTGGGTCTATCCTATAAAATAGTGATAATTGTTTTACTGACTGTTGCAGGTAATAGGACAGACCCAAGTGATCGCACTAATGTCCACAACAAAACTCCTGAGGAAAAGTTTATCAGCATGCCAATGACTTGGCTGTGGATCAATACCAACGAAGTGACGTGCTCTTACTTTTGCATACTTTTGCAGCTAAGTGGTCACATCACTCCAAGTCCACACCAACATGCGGTTCATTTTGATATCGATAAGTCAACACAGGCCGAGGTTTGCCATCTAATCGCCATTTCCTAGAAGTTCCCGTTGAAGCCAAACCTGCCGTATAGCAAAACTGCCGTACGATGCCGTACGCAAGGCTGGTACACAAGTGCTCAAAAAAGGGCAGATTCTCCCATTCCCACGACCTGTGGACTGGAATAGGGGCCAGTCCCATTCACCCCATGATGCGACCCATCCATGTGACCGGTGTCTTTCTTCGTTCCCATTCGTCTGGTCTGGCAGCGCCCGGTCTAGTCCCACCGGGGTGGTCTGATCAACTCCGTTCGTAGCATCTGGGTTTGGCGATTTGTTCTGGGTTTAGTGGCCAATCCACGTGACTACGTGGATTCTCATGTTGCAAACTTGGAAGTGGTGGGTGTCTGACTCCGGGATAAAAGGAGTCCGAAGTTCTGGAAATGTGTTGCAAATACTGCGCGGAAAGCAATGTACCTCAACAACGGTTTATATATGATGTCCTCAAGACTTAGGTGCAAGCACACACATTGACATGGGTACGTGCACACAAATATGGTACACCACGGTGATGGTAGCTTCAAACAACATGTCCCTGCAATGAAACAACAAACACACAGTGTTATCCTCCTTCTCACCACCTCCAGCACCAAACCACATTCCACCAGATTTCGCCGAGCAAAGCCTCAGTCCTGCCAAATCACAAAGAGTTGCTTGGCATTTCTTGATCTTGACAAATGGCCTCGTTTCGCGGAGAAAAAGGATTAAACACACAGAAAAGGAACACGGCGGGGGGGGGGGGGAAAACGGCGCGCGGGCATGTCACGCTGGTGACGCGAGTATCACCGGGCATGTCGGGTCGGACGTGGGGTGACCCGGTGGCAGGGGATGAAATGGCTTGCAACGAACGGCATGAAACACCACCAATCCCTAAAACACTTGGCATTGGTGGCTTGCAATTGATATGACCCAGACACGAAACAACTGTCCTGTCACAGATGCCGCCCCTTGGGACCGCGACAACGGCAAAACCCGGTACCAGTCCCCATGGAGACGAAAGTAAGGCTGAGTCAGTGGTGTGCCGAGTCGCCGGTGGTGGGCCGGAACCTTGTGGCATCTGCTTTGGTTTTTCTGAGAGTTTGGGGAGATCCCACTATCCTAAAGGATTTCTCTTGGTATGCCAGATAGTTTGGCATTCTTCCCCTAGTGATGTATGATAGTGGCAGAAAACCGTCGTGGAGTCGAGAGTCAAACCCCTATTTCTCCACGCCATTCCACGACATCCAAAAACACCAAAAAAAACACAAAGAAGTCCAGTTCGACGATATATAGCGGACCACCGAAGTGTTCAGTCACCTGATCGGACCACTTCACTATATACCCTAGAAGTCCAGTTCGACGATATGTTGACCGGCTGAAGTAGTTCGGAAGTTCCCTGCCGAAATCAGGTCCCCGTTCGTCAGACCATTCTTTTTGTAGTCGACTGGACTCCCAAGGAATAAGCAAGTTCTGTATTTTGCAACGCTTTGCGTACTTGGGTTCGCTTCAGTCTAATTCTCCAGGGACCTATCGTTGCCCAAACGGGAATTTCTACAATGTTCTCTACCAACAGCACGAGATGAAACTCATGAAACATTGCAAAAACACTCATTGCCTCGCTGGAGGCCTAACCTCACCCAGAACTACTTCTCGTTTTGGCAGATTTGGCAGGTGAAGATAACCATCTGGATAGAACTTCTGCCAGTACCATTCCAGGTCTACTTCTCTTTTCCTCATGAAACTTGTAGATTCTAGACACTCCCTCCAAATGACGCCCGCTGTGATCTAAGTCTCAGCCTTCTCCTGCAATGGGGAGTCTATTCTTTTTTGAACTCCGCCAGTGGTCATGGGTGTCTCCATGTGGAACGGGGCGACGCCTCGAGGCTCCCTACATCACCTGCTTGGCACTCCACCGCGGTGCACGTGGAGATGGAAAAGAGAAAGAGGACGATGCGCAACATTGCCTCGGAGAACAAATGGTGAACACCACGGTTCAATAGACAACATCTATTTCTGTATGCCCCTCTCCACCCAACATGCAAGACCTACAGTAACTAAATACTGACTGCTGCAACTGAATGACCTCCCAATAGAGGCTTTTGGAGGATCCAGCCACCCTGCTTTCATGCTTTCGTCTTTGCTTTCGTCTACCCACTCCAGTGGAAACGAACCGGAAAACTGGTCGCCCTTACGAAGGTCGGAGTGCATCACTTCCGACTCATTGGTAGGAAGAGAAGGCTCTCAAAACGGTTCACGGTCATGAGCTGGAGAATGTCCTTTCACTGAACCAGCAGGTCTTCATTGAATTCTTCTATTTGAAGTCAACAATTACAGGTGGTACTAATATTGTACAGCAGCTTCCGCCTGCCACTCACACATTCCGCTTGATACGAGTGGCAATAACGAAGAGGAAGCACTGGGGAGCCAGGATAGGATTTTTTCCTTGAACCAAAAGTGCTGTGAAGATCTTCTTCCGAGTCTGGTCGTTCCGTTCCAGTCCGCCAGCAGCTGCTCGACCAGCAAAAGCTTTGGGACAGTCCCACGACCAACCCACACACTCCATGGGACTGGCATTTTGTTACTGATCAGGCCACGGTAGTTCCAGAGGCCAATGGGGCGGCAATTCTGCCAGTGCCACAGAGTCTTTTTCTGTAGATATTCAGTATTGATGACGGTTTGTTGGCGCCAAGTGATATGTTGGCCACACCCAACATGACACTTCACCCAACATGACACGATGCAGTGGTCACACCGAACGGGTCATGGCAGGGTATTGGGCACTGACCGGTTGACCCTGGAAGGTCAAACGAGATCCGTGGCAGGGTACCGGGCTCCAGGTGACTCATCCCGTTTCCCAGTCGATCGTAGACCTTGGAGGGATAGATCCACTCATCTATTGATCCCTACCTGGATGGTGAACTCATCCCTATCCCTAGGGGCGATGGTTCGACCCATCTCCTCAGACTACCCACCCACCCCGATGCTTCTGCACCTCACGGAGGGGGCCAGTACTGTGTTCTCTTTCACCCGTCTTCGATCCGTCTCTTTGCAAACATGACACTGCCAGCGGGTCAAACCACATTCTGCTAGCAGAGGGGTGAAAAGCTCAGCTGATAAACACCAAATTGCCCAAGTTTCTTTCACCTTTGACCCGGCTAAACCGTGTTTTCCTGTATCAACTGTGTCTATGAGGGAACGTGGCTGCTGACGAAGGTTACAAGGACACCTAGATGGGCACCCAGACTTGGTCCTGTCAGCGAAGGGCATTGGGATCGACCCAAAGCCAAACGTGTAGGAGTCGATGGCCTTTTACTGTTTAATAGCAGAGGGGATACAAACCTCCCGTGCTGAACAACCGACAGTATATGGTAGCAAATCGACCCGTCTATGATTCCCATG
>CAXAMN010012224.1:1802576-1856792 GCA_963970005.1 Durusdinium trenchii
TCTATCCCTTGGGGGTCGGCGGCTGCAGGCGGTAGCCTGGTAAATAACTTTCGTTGTTTGCCAGTTTGTCAGAGAGCATCCCAGAACCATAACCACCTTGTAAATTTGGAAGAGATTCTCATCTTCCAGGTGGGTACAACATGACTGACGGAGGGTACGTCGTTCAAACATTTCTCCCCTTCCAAAACTAGTTAAACCTTATAAGGGTCCGTACATGGCTATGGCTATGGCTCAAAAATAAGCGTTCATCCAAAATTCAAAATGAAGGGTCGTTCGCCAGTGCGTTCCTTGGTCTTCTTTGAGCCTCCACATGTATTTCAATCGTTACTGTTGTTGTTCTTGTCTTTCCCAAACACTCCATGAATGTATGTACTATATGTGCCGCTCCCAAAAGCCCCTTTTGAACCACCCTGAACCGCGATCGGCCAAACAGGACCGTCCCATGAAGTGTCGACAGACCGTCCCACGAGCGACGCCCTCGGCTCTTGAAACGGTCCCATTTTTGGCGCCGATGGGTGCAGGAAAATGGTGCAGAGCCAGCGCCACCGGTCAAATCGAACGCATCGGCGGCCAAACGTTCCCTTGGCTTAGGGAAATCAGAAAGCTTCAGTTGGGAAACCATGTGCACACTAGTACAATTGTCTTCTGCCTTCTTTCAATCTTCAAATGTGGGAGTGGATGCGATGTGTTCTACTATGTTCCTGCAGCCCCAAATAGAGAAAGCTGCGACCTATAAAGTATGAAGACGTCAGGATTTCATGGAGTTTAATGGAGTGTCAACATCATACTCAATCAAACTCCTAAGAAAACATGAAACTTCTGTTCAGTACAGTGTCTTCTCAGGCTGCATCAAAATATATACCTTTCACACATCAGGTGATACACCATGTATTTTTGACCCAAATGGCTGTAGACAGCTAGCCGGCCGTTTCCTCTGGATTTCTCACAAACACATGGTCATTCCCATTCATAGCATTCCCGCAATCCCATTCATTCCCTTTGGGCGTTTGTCCGCCAAGTTGGTACGCGTCCAGGAAAAGCGATCACATCGACGGTGGGTCCAGCTCAGCTGAGTGATTAAAACCCCGAGCGGTGACGGTTGGCACCTCAAACTGACCGGTGCGGCAAGTAGGGAAGAGGGAACATCTAGAGAAAACCATGGTTTTGACACGGTCTTCCCAGAAACATCCTGAAACCAATTCTGGGAAACATGTGAACAAACATGAACAAGCAAAAGCATACTAAAGGATAGAGTTGTGGCCGATGTTTATCTCTTCTCCGTTGTGTTGTGGAGAACTTCAACATGCTCGTCAAAAAATAAACAACGTCTTGCAAATGGCGAGGCAACATAGTTTTAACAGTGGGTTCCGTCTAATTACCCTTTGACTAGGAAGGGGGTGCACCCTATATCATTAACAACATTGCCTTCGTGTTGGATGATCCTTGCTTTGCCACGATGTCGGCCCCCCAACCTTTTTCGTTGCGAGGCCACCATGACGTTGACCTCTGCCCGCCGGTCAGTTTTTCTTTGCAATGTCAATCTTTGGAAGTGATTTGGGGAGTTTCCCCTCCAAATGCCAGTGGAGAGCCAGAAGCCACAGCAGCCTGGCCAAGGTGCAAAGGAAGAGAACGAGTCGGGTTGATTCATATCTTGCAAGGCAGAGGTCTGGGACACCAAGGCTTTGCTAAAAACAAATTTTGGGTGGCTGCCAAAGAAAGGAAGACGTCGTAGACCCTGACGCCACTAATTACACAAGTGGCAAACATGTTCCTAACAAAGTTGCAACAATCACCAAGCATGGCAGCATTGGCATGTTTCAATCTGCATTTACCAGACAGGATGGGCCAACGGGACGGAGTTCAGTTGGGGAAGGTTTTTTAACAAAAATGTTCAGCCGCTAATCTTTTGCCATGTTGTGACAACTAGTGACAACAATTTCGGAAAGACTCTCATGTAGGTTTGTGATGCAACATGATGCAGTTTGCGAAAACGCTCTGGGCTGCCCCACACTGTAGGTATGGCAATCGCGACGTTGGTCACCAAGTGATGCGTCGTGGACAGCTTTGGATGGTGTGAACCTCTTCCGTGCTTGTGGCCCTCGGCGACAGAATCAGGGTCTCGTGGAACAACGCAATCCAAGATTGAGTTGCTTGGGCGCAACGTGCCGAAGTCCCGGATAAAACTTGTACAAGACTTGATCATGCTTGGGCTGTCTGCGACTCTACGTGGAGGTCTTCCTCAACCTGCGAACCAAAATTGACACGAGGCCAAGATACCATCACCCCTCATCCCGCAATCTAACACTACATGCTGAAACCCACTCCTGCCTTCTGAGTCTAGTCCCACATTGTCTCTACCACGTGGGTGGCAAGCCCCGAAAGCGACAGTCAAAGCAGGCAAGCCGGGCCGGATGAAAGTATTTGCCAAGAGGCTGCTGCGTGCTTCCTGCGACACACCGTTGAAACATCATGTCATGTAGAGCACGTGTTACACGATCAAGAGCCTCAACGCCGCCCCGCGCCAGATAGGAAGGTCTTGTGGCGCGCTTGCGCACCCTCTTGGGGGAGCCGGCCAGGAGCGCAAGTGGAGCGCAAGTGGAGCGCACAGCACGGCGCAGCACATGAACTCACACCGTCTCTAGGGGCACTTCGCGCACCTGAACTTACACAATGCCAGATCCGCAGCCGATCAAGAGAGGTAGCCAGTGACCTGAACTAGGACCTTAACCTGGGGTACCCAACTGGGATCGTCTATAAAGTCCTTCAACCTCTGTTGGGATATCATAATATCTCGTTTCAGATTCATGGCTGATGTTTGCAACGCGCAAGACTTGCAGCTAGCTGATTTGGTGGAGCGCCAGGAGAAACTCTGATTTGGCGGAGCGCCTTCGCGATCACTCCACTTCAGCAATGGGAGGTGATGTGTTGGGCTTCTACAGGATGGCTTCCACAGGTCTGTCAAAATTGGTCCCCAAATGGTGCCCTTTTCCAACCTGCTCTCAATGAATGCCCTCACAAACAAACAGTTTTGCTTCAGCATTTGACCATCCCTCCTGTGACAAAAGGGGGGAGAGTAATTGGTCAATTGAGAGGACAAAGTTTCTAACCCTCTAGATTCTACAATATGGAATTTTAGTTATAAGTAAGTTATAACTTTAGTTAGGGAACTACAAGTAAAGTTGTAGTTCGATAACAGAACTTGTATTAGGATAAGTATGTATAACTATAGTTATACTTAAGGAATTTAACATAGAGTTATAACTTAGTCAGGCTAGAACAAGTTAGATGTAAGTAATTTATAACAAAACCGGGTGGAGTTAGATGGAAGTTATAACTTAGTTAGGTCTTAGTTATACAAAGTTATTTCGAGTTATTCATAGTTACAAAACTGAGTTTCACCAAAAAACATTGTGCACTCGTTCAGTCACACGGCGGCATGCCCGTGTTATATATTGTGATATACATGGAACACTTCCGCTGCCGTTTCTGCCTACAGTCGAGGGTTGAACGCGGCGCATAGCCTGTATGTGCGCAGAGGCCATGTTTTTGTTTTTTTCGCGCTTCGCGGCGGGATATATGTATATAATATATATATATGGGTGCTTCTCATCTGACATCTGCGTGATGTCCGGGCCATGTAGGTGTCTGCGTGACATCTGTTTACAGATACCCATGGATCTGCGTGATCTATAAGGGGGATCTGTGTGATCCAATAGTATGTTGCACCCCGCCGGATCTGCGTGATCCGTGCAGGATCTGCGTGATCCTTTGGCGCCCACCGGATCTGCGTGATCCGTGGAGGATCTGCGTGATCCTTCGGCGCCCGCCGGATCTGCGTGATCCGTGGAGGATCTGCGAGATCCTTCGGTGCCCGCCGGATCTGCGCGATCCGTGGAGGATCTGCGAGATCCTTCGGCGCCCACCGGATCTGCGTGATCCGTGGAGGATCTGCGTGATCCTTCGGTGCATGCCCACCGGATCTGCGTGATCCGTGGAGGATCTGCGCGATCCTTCGGCGCCCACCGGATCTGCGGGATCCGTGGAGGATCTGTGTGATCCTTTGGTATATACCCACCGGATCTGCGTGATCCGAATCTGCTTGATCCGGGAGAATCTGGGGGATCGGAACGTATACGTATATATAGTTAAAATTTTTTAATGTTCGCAACGTAAGATAGATACGTTAGAGTGTCCGACCGTTGTCTTCCATGCAGGCGATGGGGAACACTGAGCAGCCCGCGGAGAGCTACGAGTCGGAGTCCCTGGAGTCGGCCGAGGAGGAGCGCCCACACGAAGAGGATGTCCCGGTGCCTGTGCTGAAGCCACGGGAACCCGAGAAGCCAGAGAAGGAAATGAAACGCAAGAAGCACGAACGCTCCCGAGAGCGACGCGCACGGGAAGACAAGGGAAAACGAAGCAAGGCAGACCGGAAGGAGCACAAACAGAAAGCGGATGGAGGAAAGCGCGAAAGATCTGCGCGCGATGACACCCGGAAGTCGGAGAAGGAGCGTATAGACTCATCCGCGAGAGGAAGAGGATCAGCCAGAGCGCTGGTCCCGTCGTCGAGATGAGAAGGCCAAGACTTGTCTGCGAGACGAGGAGCAGCGTGAGGACAAGCGAAACCGCGGTGCGACCGCGGCAGAGTTTGTCCGTCCACGCGCGGCATCAGCTCCACCTGCGTACGCCAGCGGCAGCAAGACCAAGTGTGGGATCTGCGGGCAGACCACCACCGCTCACAGCAGTGGGCAAGAGCAACATCGGCGCGCGAACCTGCTCTGCCTCTCATGGCAGCACTGGGGTCGCCTGGCCAAGGACAGCCAAAAGCATCCGTCCGCCTGGCAGAACTGTCAGGAACGCGCGGCCAAGGACCAAAGGAAATACATGGGATGGGGAACACGCCCTGAGAAAGAGGAAGAAGTGGATGTGTTGGTGGATTCTGATGAAGAAGAAGACCCGCCTGCGAGGCAGGGAGCCGCCTCGCGCCGCGCCACCAACAAGGCCACATCCGTCCGGTCCAAGCTGGCCAAGAAGGAGAAGAAGAAGCGAGCTGCGCGTAAGTCTTCTTCCTCTCCGCCAGAGGTCAAACGCCCCAAGCACAAGAAGCCCAGGTCCACGTCCAGCAGTGACGGACCACGCCCGCGGCGTCGTGGAGGCCAGAAGATCTATGTCCAGGTTGGATGAGCCCTTGACTTGGGAACGGTGCCTGTGAGAAAAGGAAGCTTTGCGCGCAGGGGACGGGGCGGGGTGTATAGTTTCGTTGGTATATATAGATATATAATATTTGTTCTACACGTGTATATGTATATATATATATAACTACGTTTTTGGTTGTCGGCCGTTTGTCGGCCCCCCTCCCCGAAGACCGGCATCGTCGCCGCGTCGGCCCCATGTCGGCCCCAACACATGTGTTCATAGCGCACATGCAAGGGCTGTAATTCGTGAAGTCGGCCATTCGTCGGCCATTTGTCGGCCGCATACTTTCGAAATCTTTGTTCCCGCAATCCGTTGAGTGATATACAGCTGCTCGAGCACGCACTCCCGTACGCTTTCGTTGTCGGCACAGCATGGACGCCTCGAAGCCTGTGGCGGCGGGGGTGGTGGCTGAGGTGGCGGCTGAGTGCCGCCACTGCAAGCTGTGATATAGGACGCTACCTGCGACTACCCCTGGCCGAGTCAAAGGCAAGACTTGGCAGCGTCGCGCATGCTTGTCCTTGCACAGCATGCTCTACAGGAACTTGGGTCCTGGTGTTCTCGAGGAATGGAATGAGGAGCAGAAGCGGAGCTTCTTCCAGAAGGGTGTTGCGTCGTGTCCCGCCCAAGGCAACACGTCGTGAATTCCGAAAAGAGTTGGTTTCCGGTCTGCTGCATACAGCGGACCCAGCTGGACTGTGTAGCAGATGGTGCGTCTTGTCTGATGCGCTATGTTATTCGTGCGCTGCACACGGAGAGGCACGAAGGAGGTTTTCCTGTTCGATTTGCTGCGGGCACCCAGACTGTGCGTCTGGAGCCCAGAAGCTTCTTTGTGGGGGATCACGACGCCCAGCGCGCAACGTATGGAATCAAAGGAAGTGCAGGCCATGGTCCCCTGTGGTCACTGCAGCAACGTCCTCAGTCGGCACTCCAAAGTTCGTCCGGAAGGCTTTGCATGACCTGTCCCGCTGTCATCCTCGCACGGATGACGCTTATCAGATGTCTGTAGATGCCTTGCTACAGCCCCTGCCGAAGGTGAGTCGCACGAAGAAAGAACAGGCGACTGGGCTGCGCTATATGCCCTGCGGACTCATGTTTTGTCCGGAGGCACGTGCGCGGCTACCGTTTTCCTCCTCTGCAGACGCCACGCACGACTACTTCTCTAATGGCGTTTGTTCGCATGAGATCGGATATATGATCTCTGAACTTGAGTCACACGGTGTGCCACTGACGGCACTGTGTGATGCTGCTGTGGAGAGCGGATGGCGTCGTCGAACACAGGGTGCGAAATTCCGACCCCTGTATTTGTCGAAAGAACTCTGGCATCCAAAAATGTTTGAGGGCGGTGCCTTTCGTGGTTGCGCCGCAGATTGCGCAGCTTTGTTGTCTTTGCTTCACTTGTATGTGGTCCGTCTCCTCGTTGAGACGGACCGTAGCGTGGCAAAGACGACATCCTTCGAGTCCTTAGTGGAAGTATGCCGTGAGATTTCAGTGTTGAGATCCTGCGTGGAACTCATCTCTGATCCCGACAAGGTATTACCACTGGCCAGGAAGCAAGAAATCCATCAGGTAGCTTTCGTGGCTGCCTATGGCGAAGAATGTGTGCGACCAAAACACCACCACAGAATGCGACGTCCTCAAACTTGGATTTGTCCCACATTGTGCCCCCATGGAAGCAAAGCATCGGGCTTTGAAGGGTGGAAGAATTGTGGACAACCAGAAGCGCTATGTCAACGCGCCCGCGGATTTCCAAGAGGGGGTGCTGCCTCGGCTCCTGTTGGCGGACATATCCGAAGATGATCCCTGGACGTATGTCTTGCTGGGAGTGTCACATAAAGCTTCGTCCCACGCTCGGTCTTTCTTTGGCGACGACAGTCTGCAACACAGTACCACTGCGCGTGGTCTGATCGGCTCTCTCCACGTGGGAGATGTGGTGATCTGGAAGTGGCCCTCGCACGCGGGGCGCGTGCTGGAACTGGTCCGGTCGACCACTACACCGCTGCACGTCTCTGTCAGACGCCTGCGGCACTCTGGAACCACCAAGTGGGGTTCGACGTGGCGTCTGACAGACGAGGTGACCTGGCATCGAGTGGACCAACGGTACCGACTCGATGGCCACCGGCGAGCTGGTGGCGACAGATCGATCAAAGTATCGACTGTATACACTGAAGCGCAAGCATCGGCTGTAGTTCGTGCGCGGAAAAAAAGCGTCTTTTTTAGGGAAAAAGAAGGTAGTTAGTTCTTAGTTATAAGTAAGTTATGAACTACCTATGGAACTTATAAGTAGGAAATAACTTAGTTATAACTTCGAGTTATAACTAAGATATAACTGACTTCTTGTAGGGTAAGTTAGTTATAACTTTACAACAACTAAGATTCCATATTGTATACCTCCGACATGTCCTAGTTCATTGATTTACCGTACCGGACCAGGCCCCCAAACCGCGTCCCGTTCACCTCGACTTGGAGGCTTCGTCGCCTGATATGAAGGACCCTGTTCGTCGAGTCTTCGCAGGGGGAATGCACAAGAAGTTCTGACCACGCTTTGGCCACGAAATGGAAGACCACTGCCTCGAACAAAACCAAATGGGACACTCTGTGGCATACTATATAATACACATTGACATACCTAGGAGATCATCCTTTCGGTAAACATTCTGGCCATTTGGTCGGGAGCTCCGCGGCTCAGGAGCTCTGCGTGGATCTTCAGCGGATGCGTCGCCCGTGTCGCGTCGATCGAACCTGCGAACGACACCGGACCTTCGTGGCGACCGGACGCGTCGTGGAGACCGGACTCGGCGGTTCGATCCCGGGTTTCGGGAAAAGGATCGAAAGGTCGGTAGAGCAGAGGTTCTCCGAAGCAAGGCGAAACACCGTTCAAAGGCAGAGAATCTACCAATCTATATCAATACCACCATCATTCCAGAGGCTCATGCCGACTCATGCTGAATGTCTCTATAGCTGCAAACAGTTGGAGGGTCCATCACACTCTGTGCAGTGGAAGCTTCGTTCTGATGTCTAACTAGTGTGTCTCGCGAGTGTGTGTGGGTTGCGATGCGAGGTGCTAGCCAGGCCCAGTCCTGACTCTGGTCCTCTCAAATCTGTGGTGGTTGCGGGGAAGTGGCAAGCTGGGTTGGTGGCTTCAACTCGCTTGAAACATATTAGTCGGTCCATAAAATCCCAGTGTAAAGGTCGAAAATAAGAATATTGAATATCCGTCATCACCACCCAGCGGGAAAAATGGCCGAGTAACTGCACTTCAAACTTAGCCAAACACTTAGTAACTGGACCAATCAAACTGCCGAGATAAGAGTCCAATTACTCTGCGGCAGGTTTGTTTGGGGAAGAAGTTCCTACAGTCCATTTGACCCTGTTTTGATCGGAAAGGATCAAGGATCATACATTTAATGCTGGTGCGTAACAGAGGTCACTCAGGTTCTAGGTTGACTTTGCACCAAGAGTTCCGTTTGGTGATCTTCAATCGCCAGCTGGCTCAATCTCACACTCCTCTCTCGTCTGATCCAATCACCGGCGAAAGACGGCAACATGCCGAAGATGGAAAAACACACAACAAAACCATGGCACTCTTTGGAGGAATCCTTGTTGAACGGGAATGAGTGAGGGGCGCGTCTGTCAGACTTGTCATCCCGTCTGAACTTATAGACTATCCCATAGGTACCCCAGTAAGGTCCTAGTTCAGGTCACTTAACCGACTTCACCCTCTCTTGGAGCACCCCAGGGACAGGTTCTCCTGTGCATGAGCAGCTCTGCCATGACTTGTGCCAGGCGCTCGCCCGCTTCCAAGACTTGCGTCTCAGCACGGCGAGAAAGGGTGGACTGAGAGACACCAAGCAGTTGGCGAGTCAGTGAGCTACACGGAGCTACAAACAATTGCACACACACACACACACACTCCATGGGATTGCAATCTTTACCTACAGTGACCCCTTTTCAACCACCCCAATGTATGTATGTATGTATGTATGTATATATATATATATGCCAGTTGAAACTGAGTGTCTGAGAGTTGCACTCATACTCACAAACACACACACACACAAATACACACCAGTTCTTGGTTCTCACACTGACCCTCGCTTTGCCTTCAAAAGGGCACCTGTTTTTGGTCCATGATTGGTTCGACCATGACTTCTTCATACTCAAACTCAAGCAAGGTTCCAGGGTCCAACTAGGCTTCGGGCCAATATCAACCCATCAAAACCAGTAAAATCCATCATCAACGTCTCTTCTTCAGTAGTCAATCTCTACAGAACCCCCCAAAAGCCTCGGAAGCAACTTCGGTGAGGACCGACCGGTTTCTTTGGGAGGCTGGAGTCCAACCCAGGGCGTTTTCATCTCAACCAGCTACGCCTTTCGGATGGTTCACCGAAATCGGAGACGTTGACTTCTCGGATCTGTGGTACTGTCATGTGGTTTCTGCACGGCATTGATGACAATGACCAAATCCAAAATCCAGTGTCATCCATGAAGAAGTCCAG
The DNA here is from genome assembly GCA_963970005.1 of Durusdinium trenchii. Taxonomy (NCBI): domain Eukaryota; class Dinophyceae; order Suessiales; family Symbiodiniaceae; genus Durusdinium; species Durusdinium trenchii. The sequence goes on from CAXAMN010012224.1 coordinate 1,812,266, forward strand.
GATTTACCATCCGGAAAATCCGAATCCGAATCAATCATAGAATCTGTCATGTCCCATGAAAATCACCCCACCATTCGCTGATTCAGCATGAATCTTCAGGATGTTGATAGGATTTGGGCCACTACTTTCGTAGCTTCTCTTTGGTGTGGCCATGACCAGCAAGCCACGGTGTGCCCATCGCTTCGAGCCATTCAGCCACGGTGTGTGGCCTTTTGAGGTCCGACCATCCCCTCTGTGACCATCCCCTGGCTATCTACTAAGTAGATCTATGTACCAGCAGAGATGGGTCAGAACCCTATAGACTATCCTACAGGACCCCAGGTATATAGGGCCCTAGTTCAGGTCACTGGCTACCTCTGTAGCTAGTGGCTAGTCCGACACCCCTGCTCAGGTCGGATCGTCGTAGATCTTTTCTCTCAACTGCGTCATTTGAGAAGAGCAAACATCGAGGCACCATTTTGCCTCAAGCCTTCACCGAACTCGAGAACAGCCTGCGCTTTCGGTCAGCAAGCTTTGCTCGTTCGTTTTCGGACTGGAATCCAACTCGAGAACAGCCTCCGTCGCTTTCGGTTTGCTCCCTGTCGTTCGCTTCCGCTGCATGGAACTCCAACGGGAGTTGAGATGATGACAAGAACGCTCGGTGAGCTAGACGCCAGTTGGCTTCGGTGAGCGAATGTTATCCCAAGCCTCCAGCTTGGCCTGCCAATGTCACCCCGTTCACACCGCATCCGAGGACCACTCGGCGTCTCAAAAGGTCTTCCGACACGGGACCTCTGCTTAGTTCCAAAACCACTGTGGATTCCCTCAAGACTCAAGCGTTCAACGGCGGGCAGGACAAGATAAAGCTCCTCTTTCCAGAGCTACACCTCCGCCACACCGGAGCAGCCATCCTCAGCTCTGCAGGTCCGTGACTGTCGGCTTCCATGGCTTCCTGCTTCCACAGTGACATGGAAGACTGGTGACTGGAAGACTTCTTCGTGGTCGTGGAAGCCTTCTTCTTCTTCTTCTTCCAACAGTGGTTGAAGGACCCTATACACTATCCTATAGGTACCCCAGGTGACGGGTCCTAGTTCAGGTCACTGGCTACCTCTGTTGCTTCTTCTTCTTGGGTCGCTGGTCACTGTCCATGGCGTTCTCCGATGGACTACGGACCGACTTCACGGGTTCCCACCCTCCCTCGATGAGAAAACCGCGTGGCCCCGGCGGGAAAACCCCGTGCTCGCTCCGTCGGTTGAGGGTGGACCACTAGATCAGACGATATCCCTATGGATCCACTGCCACCTTCTCAGAAGCTCATTGGTTTCCCCAGGCCTACATATACATAATTCGTCTCCCTCCTCACCGTACCTCAGAGGGTGCCAGTGGATCCATATAGGGGTTTGAGCCCCGCCTCCATTGGCCGCTCAGCCCTTTTTCTTTTCCTCGTCCCATGGCATCTGTCCGGTCCCATGATGTGCACCGCCTCGTAGAGGATGCGCCACTGACGGACCGTCTCGGTGTCCAGCACCACACCTTGCAGGTCTCAGGTGTGGCGAAGGAGGGAGGGAACAAAAGAACTGCTAGGGGTCCAGTAGGGTACAGTATGGTCCAGTGACACAGTGACATCCCGAATTTTCCAGAGCACCTCCAAAAGCACACGTTGTTGGCACACGAAAAACTGGTTTGAGAGGAGAAGCCAGGTGTCTGATGACTTTCAGAGGCTTCGGGTAGTATAGCCTACATTGGGCCTACATGGTTTCCAACCTCTGCCAACGCTTCAGCCGCCCAAGTACGCCACCCTCCCAGTGTGCCGTCTTCTGAAAACCGCTACCGTCGGGATCCCGGATCCGGGTTTGGACCCATGCTCAGTGGCTCTGGATGTGTCTTCTTCTTCGAACTGACGGCCTTTTTGCGATTGATGACCCCGACACGACGAATGGAACTGCCATAGGACTGCCGATACATTGACCCCCCAGTCAACCACCCCTGGACTGATCGGCAGTCCTATGGCAGTCCCATGGAGTGTATGGGAGTCATTTTATTCCCCAAATCCGCTCCTGGAAGAGACACACATACATGTCATGGGATGTTATGGAATCTTGAACACCACGCCCGTTTCTTTTTGTTTGGAAGATCCTCTGGTCCATCATCTGCCCGCTGTCCGGTGGGCCCAAATGAACCGGTCTCTTCCCCGGTGTCGACCGAACTTGGTTGGTCCACCGGCCGGTGTCGACGAGTCGGACCGGTCCTTGGTCGGTCGGTCCCGGTGCTTTTGCTCCAACGAAGAAGACCAAGACCAGTTCTCCAAAGACCAGTTCTGCGCAGAACGCCCTCTGTACCTGGACCCTCCTGTCGGGGTGTCCTGGCTGGACTACCCCACACTACCTAGGCTTCCATTGGGCACCCCTTGGAGGGTCCTGGTAGAGAATGCGCTCTGTAGAGAACGTGTTCACCGCGTTTGTTCTACAAAGCGGTGATATCATTTCACCCTAAGAATCCGAGTCCGGGCTCTCCATGGGGGTCGGGGTCGGACCTTCTCCACCGTTTAACGCAGGGGGATTCTGGTCCTGGCGCGGTTCCCAAACCCTATGTGTTGCGGAACAGGCCCGGGATTCTTAGGGGAACTATGTCATCTATCACACCTTAGCCGTATCATGTATTTTTGTGAGGTCTAAGCTGCCATCAACCCGCCTGTCAACCCTGTCACTCTCAACATGAGACCCACCACCTGTCGGTGGATAACACATGGACATCTACTACTCCCAAAGACTATGGCATATGTTCTATACAGAAATCCGGGCTGTTGATGTCAGGGATCAATGTAGGTAAATATATGCCAGTCCCATGGAGTGTTGGGGTTCTATACATTGGGGCTGTTGAAAAGGGGTCAATGTCAGGTAAATATGCCAGTCCCATGGAGTGTGAGTTTGGGACTTCTACTTCTAGACCTAGACTTCAATACTTCGGTGGTGGAGGTGTACATGGACGTTGACCCAAAGTATGGCTTGCCCAGAGTATCTGCTATTCTTCGGGGAATTCCAGCCACAAGAGGAACTGCCCATCAACACTAGATGCCGTTTGATACCATGTGAGTTGTTTTAATCCAACCCAGACGCTATCACCACATATCACCACTCTTGTGCTATATAGACCCCCAAATAGATAGAAAAGTAGATCCCCACTAAAAAATATTGGACACCCGTTACTATCCATTTGGAGATCACTATATAAACTATTTCTGGCCTTGATAACCTATATGTGTGTTCCTATCGCGATTGAATCCAAAGTCATCTGTGCATGAACACACCAGTTCAAGGCTGAGCCGTGGAAGACGACGTTCACTCACGTACATTCCCCGACTCGCGAGCTCGAAGCGACTCAGCCAAGGGTTGTGTTTGCCCTTGCGTAACGTTCAGCTTATCATAGATCTGCTGACACACCTTGCGATCGGAATGGGTCGTGACACCGGAATTGACCCAAGGTCGTGACACCTTAGAATTCTGCTGACAACTTGTGATTGCACATGGTCGATTCGAAGGGAGAATATGGAGAATGAATAGGTCGTGACTCACCATGTAGCGACCTTTCCAGTCTACCGTGTAGCGAGCGACCTGGCAGGTGAATCAAAGTATAGTGTTGACCCACAGCCATAGGTCCATGTTTTGCCAAGTATTGGATAGTAGCAGTTCTGTATCGATGTTGCAAGTCCTGAGCTATCAGATTCCGAAGAACAAGCAGCTATCGGCTCCATAGCTTCTTCCACTCAAGACTCAGTTAGATGGACTTGTTCAATTTTGTGGATTGTGATGTGCCTTAATATGAAGGAAGCACCCCAGCCCCCACTCAGGAAAAACGACCTATTAAGGGGTGCTTCATTGTGACCATAGTTAGCCCAGTGTTGCAGACGGCTTTAGACCCTAGGGATCCACATATCCCTCTGAGGTACGGTGAGGACGGAGAAACTGTTTATGATCTTTTAGGTGCCAGGAGTGTCCAGTCATACCTAACCTGAGGTTCGGTATGACTGGATCCCTAGGTATGACCCCTAGGTATGACTGGATCCCTAGGTATGACCCCTAGGGATGACTGGATCTGATTCTGTTTCTTCAGATCCTCTCAGCTCACCCGCTGTCGTCCAGCTGTCTCACACACGATGTCCCACACTCTCAGCTCAAGGCCACTTTGGACTGATCACTTCCTGAGTGACCCCGAAAGGAACGCCGACCCTGGGAGTTCAAACCTTCAAGGTTGACCTGGGTGGTTCCAACTCCCTGGGTAATTGGAGCTTCTCACACCTCCGCACTTCTATTGCCTTCAGATGTGCCATATGTCGACATCAGACGCAACGAGTTTAGCCGCCCAGTCCACAGCGAACCCGACGTGAGAGGAAAACGCCGTTGAGCCCCGGTGAAAACTGCAGACATTCGCAGTTCGACTCCATGCAGGGTGTCCAAACATCAAATCTTCTCAGTGGATCAACGATTCCTCTCCTGTTGCATATTGGGGCCTCTCTCCATTCTAGACTTGTTTCTTGTACAAGGAGATTCTGCCCCCACTCACAGAAAGCCACGTTTGTTAAATTTGGCAGCTTCGTGTGGTCATGTGGGTTTGCTTGATCTACAATCTATATGAAATATTAGTCTACAACGTCCTTCGCTTTGGAAAAAATGCTTGTTTTGCCTAAGGACCATCATGATATACTATATATATCTGTTAATCACTCAGAAATGGTTCGGTGAAAGGTGTTGTCACATCGATTTCATGACTACTGTGGCACATAAATCAACCCTCCATCCGACAAACTCCACAGCACTGCAAAAGAATTCCAGTTCTTTAGCTTCCACGCCCAGCCAATCGTGCCGTGCTAACCACGCAAAAGTCCGGGGAGAAGAACAATTCTCCCAAAAAATCCCGTGATGGCCCGACATGAGTTGAGCCGGAACTCCCCAGGTGGCAAAGACTTCTCCCGGATGCTTTGAGAAGTGCTGGAGCTTCTTCATCATCCTGCGCTTCGGGCGGTGCGGAAAGGACTGGCTTCGGTCTGCGCTGACCGCACCACCGTGGCCACCACATGGGAAGCACGGATTGAGCGCCCATGTGCGCACACAAGGCTGCAAAGGCTGCAAGAGAACGGGAGCTTAGTTAGAGAGGCAGCATGCTGAGACTGGACGGATTTCTTCTATATTTGTTCTTGCCATACAAGGCGTGGATGGTAATGGAGCCGTTATCAATTAATATACTATGTTGTATGGTTTTGAACTGATATTCCAAAGTATCTTCCAGTTTGATTGCCATCTTGATTGCCATCTTGCACCTAACCTGCATGGAAACAACAAATCCAAACTGAGGTTGCCAAGTTCTTGAGGGATATGAATGCCTCACTCAACACATGAAAACCATAATCAAAGCATATCCAACCTGTGGCTTCAGCTAGCAAAATTAAGACAAATAACTAACAACACTGACAAATCACCTTGTCAAAATCAAAAACCACCTGCAGTGTCCAAAACCAACCCCGAAATGCCTACCCCCCCAAAACCAGCCCCTCTCCCTCTTCGGCCTTTCAACGAAAAACCCAGACCTCTCCGTCCGTGGAGAACGAGAACTCGTCCGTCCCCTCTTCCGCCACGCGGCTCGCGGCGGCTCGCACCTGCCCTTGCGATCGAAGATGGCAAAATCATGGAGCTGGAACTCCATTGGGAGCTCTGTCTCCTAAGATCGACCAAACGCAGTGGTTGACCTCTGGGGATGAAGAGGACCTCCATGAGTGACCGGATGGAGCTTTTGCTAAGGACACCGTTATTGTTTATTACTGTATTTAGTTTGTTATTGTTTATGACCGTTTTAGTTTTACTTTCTATTGTGTCTATTCTTTTTTTTCGGAGAGGACCCTCGGTCGGTGGATGACTGAATGTGGACTCCATCCAAGTCTGGTCTGGGTCACCCGTCTGAGAGGTCACCCGGTCGGTGGCTGGTTTTATGACACCCTGTTTACAATGATCTGAGTTGATGCAAGGTCTCTTGGAGCAAGGGAACCAAATGGATATAAGTTTGATATAAGTATGCCCTCCACTGCATAAGTTCATGATCTGAGTATGCCAGTAAAAATCTTAAACAACTTGGGTGGATGGTTCATGAAAAAAAAGGGTGAGTGCCCAGTGCCCAGTGGTGCAAGATCCTAATGCAAACAATGGATCCTCTTCATTCAGACCATTCTACATAATTAGCTGGTTTGAATCCCGCATGGGGCTCCAAGCACCACAAACCGGAGAAATCCACCAACTTGACCCCACCCCCCGCCAAATCCGCCCAGGTTTGGGCACAGCATGGCAGAACGCCACACGTCCGTGGCTGGGACACATCCACTCCGGTTGGCCGAGCATCCCAGAAGTCAAAGAGAGAATGATCCTGCCGTGGGCACCACGGCAGAAGCGGTGCTATGAAACCAAAGGGACAGGCATCCTGAAACCAAGCCCCTTCAGTTCCTGAAAAAAAACCATTGGCCATGAAAAGGCCAGCAACGCTGTGTCATCTAGAAAGGCCCCGTCGCCCAATTCGATCCCGGCTCCTGAGAATCCCGGGTTCCCAAGAGCACCTCCATACCCAAACACTCCATGTATGCCATGTAATATATGCCTACATTGACCCCCCAAACCACCCCAATGTAGGCATATATGGCATACTGGAGAGTCTGGGATATAAGATAGTTCAACATTTGAGCCACAGTATGCAGGTGTTTTAGATGGTGAACAGCTGGTTTGTGAGGGTTCCTTGAACCCCCACTGGTATGATGCCAACTCTGGGCAGTTTCTTTTGGGCCCTGAGCTTGACTCAGCTTGATCCTTGGGGATGCAAGCCTCGGAAGACTCTGAACAACAACTCACTTAGGCAGCATTCTTGCAGAACATAAAGCACTCGCAGCTCATATCAAAAATCCCAAGAAATTTCCCTGAGCACTATATTGATCTGAATTTGATGGATACAAATACCAGAATTCTGCTTGAAAGCTGGTATCAACATCAACTAAACATATCCTCTAAACCCTGACCCTCACTCCATCAGCCTGACCCCCACACCGGCCTTTTGTTGGGGGAACCAGTCTATTGCCGTCTGTTTGTTCTGCTTTCTCACAGCACCAGCACCAGCAATCCTGGCCACGGATCACCACCGTGAGGTTCTTCCCGTAGTCGAAGTCGCCACGCAGCCAGTGCAGCGGCTGATGCATGTCCTCTCCAAGGCGCCGCGAGGCGAGACTCACGCGGCAGTCACGGTCGTGGTGTGGTATCGTGGCAACCCGCAGATCGCCTGGGAAAAGGACCCGGAGTGGTTTTTGGCGCAAAAAGCGATTCTCTGGTTTTCGGAGTCTAATACTCCAATACCCTGTATGCCTCTCAATAGTTTCAAATGAGCTCATGGGTGAAGCATTCGCCAGCATGGTATTCACATTGACATTATTATCTGATTTGTACTGCACTGACTGCATCAATGGAATCTATCTAGTAGGTGATCGTTTCATCTGTGATTCGCACTGCACATGTGGAAGTGTTCCCGCCCCCGAGAGCAAGAGGTTGGTGTGTGGATGCTGTAAAATGGAGCTGCATGGAGGACACCTCCACAGAGTAGTCGAGTCTGGGCTGAATCGAATTGATCATTCCCAAGAGAGTGGCATACTCTGACTTCAACATACAAACCCATACAAACCCAAACGCTCCATGTAAACAACGTGTCCTTTTTGATTGAAACGGCCTTGCACTCCAAACCGTGGATCCCAAGCTCGACGACTTCGAAAACCCTCCCCGGCGGCGGGACCGACGCGGACGGCCCCAGTCCCCGATGAAGATGGCGAGCCATCGCAGCTCGTCTTCCGGTGTTTTGAGCATCTCCTTGGTTGGTGCCATGCCATGCGGAGGGCTCTTCTTCTTCTGATGATTGCGAACCTTTGAGCGTTCTAGTTCTGGAGAGAGATCTGCCAACCGCGTTGTTCCGGGTTCTTTGTGAGCTTTACAAGCAAGTAAATCTTGGAATCGATAGACATTATATGCATGCACATCATTTCATATTCAATGGATATTCAATGGTTTGTTTCACCTTGGGTGCTCCAATTGCATCCACTGTAGAGTCCAGCCCACCCTATGCTGCGATTCTGCTGTGCTACTGGATGGTGGGGACCGTGGTTTGAGGTGTGCTTTTGCAATCCTCAAATCTGCTCCAGGAAGAGTGAAGGTAGATGTAACCCAATGTCCTCACGGACTAGATTGATAGGAACCCCAATGTCAAACCAGCGGGCCAAACCAACCAAAACACTGACACCTCAACAAGTAACCCTCAGGACTTGCGATGACTTGTATGACATCACTTGATCAAGATCCAGCACCTTCTTTCTCGGATGTCCCTGTCTTTCCCGGTGGATCTGTTCTTCTCATCTGCTTCAGCGTCCGTGTATTGCGCCGCCTCTGGAAGCCGCTTGAAGTTGGACCAGTAATCCGACGGTTTCGGCATCCTGAGCGCAACCGACGGTTTCGGTGGATCCGGAAAAGGGAAAGACGAAGGAATGAGGAACTAGAGGACGATGAAAGGGCTCTCTATATGAAATGGGTAATTGTATACATTAGATCACATAATAGTATTCATGATATGATGTACCTGGACCATCCAATGGGTGTCCACTGGAGATCACTAGTGTTGAGTAGTCCATTGAACACACATCGGAAGGTCTTGGCAATTAACTCTCTGGATCTCTCGTATTCCATCGCGCCAGTTGCAGTTGTTGCAAACGGTCAATGTCTGTTCCAACTTCAGTTCCAATGTGTAGCAATCTCCAAATGCAAGAGGTGGATTCCCTTGAAACATGGATTGGACACCATTCCGAAATCCTATCGATCTATTGAGAAATCTAATGAAATCTATTTGAGAAATGGCATTATCTTGGAAGTCTCTCTTCTTGTCGCGGGATTTGTGATTTTCCTTTCCTGGCTCTTGGATGACAGCTTTCAGCTTTAAGGCATCTACAGTCACTGCTTCATTTGCAACCAACGCACCTGCTGAGAGGTCGACTCAAAACAACCACTGCGATCGCTCCAGATCGCTCGTTTGTTGAAAGAAATACGATCGCACCGCACCTGGTTTGTCAAAAAACGGAGACCTCCCAAACACCCTCTGGGTTCGGTTCGGTACCCGTCTACCCGTCGTCGAGTCAGGGCCGGACTCCCTACGTACTAACACACCCACCTGGTGCAAGGCGCACGGGCAACCACTCTGCCAGAAATCGCATTTTGCACCAAGTCTGGTGCAGAAACGTGACGCCGCGCGACGAAAGAAAGGACGTGTCGGCGCGATGGCGGAACATTACGTGTTCTGCTGAGTCACTTGAAGTAGTCCGACTTGGGATACTCTTGCATCCTTGGAGAACATTCCCTCTTGAACTGCAAAGAAGAATGGCTTGGTGGAGATCCTATTCGACGCCATTGGGAATGCGCAGCTAGAACCCTGCAGCTTGAAACTTTGGGGTGTCAATGATTCAACGTGAGTTGTCTGAAAGTTTCTTCACTTCAGAAGCGAATCACTCACAAACGAAGTTTTTCCAAACAATGTTTGTTTGTTTGTTCACTCACAGACGAAGCAAATCTTCGCAAACTAACTACTGCTTCCCAATGCTTCCCATGTTATGTTGAAGAGTAAATTGTGTTTTACAAAAAAAGACGCCCTCAACAATGGCACCTCATCCGTTGGAACACTCAAGAAAAAGGTTTACGTGCTTCACCCCAAAGAAAACGAGGAGCAAACGTAGGTGCTTGATTGTACTTCGTCCATCCTAAGACACTCTCGGCAGCACCCGTCTGGTACCCGCTGATCAAAACCAAAATTACAAGAGTCAATCCCCAGTAAAACGTGTCTTGGAGGCACCTGGTAAACCATGGAATGGCATGTGCTAAACACAATGATTTTTGGATCCTCAAATGCTTTTTAAACTATAAATAACTGTAACCATCTACGTGTTGCACCCCTCGATGTAACAATGTACGTCCGACTCCCTCAGTTTCCCGTCGGGAACAAAAGTAACTTGGTTTCCACCTGCTCGTTTGGGGGTGTCCCAATCCCCCCAATCCGGTTTTGCAGATGATCCAAATGCATGTAGATAGCCTGGATGCCCGATTGGCATTCCATCGCATCCTGGTAACACAGCTCTGGTAGAGAAAAGTGGATTCTGTTGGATATATATGTTTGGGGTCTGATGACTAAATAACTTGATTAAGAAAGCAACTAGGTGATCTCAAAAAGAAGCGTGTCCTCTTGCTTGCAGTATCTTTTTTGTATTGAAATCAGTTTCTCTTTGGCAACATCTCCAGAGCTCTTCTGCCAAAGGAAAATCAAACAAGAGTGCCACACCCATGCGTTGCCAGGCATCAACGCATCATGTGCGAACTTCTGGAAGGTTAAGCCAACTGCACCTAAAAGGAAGAGACATGACCTGGCCTTGGAGAATTGGATTTATGATGGTTTATGAACATCCCTCGAGGATTTGAAGATGGATATGTTTATACCTTAAACTGCTTGCTCGTGCAAGTTGCAGTTCAAGTAAGGTTAGGGACTATCTGATATCAAACGTCTTGGAGTCTAAGACTAACCTGACTGACTGGAGAACACGCTAGTGTTCGTGTAGCGTATATTTTGGCGAAGTGTCCGCACTGCAACTCCGCGGACGCAACGTAGTCCGTTGATGCCCCCTTTCAAGGCGCTTCTCTGCGCTTCTGGCTTCAGCCAAGCATATGGACCCAACTCATGTGCAAGACTGAGCACTGCTCGGGGGGAAAGCAACAAATCAAAGGAAAACCACCACATGCCGGCAGTCTCTCTACTTGCTGACAGGTGGCAAAGAAGGGAAAAGTAGCCTGGCACCACCCAGTGGCTCCGTGAGAAAAGGACACGAAGGCAGGTGCGGAGTGGGGACGTGTGTGGTGACTCTGATTGGAATCAGTGAGGTGAGGTACTTTATTGATTCTAGTCGGAAAACACCGACACCACCGGCAAATTTGAACATCGTTCGCTGCAGCGGCTCCGCCCGTCCTCGGCCTCTGCCCGTCCTCGGCCGCTGCCCTCCCCTCCTCGCTGGTCTCCCGCCCCGTCTTCGGCCCGAAGATCTCCGGAGGACCGCGTGCGACAATCCGACTGCGGACCGCCGCAGATCGCCGGAGGACCCAAGCGCGAAAGCACGCCTGCTTCGGAACCATCACAGTGCACCTGCCCATGGAGCTCGGCCCGTCGTGTCTTGTGGATCTTGTGGGTTCCGATCGTATGAAGATGCTGAAGTTGGTGCCTTCGAATGGAAAAACACGGAGGATTTTGGGCCATCGGCCTAGCGACATGTGCTTCTTTGGATGCATATGATGGCTCATGATCTTGCAAATCAGTGCGTGGAAGCCGAGTCTGGAGGGGATATAGTGGGTCTCAAATGCATGCAGCTTGTGGATGCTCCATGGCATTCCCTTGCATCCTGCATGGTGACACACCCCTGGCAGAGAAGAGCAATGAAGAGTGAATCTTCTTGGGCTGAATCGCCTCGTGATTGCGACGAAAAAAGGCTTCACCTACCTTTCCCTTGCACAAAATCCAAGTGGTTCTTGTGCAATGCTTTTGGGCTGGCCACCTTCTTGGGCTGGCCTTGTGTGTCTGCTTTCAACAGCCGTCCCAGTTGCCCAGTCCCCGCCTTCCCCTGTCTTCCGATGCCCTGTCCACACTGCCTCGGTCTGGGTGACCGATGGCGCACGGGTGGCTGTCTCCGAGTACACCGACCACGAATCTGAGATTCCGAGATATGGACCGCTGAAATGCTTTCAATCCTATGAGTTGGTTCAGAGGTGCACAATTCTGACACAACCCATCCTCATGAAGCCTCTAGAATACGGATGTCACGCAGTCCCCTACTCGGATCCCATCCTGTGCCCCGAAACCCCCCTCAAATGGCCCCATGGTACCATCCGAAGCTCCGGGATAGAGTCACGCCTGCGTGCAGAATCCACCGCGAGCCCAAGACGGACTTGGACAGCCAATCATTCTTGGACTGGACTTTGGAAACCTCCATGCCCATACACGACTAATGACTAATGGGACTGCCATATATTATATGCCTACATTGGGGTGGTGCCAGGGCAGCCAATGTAGGGGTAATCCCTAGGGCTCCAACCACCTCCTGAGAAGATGGTTGGGCTAACCACCTCCTGAGGAGATGGTTGGAGCCCTATAGGGAATATGCGGCGGTCAAGACATCTGATATTTGGATGGTATGTCATCAAGATCTGCGGAAGCGCAATAATTTGCGCGAGCCAGTGTTTGGCATACACTGAGGTAGGCAATTGACATAACTCTTTCATCTCATGACTACAAAGGTTTTGACCCTTCATCTGGAACAGCTCAGGTCCCTAATATGCTCACAAGGACCACAAAACTCTGCTGTCTGTAGCGAGTGATAGGTGGTGCGAAGTATTGCACCCTTTGAGAAGGAGGAGAGCAATTATGACTGCACCTGGTGGGCTACTTCGTAGGAATTCCCATTGTGGATGAGAACATCCACAAGTCGTACAACTCGTTTGGGGCTGCTTGCCTGCCTTGCCTACCCCTTTTTCATCATCCTGTAAAAGTGGACACACCTCTTTGAACTCCATCGTACGAATGCCGGTTCTACCGATGGTCCTATACACTGTATTGGATGGTCAAAACCTGGAGCTCCAACACCATGTGGCTTGACCTTCCAGGTAGGTCAACTGGTCGGTATCACGGTTAGGACCCACAGCCATCTCCAACCAAAACTTGCGCCATCCCGGGAAGCAATCCCGAGGCAGTTTGACCTCAACGCAGAAACATGTTGCTTGCCGCTCATCTGCTCTCAGCATGTGCTTAACAGTAAGCTTGCACAACAGCGATTCGATGCAATTATCTTAGAATAAGGCCACCGCCCGAAGGGTTCTAGGCTCGAGCAAGTCATTTTGAAAACCTCAAAATCAGGTCATGTAGGAGAAGTCTGCTCCTAAGCTAAAGCTTATCAAACTCAAGGGTGCCTAGCAACCTGTCGTGATTTGGATTCCCTGTTCCAATACAAACCAATGAGAAAGTCAAGGAGTGAAGTGAAATATTGCACCTCTCCTCTTACATGATCTTAGCTCGTCGCCTGGTTTCGCCAAGCCCAGCCGCTCAAATCCCACCCTTTCCGCCCAGGGCACCACTCGGGGCTTTGATGATGGAAGTGGCACATCGTGCTGTTCGCCACCTAGGACATCCCGGGTTCGGGCGAACAGCGGTGCACATGGAACGACTGACGTTCGGGTGAACCAGGCAACAAAGCCCTCGACCCAAGTGTGGGCGTAGCGTGGAGGACGATGGAGGACGATGTCATGTGTGGCAGTTCCTTGCGGGCGGTTGCATCACCAAAACATGTACCAGGACCATCCTGTCTGGGTGTTCAATGGACTACCTTACACTACTTAGGGAACTCCATTGGACACCCATTCGATGGTCCAGGTAGAAGTGATTAGAGTTTGGTTCAATGTGGTGCGGTCAGACGTGTTGTGAAATACTCCTGGGGAAAAATACTCCTGGGGAAAGTTCCTCAAGCAACCACCCTCATCCCGCTGCACCACCACCTAAACGAAACCTCGACTCTTATCTCTATCCGCGTAACCCGCAGAACTTTCAGGGCGTCTCTTTTACTCAATGCACATCAATGCACCCTTCCAGAACCTTTTTTTATCTTTCTTACCTCTCCGCGGCCACCAACAGCCTTTTATAAATACCAGCCGGGCCTTCAGTTTTCCATCGCGCAAATCGGTCACCAGCCATCCCATCGTCTGGGCCATCCCACCCGTCCGTCCCGTCTAGATTGGGTGGGGTGGCCCAGTGGGTCCCAGGCACGGTCAGCCTCTCCTCGTAGTGGGCGAAGTCCACGAGATCTCCTTTGAGAAGATCCTTCACCTCCACGTCCGATCCACGGTGGGACGGCAGGTGAGGAGTGTCCGATGGTTGGGGGGTGAGGCCGAGCCACGCACTGAATGGAACTACAAGGAACATCAAGGAGGATCCCGACATGCTCCGTTGCCAACTGGATAGGAGAAACATTATGTATTTATATGTGTCGTTTAAATGTATTTAAACAAATTTAGAATAGAAAGTCACTCTCTTCCATTGAGCCCGCCCCCAATATAGTGGTAAGCTGGTCCGTATGTTGCTTCGAAATTTGTTCTCGGATGTTCTCTCCCCTTTTTCCACACGGCCTACCTCTTCCATGTGCCTTGTGGCGGAGCTTCTCTCGGAGGAAGTGCTGCGCGACCAAGGCCACCTGGAGATGGCCCTCGCCTCGCGTCGAAGACGACGGGAGGGTCTCCCGCCGGGACCCGGGACCCAGGACCCAGGAACGACCCGTCGTTTGACCCATCCGGTGAAACGTTTGACCCATGTAAAAACCCTAAAACTCATCCGGTTGTGACTGGGTCCTTTCTTTTTGCAACTGGGTCTAAAACCATAGTTCAGGATTCAGGCTCTTGAAGCATTATTGAATGCATGATGGTCAGGAAACCTGGGGAAAAGGTGAAGCGTTAATTGTTTCGGAGCGGCTGGTGCCCCACGTTGTGCTTCCGAGAAAAATAAAGGTGACAGTGACAGGGGAAACGAGGCTAACGAGGGAAGGAGGGAGGCGGCCAGTGTTTTGAGGAGGTTTGCGGGGGATGATGTTGTGGAGGGAACAAACATGATGGCTTTATTCAATAGCAAACGGGAAAACCTTTCTTGGCCCAGGTCAACGTGTCCTCTTTCCTTTGGTTTGGGCAGAGTCTGCCTTTTCGAAAACACCACTTCTGAAATGGACCTCCTCGGGATCGGAACCTTGACAGAACAAAACGGCTGGTATTGAGCTCACAAAAGACCTTATATATTATATATAATATATTTAATTAGCTTGACGAATAGGAACACATCCCCTCACTCGCCCAGCTCTCAGGCCTGACCACGCGAGTGTCTGGTGCACCAGAATGAAGGTGCCAATGGCAAGGGCACGCCATGGCATGCTGAAGCTACGGAAAAATTGCGCCCAAAACAAATCTCTACCATCTGGCTAAATCACAAACCCACAGGTTTTCCACAGGAAAATGAAGCTCCACATGTGGGTGCGGTCACGGATGTGTTTCAACCCACCAACAGGGACCGAAGTCACCAGCTTCCAGAATTGGAGATTCCGCGGCAGAGGTTAGGGCTTTGCTGCTCCACTGGCACCGTTTGGCCGTTGGAGTTTCCAGCGGATTCCAAGTGAAACGCTCCAAAACGTCAGACCTAAATCACCAATAGTGAATCTCTTCTCTGAAAAGGAATGATGTACTATTACTATATTACATGCTCCATTATGCTCCTACACCAAAGAATTCATATCAATTCATGCTGTTGACTCATGCTGTGTACTTCGTTGGAGTTTCAGGATGCTGTCCAGCTGCAGAGCTTGGCACTAGTAGGCTGTTCCTGGGTCCTTTCGTACTGACCTGCATTGACTGAGGCCTCCTCTCCCCCATGATAGGCCCGCGAACCACGCCACGGGAAGGAGCTGCGGCGAGAAGCCGGCGTTCATCCAACGAAGTTGCCCAACACTAAAGAACCTCAAGCTGTGGTTTCCCACCACAAGTTGTCCAACTGCTTGGTGTTCTGTGTTAAGTACAGTTGCCCATCCCAGAAGTTGCCCAGTCATAAGTTGCCCGGTACCTTGGTGAACAAGGTTACCATGGCTCCATCACTCCATGACCCTGAGATTCTCGATTTTCTCTGGTGTCTTTTGTGCACGTATTGCAACTCTCTACCATTCAGAAAACAGAGCCATGTTGGATGTCGGATCATGGTGCGGATCAGCCTCTCACCTCAAGTTCACTGGACAGATTTTGAAGTATATATTCGATTTAATGTATTCCAATTGGCACTTGGAGGGGCCACGTCATCTACTCGAGTTCAATATGCGTGCATTGCAAAAAAGGGAGATCCCGCCCCAGTAGGTTGGGCCTATGTTCCTTCTTCCAGGGGGTCTTTGTTTTCGGTCTCCCTATTTCAATGCACACCATAGTCAGCCAATTTATGCTGCTCTCATTCCGCAGAAGATCGCAGAAGTGTACACTCCGAGTCACGTTCCATGGAAGTGGACAACCACCTGTTTGTAGAGGAAAATTGTCAAGGGGCCATACCATCCACTTCCAAAAAAAATCAAGCAGTGTATCCGGCTCACATATGGATGGGTCTTAACCATGCAAGTTCCGTAACACCGCCCCAAACTCCACCCCAAAGAGGTTCACATCAATCTGGAACAAACTATGTGTGGCGTTTATTTAAAACAATCGGACCCTCTAAAAATCCACAGTAAGTAAAGTTATTTTTATCTTTGGCATCTAAATGCAAACACCAACCAGCCAAAGAACCAGACCATGTTTTTGTTTGTCTCTTAACAATGCACTTTTTGTTTGAACACTTGTGTATAGCCTGTGTGTACTTCCACATGAGACTACCGCCCAGCTTGGCGCTGAGCTGAGCTCCTTCGGAGTCATTCCAGTCAGCCCGACCCATGTCAATAGATTCCAAGTGCTGCTACACCCCGCACTTCATTACTAGCAATCACTGGTTGGTGGCTTCAACTCACCAACGAAGATATGAGTCTGTGGGATCAATCATCCCAAGTAAAGGTTAACCATAAACATATTTGTGACCACCCAGAATAATGTTGGCTTTTGATGCATCTGAATACTACACCCCATGTGCCTTTTGGGACATCTCGAAGTGGAGAAAAAACTGCTGTATACCAGCTGTTTCCAAAAGGCCACAGGTCTCCTTTGGGCGGCAGCGCCAAGAACCGTCTTCCCACCTGCATCCACTTGAACCACTGCCAACATGACATGGTCTAAGCCACCCCTATCGTTTTCTGCAAAAACATCTGGGAGACGTGTCTTCCTCATTTGTTTGAAGCCTTCACCGACAAAAAATCACTGAAGTGCAGCAAGGGCAAGTGCTTTCATCGCAGGCGTTGATCCCCCCGACCGGCTCCAATTCCCAGACCATCCGTGGGACTGGAATATGTACCTACATTGACGCTTAAAACACCTGAAATCACACCAATGTGGGCAAATTTTCCAGTCCCATGGATTGTTTGGGTTTGAGAAGCATGCAATGTTTTCCAGCGCAAGATCACGGTCGTGCTCCCACGCAAGATCACGTGCACCTTGGATTCAGTGGGAATTCCAGAAAAGCCGAGGATCATGAATGAGATATCATGAACCCTGATTTACGCCAAATTATCATCAGTACATCATAGTACATCGTGGTAACCACTGCGATCCAGCACTCGCAGTTGAGGCCCGGTGGTGCCAAGTGCCATCTGCAATCCAGCGCTTGCGGTTGAGGTCCGGTGGTGCCCACTAGGATCTAGCACCGGCGGTCTAGGACCGGAGAAGGAGGCGGACGAGCGGGAAAGCACAGCTCGAAACTCTAACAACCCTCGCCTAGGTGGGGAACTTCGAATACTCATTGGTAAGTCATGAAAGTGGATGGCACCACCACCTGATTGGTATTCAGATTTCATGGTCGTTCGAACTTCGGGGCCATGCTATCCACTTGTTCCACCCTCAAGAGAGTATTGCATGTCCTGCTCGAATCCACATCGTCTTGACTTGAACACCCATCCATCCATATCGCTTGGGGCTCGCCAAGCCCTTCAGCTCTTCACGGTGACTGCGTACTTGTTTTTGCCTTGCCTTGGCACGGATCCTCCAAAACCATTACAGTGGTTTCAGAGTAAATGGCACATTCCCCAAAAGGTGGTTTATATTAGTTATATGGATTCCCATCTGAAAAACATCTTGGAGTTTGTGCCATCTACTCTGAAACCGCAGTGAAACACATTCCCAAACAAACATTAGCCTCCTGCAAATGAACATGGACCCCCATAACCCGTGGTTGTAGATGAAAATCGTCTTCCTCCTGCAGAGATGTAACATCCACTACATCAACCTTCAACTCGCCGGTGCCGTCTCTTGTGCCCCGACGAAGAAAAACCGCTCCAAGGTGCTGCACATGACAGAACGCAGTCCGTCGTCATCGACGTAGCGAGTCCGTCGCATGGGCGCCTGGTCGGTGAAAGCCGAGCTCACAAAGGCTTGATGGGTATTGTGCCCAAACAATCCACGGGACGACGGGAGGCGGAATATTTAGTCAAAATGTAGTCAATGGAGCAGCAACAAAAATGTCAGTCCCATGGATGGTCTGGGGTGGGTCCCATGAACCTAGAAACATCCTTGCCAAGAACAACGTCGACTCCACACAGGGTATAGATTTCATCAGGGTCCAGGATGGTCCAGGTCCGTTTGACCGGCGAAACGAAGGTAATGACGCACGTTCTGCGTGGTTGGAAGATCCAGGATATAGTAAATCAATACCCAAACACTCCATGTATGCCATATATGCCTACATTGACCCCCCAAACCACCCCAACTGATCGGCATATATGGCACACATGGAGAGTCTGGGATATGTGTCTCATTCGTGTCCCGGGTGAACCTTGCATTTCAGTGGTCAGAACCGAAAGTGTGGGCCGAATCGGATTCGATCGGAGGACAATTGAGCATGTATGAATTGGTTGCAGGATAATCTACTGGAAACCATCCAATGGTTGTCCAATGGAGATCCCTAAGTAGTGTTGGGTAGTCCACCCAGACAGGATGGTTTTGGTACCAGACACCATGGTCACCTTTTCAGATCGATCCCCGTGAAGTCTCTAACCACGCTGCGAGCGGGGAGAATTCGCAGCGTGCTATGTGCTTCGTGCGCGACGTGAGAGGCAGACCCTTTCAGGCCATATGGCAAAGCAGGAAGGTGCCAGAGGCGAAACGATCTAACCATCCTGGAGAATCCTGGAATACACTGTACAAGATGGAAGTCGGCGTTCCAAATTGACGAACCTTTGGTATTGAGTATCATGCATGACTAACTGGGTTTTGCAAGAAAGTCTCAGTCACCGGTCGGCATCTTCGCAGTCCACGACTGACCGCCCACGTTCCGCGACTGCCGGTCGCACCGGCCGCTTTGCGGCAGATGGTCCATCGGCCAACAAGTAGATCCGGCGATGGGCAATGAGGAACTGCCCACGGAAAGAAAATCGGGGAATGCGCTGCAAAATGGTCCATGCAATGGTGATGTTTTGTCCACTCAAAAACCTCACGTGGGAAGGATTTGCACGCAATATAATTACTCCCTAGGGCTCCAACTACCTCCTGAGAAGATGGTTGGGGTGGATGCCAGGGGGGTCTAACCACCATCTGAGGAGATGGGACAGGAGCCCTAGGGAATGTTCCAAACAACATTGGAAGAAACATGCTGGGCCTCTGGATGACTGTGAGCTTGTCCATCTTGCATTGATGTCATTGAAAGCAATGAGCAAACGATGCATGCCATACACATATATACCTAGACCCCGCAAAAAAACGTATTTTTTTCTGGTGAGGGCAATTTTCAGGCGAAGGTAAAACAAGCCCACACAACAAACAGTTTTGGTGTCGATTTTTTCTGCGTTGTTTTTTGTCACTTCTGCGTCATTTTGGTGTCATGTTTTCTATCGCGAATTTGCTGCATGTTTCTGCGTCATGTTTTCTGGCGAGACGGGAAAAAAGACATCGTTTCAGGGTGCAGGTATAGGTTAAGCATCGACATCTGCTCATGGCGGACCACCAGTCATACTATACAGGAGTCTGAGCTTCCATTTGTCAAGTCAAACGGATGGTCTAGTCTGAGCTTCCATTTGTCACCCCAAACGGATGGTCTATAGGCCAATAATAGGTTTATAGTAAACTGACAATGAATCAGAACAGGCAAAGGACCATCAGGGACACTAAATGGTTCCCTACAGGTCCAAAGACCCTCTATGATATATAAGACATTGCCCTTTACATGATGGATCAAGTATGGTGTGTTGATGTGTTTCTGTATGACCGACGCTAAGGACCAGGTCAGTTCCTGACCTTTCCGGGGTTTGACTGTAGTTTTCTTCTTTTGCCTTTCTACACGAAGTGAAACGTGACTAACAAAGCAAAAGAAGCTTCTATTTCGCTGAGATTCACGAACGCTTAGTCATGTGAATCACTAGCTCGCTTAGTTTCTTCAGTGACCAGCTTCCATTCCGCCACGCCTTCCGCTGCTAGTTCCGGCCCGGCACGAGGGGGGAGCGATCGGAATTGATCTCGCAGTTGTGATCTCGGGGAGTGCAGTCGACCATTCTCGAAGTGGTCTGGGTGATCAAACGCAGTGGTCCCAAACTGAGTTCCACAGCAGTCCTATGGCAGTCCCATGGAGCGTCTGGGGCGGCATATATAGACTCCGTGTATTAAACCCTCCCCATTTGGATTGAACAAGTCTCTTGATGTGGAGGGGCTTAGAGTCTACATGACTTTGGTCCCCCAACAAACGTCGAACTATATGTCGAACTGGACTTCGAACGGGATCGTTCACCCAACGCTCGACGACTCGACAAGGGTCCCATCGGTAGCCTCCAAAAACACCATGTCCTAGGACACCCAAACACAACCTGTCACTGCCAGGACGGACTGCCGCCCTCACTTCATCCCCCCAGTCAACCACCCCTGGCCGTTTCGCAGTCCGACATGGCCGTGTTCGTGTCGACACCGAGACACCGAATCGGTCGACGGTCGACCCGATCCGCATGCGGTTCGGGTTGACCGTCGACCACCGTATCGACCAACGTGGTGGAAGAAAACATGTTCCTTTTGACTGAAGTCTTGGAATCCCTAGGCCTCCAGTCGTACCGAACCTGAGAAGGTGGGACTGGGGTGCGTGCCAGGAGGGTCCAGTCATACCGAACCTGAGGAGGTACTTGGAGGTGTAGGGAATATCCTTGAATGTGGCAAATCAGTAGCAACTTTGGAAGTTGAACTGTCCTTGAATGCGCGGCGGCCAACTATATCTACCTGATAGCAGCAACTTCTGAGCAAGAGATCAATCAAAATCCCTCCTGACCCTCGGGAAAACAATCAAGAAAGCTTCGCGCGCTGCGAAGCAACAACCAGCGCCACGCTTCAACCAGCGCCACTCACTTCTTCTTGCGAGCATTACATGGGCCTCGACCTGGCGTCGGGTGTTGGGCATCGAAATGAAGAGCACCGCACCGCAGTATATCGCAGAATAAAGGGTGATATAGAGCCATTGATAACCACCAAACCAATTGCAAAACCAAGAACGCCTTGCCTAAAGGCATAGCATAACTAACCATATTGATGACCACCTCTTGTGCGATCGGCCCGGCTTAAAGAAAAACCAGCACGTCACCTCATGACAGTTCACACACGAAAGTATTAACACTAAGGTTCCAACGTGCCAACGAGATAGGGAGACCTCTCAAGCAACGACCCCCCATGGAAGGTTCGGCACATAGACCAAAACCATCCAAAACCCATTGGTTGGGGATCACCCTATTAACAGTCACCCCCACTGTGTGTGTGTGTGTGCGTGTTTCGTTAAAAGAAACTGTTGTCTCCACGTATACATGGCAGGATCTATGCGGCAACAGCTAAGATGTCCGTCGGTCAAGTTATACGGAGCGGTTCAAAACAGCTGTCTGGCCCACCACCAATATACATGTGCTTGTTACAAAATGACTGTTCAAAAGTGTGGTGGTAAAAAATGATCATACCTGGAACTTCGTTACGGCAATAATAATTGCCGTTTTCATGAAACGTCGCCTTTTTCCGTTCTGCGGCGTTCTTCCATATTGATCTCATGCGAACGGCGTTTCTTGATGAACTGCGGCAGTTTCGGTCAGTTGACGGCAATTTTGGTCCGCACATCCATGCGCCTCAAAGAGTCATTTCGTTTTAGTTTTAGTGCAGGCGAGTATGAAAACATTGTAGGGTCTTGCTTGAAAGGCAACTGAACGTAAAAGGCGTTTTATTATATCAGCAAACTCGCATAGTCATGTGAAGTGGAAAGGGCAGCTGATGGAAGTGTCACATGCTGGGTTTTCGTCGGTTTTCGCGGGTAACTCGACCTCTTGCGCCGCGTTGCAGAAGATTTTTCGTTTAAAGTTACGGCGTTCTTACCCGTACTTGCGGCGTTTTTCCCCGTACTTACGGCGTTTTTCCCCGTACTTACGGCGTTTTCCCCCTACTTACGGCGTCGTTCCCTTACCCTGTCTAGGGTCACTCAAGGTGGCAGCAAGACTTGTCACAACATGTCACAAGCGATCCTTTCAGCCATTGCATGATCAAAATGTGAACAAATCCTGCCGTGATGTCCATCGAGACCTTAGACAAGGGCTGCAACATCTTGAGAAGTGCTACCATGAGGCTTGAAAACGATGAGCTCTACTTACAAGTGAAAAAGGAGAAGGCAATTTCAGGGTATGGACGGACCAAAACAATATCCTCTTTGGTAGATCAAACAAAACGGCGATTCTTCTTTTGTGACGGCGTTTTCACTTCTCTGACGGCGTTTTCACTTTCCAGGGATTGAGCTACGGCAGAAAAAATGAGTTGCGGCAAAAATTATTGCCTCAACAGCCTACGGCAAAAATTATTGCCTCGGGAGGGTCTAGGTATATGATCATCCCACCAATACAGTATGGACATGGACAAAAAGCGATGGTTCCAGTTGTGCGATGGTTCCCACCTCACACATTTGTGATGTGCCAGTCCACTTTGGCTTCCTCGCAATAGCCCCAGGTCTTCCTCGGGTGTCTCACACAGTCGCGATGTCCCAAGTAGCGGATTTTAACCATCCAACGTCAGGGTGTGAACTCGTCATGTCATGTTTCACATGTTTCACTTGCTTTGGACTGCAGGACCAGGGTGAAACACCGAATGAGTCTAGTCTGATGCAAAGTGACCGGTGAACAGAAAGGGACAAACAAAGTACCCCCGAACAAGGCCATGTCTTGGCGCCAACCCGGGTGGCAAGGACAAATTGCCACTTCCCAACAAAACTCTGAGAAGTCCGGTGAGACGGTGAGATTCTTAGATGGAACATCACATTCCCTGCATGTTTCACCTTCTCAGGACTTCAAACAGCATGTCCGACGGGTCCGTTTTGTTTTTTTTTCAGGCATGTGAATGGGCATGACTGCTGAGCCAGCTGTCCTGGTGGGAAAAAATGCTTCCATCACATCGACCAATTGTCAATCCAGTGCTCTACACTCCCAAAAACTCTCATGGAACCTGAGAGAACATGGAGACTGGAAGACCATGTTCCGAATACCAACCAGCCGTGGTTTTCAGGTTCCGAATCTCAAGCACCGGGTGTAGACCGTGTTTTTTTCGTTCGTACCGAATCCCCTCCTCCAAGCGTCCCTTCGCATTCCTCCGGATCCACCACGAAACACCATGCTTTCGTCTTTCCATCCGGATTTCCGCAGGTGCCTACTATGCACTGAGCGCACAACGGGCGGCAAAAGGACACGGTGGCAACGATGCCGCAACTGGACAGGTCTACTGCCGCAACTGGACAGAGAAATTGGTTGATGAAGCTGCTTGATGGGCCCCGGAATATATCTAACGTAGATATATTGAGGTCACAATTGGCTTGAACAAACCCAAAACTGACTTTCTAACTACAGCTACTAGTGGTTGGTCATTTGCCTGACTGTTGAAGAGAACATACTATAATTACTCTTCTCGCACCGTGTCTGAGGTGTGTGTAGATTTTTTAGCCATAGGATCTTGGGAGACTATAGTTGACACTTGTCACCACAATCGAAACCTCTACCCCTCTACCCCTCCCTGCATGGAACTTGCTATATTTTATCTTATACCTACATTGACTCCTCAAACCAACCCAATGTAGCTTGATATATCATACACCAGGACCACACGAAGGATGTGTTGTTTTCTTTTTTTGCCACCCGTGAACACATGTATTTATTCCCCCGAGACCCAACAGGTGCAGGATGAACTGCAGGAGAGTTACGAGCCGGTCCCCCTGGCAGAAAACCACTCCATACACCAAATGCAAGAGTCTTCTTCGTCATGATGCAACGAAACACCTGACCAATATGCCTCCAACCTCGTCCTCTTCCCAAACATCTTTTGGGCTAGAGATGTCCTCCATGTTCCTCTTTTTCACAGGGTCCTCACATGTCCTGACCCTCCCCAAACACTCCATTGCAATGGAGTAAGCTACAAACTCATTACATTGACCCCATGTATGACCCATCCATGTCAGTATATACCAGCAGTCACAAAGGGATGGTTTTTAGTCCCATCCAGTAGCTGGGCACCCCTACCCTCCAATAGGCACCCCTTTGTGACTATTCCAGTAGGTGACTATTCCAGTTCCATAGATGGTGACCCTCAAACCCTCCACCTTCGGCTCCCCTCGCCTAAGACCTCCTGGCCGTGGTAATTCCACCGCTTCCGCCGCAGGCAGCGGCAGCCCTCGTCGGTGAGCCCCGTGTAGGGCGCGCACGGCGCCACGCGTAGACCGCCCAAGAGGCTGGAGCGGTGGCAGCTGTCGGGGACTCGACCTGAATGATGACGCCGCGAGGGGCGCGAGGCGCACGTCGTGGCGATGCCGTTCCGGCGCCCCTTCCAGGGGTCAGGTCGAGTCGTTGACGAGCCGGGTGTTCCACCGAGCGTGTGTGAGGAGATGGTCCGTCCTTCCGCTGCAAAGCGAAGAGACTGCGGGGTATAGCTATGGGTCGGATCTGCAAGCAAATCCAGCGGGTGAGAAGGGACATCATCGTGAACCTCGATAATAAGTCCTTCCAAATGTTCTAGAGTACTATACCCAGACGCTCCATGTATCCCATATAGCCCCCGAAACCACCCCAATGTAGGCATATATGGCAGTCCTATGGAGCGTACGGAATATATCTCCCTGGGGATCCAGTCGTACCGCGCCTCAGAGGGTACGACTGGACCCTCCAAGCCTCCAAACCTCAGAACAGTGTCTCCAATCACCGTACCTGAGGTTCGGTACGACTCGATCCCTAGGGTCTGGATATGTCTAGATGCCCTCTTGAGACCTCTTGCAGCAACCTTAAGCAGCTTTTGTTGCAACAAACCCAAGGCCCAAGAAGCCTACCACCTCTATCTCCTTCCATGCAAACCAGGGGACACATGGCGAAGTGGTTGAGATAGCCAGGATTTCCGCAGGTCGTGAGGCTCGTGTGATTGAAGACGCTCCAGGGACCAGTCTTGCAGCTGCACCCGCCGGCAGAAAACGTCTTGCACAGATCACATTCCTCGTCCGGGGACCGTCGGGACTCGGCAAAGGGGATGAAACCGGAAGTTGAGGTCAATGAAACCTGCAGAGGGATCCCAAGCGGTTCTTGATTGTCTAAATCCCACCAGAATGGGACATGCCATAAGAAACGGTACAAAAACGAGAAACACATATAGGCCTTTGTCATTTCGGGGTGTCTATCCATGGTCCCCTTAGAGCTTAAGGGGTGGCTGTTCACCACCTCGAAAACGCGAACCTGGTACAATCGGAACATGGCGCCAAAGTGGATGACTGGCCATGAACTGTAGTAAACGTGGTTTGCTTTTTTGCTAGAGCACATACGGAAAAGACTGACATGTTCTGCAGTCATAGTCGGTGTGTCACTGGCCATGGTAAAGCCAAACCTCCTTCCTCTGCAGGAGTGATGCTTCTTTGATTATCGTTTTCCGTAGATGTCCCACACACTGCTGAATTTGGCGTCCTCACGATTATATACTCCATCCAAAGTGAAAAACATCACAGGCAACATGTCATGTTCCCTTACTAGCAGTCGACCTGGGGCAGTGGTCGAGGGCCACCGAGTCTTTGTTTTTCTTGTATACTTTGATCGATGCATATCGATGCTAGTGCCAACAGCAGCCCGTTTGGATCCTGTTTGCTACCACGCTGGGTGAATAACGCCGATACCACAAAAGCCTCAGCCTTTGTTTAGCTATATGTTTAGCTTGCACAAAGGTCTACATCTTGGGGGTTGTTGACATTCATATCGTCGTGTCTAACTCAGCAAATTACAGACATGGACCCACCATATACAGAAGCTGTGCCACAATGATTCTGGGGTTGCTTTGTCTTTGGAACTATACAGTGCATCCACCACATCCACCACCGCTATACTGTTACCACATGTGAGCTTGGCCGCTTGGAGGCTCCGCGGGCGGTTGGAGGCGGAACCCGCCAAGTGTCCCAGGACCATTCCTGGAGCCGGAGTCCGCCACCACAGTCGCAGCAATAGTCTCCGGCGGAATACTCACCGCAGTCATCGATTTGGCCGTCAGCCTCCATTTGGACGTAGTCTTTGCATTCCTGAGCCAACCCCAAAACACGACTAATGGGACTGGGATATTTACATACAGACAGGGGCTGTTGAAAAGGGGTCAATGTATAGGTACACTCCCTGAAACAAACATGGAAGTGGACAACCCTCTGTGTGTTGAGGAAAATCGTATTCCAGGAGACGGCTATCCACTTCCATTATTGTTGGAGGGAGGGTAAATATGATTAACTATGCCATATATATATAATATATGGAGTGCTTGGGAACTCGAAACTCTTGGGTCATCGGAAGTTCGGTTCGGACAACGGATTCTCTGCGTCCGCCGATGAAGCATTTGACACCCCTTAGGGCCCCTTTTCCTTGCTTGTATCTGAGTCTCTTTCCTTTATGATGATCTATCCAGAGAATCTGATTAAGAGGGGCAGCCCAGTTTTCATTGGTGTTTCAGACACCAAAGCCATGCAGGACTGCTGCGAGCACCTTTGGATAGAAGCGCCACCAAGACCAAGATCCGCACATTGGCAGATCGTGAAATCCTGAACTAGCAACGCGGTTCGGACACTCCCAGCATAGGCGCCGCGGTTGGTTCCCCTTCTGTCAAGCAAGACTATATCGGACTGATGGATACAGACTCGCGCCATTTGGTGGGTTCCCGCCAAACCACTCTAATCTAAGCACGAGGGAGGAGCCCCATCGCCCTGATCGGTCGATTTGGACACGAATTCCAAATTATTCATCTGTGAGTTCCATATCACGAGGACCATGAATCACAAAATCCTCCTGACTTTCCCTCTCATCTTGACATCCCTGTAACACCTTGGCCTTGCGCCTCAGCTCCTCAAGGCTTTCAGACCTGGCTCCCGGCATTAGGCCATCGTGCCTCCGTCGCTTGCGCTCCTTTCGATGTGCCTCGCTGCGTTGCTTTCGCTCCTCATGGAGAATCCCAAAGGCTCGTTGGCAGTGTCGCGCCGTCTTGGCAGTCTCTTGCATGGCCGCATTGGCAGGCTCCACCCGATGGATGGAGCTGTCAATCGCATGCTGCAAGTCCTTCCAAATTCGGGAGATCTCTGTTGTGCCTACTTTCTTCTTCAAGTTTGATAGCATTGCCAATACTGCCGCAGAAGGTGACTTGCCGGTTTGGGTTCCTTGCTCGCCTTTGCTTGATTCATCCAAGGCAGCTGCCCAAGCAGCTGCGAAGATCAAAGAGGCGGGATATATCAAAAGAGCATTGCTTTGCGTGCACAAGCCAAACACGATGCTCTCAGCTCTCGCCAACAACTCCTCAGCAGCTTCAGGACTCGCTATGCTCGATAGATTCAAGACGGAGCGTGCCCCTTCCTCTGCAAGAAGACGCAAGGCATCTGCGGGTTTGGGTTCGACCAGCAGCTTAAATCCGATGGTTTCCAAGAGCTCCAATTCCAAATCGGTGATCTTCACCTTCATTGCCACATCATCACTGAAGCCGCTCTCCTCCAACAACTTGTCCAAAGTGATCTCACGGAGCTCTTCAATCTTGCAGGCCAAATGAACACTCGTGTACATCATGACACCTCACGCAATCAAATTGCTTTTCCAGGAAAAACGAAACCACATAAGTTCTCAAACCTATCTATTAGATGTCTTTCAGGGAAACCAATACACTCCAAGCCAAAAGAAAGCGGAGAATGTCCTCATGTCCAGGACAAAAACACCAAAAACCTTCAATTACACCCCCGCCCCGACCGTGTCAACCACTCGCTCAAAAAAAGAGTCTCCCTTTCGCCCCCAACGAAACATCCCCCTTCTCCCGCCGAGACCGCGCATCACACGCTTCTCTCGCGTGTGATATGTGTGTGTGTGTGTGTGTCCACACCTGTCCACACCTGTGGGACTTCATATTGATCCTAGCTCTTGCTTCGCAACCATCGAAGTGTGCTTCTTTTGGTTCTTTTTTGTTCGGCTCACACGCTTCTCTCGCGTGTGATGTGTGTTTTTTGGTTCTTTTGCGGCGAAGGCACAGGGGTCAAACTCCATGGGCGAGGCAAAGGCGTAGAAGCGCTGGAAGAAGACCAAGGCCGTCCACGCCACGTCCGTTGGTGCGGAACACAAGCGACCTACGACCGACCCGGTTCGCCGACCGCCGACCCTCGCCGACCCTCGCCGCTTCGTCACGAAAGAAGGAACACATGGGGTGTGGTGAAACAGGCCCAGACCCAACCAATGGGACTGAAGAGTTACATACCTAGATGGCTCATACATATACCTTAAGGAGTCAAAAAGACTATAAAAAGAATGGTCTGACGAACGGGGACCTGAGTTCGGGAACTTCCGAACTACTTCAGCCGGTCAACATATCGTCGAACTGGACTTCTAGGGTATATGCATGGTTGGAGGGTTCCGAAATATCCGCGGTGCTATTGCTGGAGATGTTTGGTCGAATGATTAGTGACTGATATATAGGATGTATTAGCCCCAATTTAAAGGGAAAGACCTTCAAGAGGCCGAGTTTTAAGGGTCTTTCGGACCTATAGCTATGAGTCATGGAGTAATCCAGAAAAGGTTTGTCACTTGAACGTTCCATCCTTTTGTCTCTGGGCGAATCCTCAATCCACAAACACCCATGGGCCCATGGGTGTGCATTAAACCGCCAAGATCAAACATCACTGACACTGCAGTTCTGTCTATATCATTATGGTATCTATCCCTACCTTCCAAACCCCACTTCTAGATTGAAATAAGGTCAGATTTCCGAGCCAAGAAGGCAACAAAAACTTGCTCACTGACCCGAGCTACAAAGCTCCGGCACCTTCCGTGCGTAGAAGGTCACCAGCTGCGATCCAGCTGCGATACCCAGCGGCCGAATCGCAGTCGGACCGCGGCCGCAGCGTTCACGGAGGACCTGAGCGGCCTTTTCGTAAGCAGCTTCTTGCGCATGCTCCAAGGCCTCTTTGGTCAACAGCCAAGAGAGGCTGAGGCCGTCCTCACTCATGGGGTCCCGGTCTCTTCCATGAGCAAACAGCCGGATGAATTACGAAGGCCAGATCTAATGTGGTGGAAATCTGAGCATGGTTGAGCAGTAGTTCGTAACGTTAGTAAGCCCAAAAAGACGATGCTTGTTGCAACTGGCCATGGGATCCACTTTTGTCATGTTGACAGCATTTTCAGTTGCAAGACCTCCGTCCTGAGTCATGCTGCATCAATGAGTTGACTATATCTTGGCTCTCCAACTCTTGCTCTTTCATGCTGGAGCCAGGTCGGACTGAAAAAGAACAACAGAACTTATGAGCGGTTCAGTCGACAAGTCCTTGAATGCACAGCGGATTCGAAACACATGTGACAATGGCCAAAACGTGGAACTGATCTCCGTTCTTGGCACATTGCAGTACCATGCCATACCCAACATGTCTTTCTACTATGAGCAGGCCAAGAGCGATACTGATGCAGCATCATGAAAGCAAGTTCCAACCGGAAGACTCTCGTCCGAACAAGCAGGGCTCCCTGAAACAGGCAGGCTCCCTGATTGACCCAAGACCCTCATGCTCGAAATGGTGACCACCCCAAATCCACAACAATCGCTTCGGACCTTGTACAGTATCAGAACCTTCCAAGGGGTGTCTATAAATAGCCTCAATGCCTCTGCCTGAGGTGATTCGGGGTGTCCCAAAACCACCGGACTTGGTTTCGGTCCTGGCTACAGTATAAGGGCTCTTGGTTCCAGATCTACCAGTCGCTCCACTCCCATCAGGGCCAGGGCTTAGGCCCATGAGGTCAGAACCAAAAGGAAGCCAAACCACTTGCTGAGCCTGTGAGCTGAACCGACGCTGTTTTCACGGGACCCTCAGCCAGTCTCACTGAACCATGTATCTTGTCCATACTCATCCAGCCACTTCTTCCCATCTTTCTGCAAGTCCTCAGCACGGCTCATGGCGAAGGAACAAAAGGATCCGGTAGACAGGCAATGACAATGATGTTGAGCCTGTTTGGTGACAGAGCACGTGCTGTAACAGTGCTTGTCCTTCACACGACAATGCAGGGCATAAAAGCACGACTAATGCACACTTGTGCAGTCGATAGGTGAATTCTAGAAACTGCAGGTGAACCCAGATTCCGCTCAGCATATCAACATGTAACACGCCCCAGTGGCTTGAACTCCCTGGAAACTTCGAGTGATTTGCATCCTGTGGTGAAAGTCCTACAGTACATCCTTGCCATCTATCAAGATGCAAAGGAAAAAATCCTAAAAAGTGAATCCCCGAGGATCGGCTGCCATCTGGCCATCTGTCTGCCTGGGTGCCCTGTCTGTCTGTCACACATTGATCTCTCATCCATACCAACAACACGGCAATGGGCATCTCAAGTTCCAAGTTTGGTCGAGACTTTTCGTAGGCCAAAGGCCACATTGGAGTACTACTCTCTATCCAGAAAAAATGAAAGTGGACAATGAGTGACAATGACAACTTGGAAGAACAACAGGTACCGCTTTCAAATTCTGTGTCTGTCGGAGTATAAAAACTCCAAGACACAGAACAGGGAGCATCTTCACCCACCTTGCTAAGCAAATGGCTCACCTCAGCTGGAGACAGTGGAACACATGGCAACACGTACGTAAATTATTTCAGAACTTGAATGTTTGCCTTACAATCAGAACAGCGTTTCTTCTTAAAACACACATTACAAGTATTAAGTAAACAATCTCAGAACTGGAATAGGTGGTGGATCAGATTCTCGGCCGCAGGCCAGTCACGCACGAGTCGTCAGTGATGGCCGTGCGAAGATCCGTCAGTCTGTGAACAACAATCTGACTGGTGAGAACTCGTAAGGAATAAGGGTGGCTGGATCCTGAGGTATCTGAGGCATCTAAGGTGGTGAATGTTCACGATCGAAGAATTCGCACGAGTCTTTGCCGGACAACACCACGTATCACACTCCATGGGACTGCCATAGGACTGCCGATCAGTTGGGGTGGTGTCAGGGGGGGTCAATGGGGCGGCAGTCCTGTGGCAGTCCCAGACAGGTCGTGTCTGGGATACTGACGGTGAACTTCTGTGAACCCTGGGTGTCTTTTCCCTTGTCGGGTGACCTCGCAGGCGCAGGCGACGCCAAAAGGAAGCGACCCTCGGGACACGAAGTCGACGAAGTCGCTTATACATGCCTTTTTCTGTCCATCCGATATTACCAGGGCCTCAGTGGATGAAGGTTGGGGCCTGGTTGCAGGCCTTATATAGTTCATATATTTGTGATTTTGCTTGGGAAACCTGACTGTACTGTTGCTATGCATACCCACCGGCCCAGGGCTGGTTGCGCCACTTCACCACTGACTCACTCACAGAGGTGTTGCGGACGTCCACCGCTGCCGTCTGCACGTCGGACCCATCAGAAACCGCTCCTCCCTCCCGAAACACTGCAGTGGTCGTCCGTCCTCTAAGATGAAACCTTCCAACAGCCGCTACAGTAAAGCCATTCATAACATTTGATTGAACTCAAAGGCCAAAACACATCATCGTTCGTCCCACTCTGAGATGATGACATTTCAGAATGAACCAAAAAGGCAACACACACCGTGACCCTGATGATCCGCTCTGGTGGGATCCATAGGGTCGCCACATATCGCGTTTTTGCGGGTGGTTTTGGGGTGGTGGTGGTTTTCTGTAGGTGAAAACGCCACCATTGATCCTCTGGGATGGTCACTAGTTCTGATATGTTCTGATCTGAACGCCCATCCACTTTTCAGATTCCATGCAGTATACTTGACTGAGCCTTCCCCAATTTCCCACCCTCCTTCCCAGTCCCCTAACCCACCGTGCTTGAGACAGCCATGCTCAACAAGCTCCACAAGCGCCCTTCCGCTCCCCCAGTCGCCCTTCCTCTCTGCCCATTCTCCGAAGCACACAAAGCCCATTCTCCGCACGGTAGAGGTCCGCCACCTGATCCGCGTCCATTTGCGTGAGTCCCACGCGGTTGCCCATCCTCGGTCGAGCATCGCGTCCGCGGGAGCCCCGCGGCGTCGAAGGGTCGAGGTCCGGTGAAAAGGGCGTCATTCCGACGACCCTAAGGCGACCTGTCTGGGACAGGGGTGGTGGTTGCTGCATATAGGTCAATATGCCAAGTATGCATGGTTTCAGGGGTGAATGTATGTACATCCCAGACAGGTCGTGTCTGGGGAAAAAAAATATTTATATAGACCTGTGACCTATTGATGAATGTAACTCCATCTGTCCAAAACGGATCATGTGTTGTTTCCAGTTCCGACTCACTTGTAAAGGATTGGAAGAGCCATCTTCAAGGAGCCATGTGTGGGGGTTTCCAGTAGAACCGCGGCCTGGGCGGATCGTTCAGCCCATCCCGGTGAGAAAACGTCCGGTGACCAGTCCGGTGACCCGTCCGGTTCGCGGTAATCATCCGCATTTGGGGAACAAGAGGTTGAAGGACCCTATACACTATCCGTCACTATCCTATAGGTACCCCAGTAGGGTCCTAGTGCAGGTCACTGGCTACCTCTGGGTTGTATAGACTCGAGTAAAATCATGTAATGGCGCCATATATTGGTCTTCCAAACAGGGCACCCCTTGGCAACTTGGAGGGTCCTGGTAGTAAGAAAATGCTGTTTTGGTCAACAACCATGAACAGAAAGGGTGTGGTCGGATTTGGTTTCCATGGGGTCATCTGATGCAACGTCCAGATCCTTTCTACCTCTTCACTGGGACACAGATACACTGGGTACCATCGGTACGCAGCCTGGAAGATCGGTAACCTCTCCGGATGACAAAAGATGCCTTGAACACACCGACAACAGGGTTCCGACAACAACCTGGCAGGGTCGACTGGTAGGTTTTATCCAGATCGGGTGGGGGGTTCCAAGTTGCGTTACGAAGTCTGTGAATGCCATTTCGTGTCACAGACTTCTGCCGGCCCTTGTCAGTTTGCCTTGACACCAATCAACACACACCACACCACATCGGAAAAACACTGCAACACCTGTCAAACAGTTGACACATCTGAACCCATGCGGACCCATCCCCAAACACGACCTGTCTGAAGGCCGGCCGAGAAAAGGCCAAAAGTTGGTGGTTGAAACGATGCGAATGTCATATATATGTCGAGACACCGGTAGCCGACCGACTCCAGTCGATCGAAAACCCAACGGGCGATCCTTTTCAGCTCCAGCCGATGAATGTCCCTGCGGATACGACGATCGATATGCTTGCACCTGGAAGGAAGACATGGTTGCGGCACTCATGGAAGTCAACACGGCTTTTAAACTATAAAAAGTTCGAACCAAGGCTTCTTTTGACAAGGCTTCAGACTCTTACGAATTGAATCTCTACTTATAGGTGCGAGGCACATCGGTGCCGGGGATCTTTGGTCCCTCCCAAGCGGCATCTTCTGCTGCATCACGTTCGGCGATGAAACGGCTCAAATAATTTGAAAGATCAAGCAACAGGCCTGACGCTGATCGCTGACGTGCCGTTACCCACTTTACATATGACTTGGCTCGGTCTTCGGGTGAGCATGCCAAATCATGGTAAGTCATGTTCAAACCTTTGTACTGTCCGAACTGGATGACAGTGCGACCCCATTGGTGCATGTCCATCACATCCGGAGGCAACGTTGGCAGCATACTTGAGCTCAAATCTGAACCTGGCATCGGAGGTGGAATTCCTTCGGTGGCAGCATAGGATCCTTCCATGGAACCTGAGGCCTTGAACTTGGGATGTGCTGATGGACCATATCCACGTTCCTTCTTCGGTTGCGGCGAGGCTGCTGACAACTCCTCTCGACGTTTGGAGGCGTCAGTCATCGATCCAGAGAAGGGAATCAAGCTGAAACCTGAGTCTGGGTCAGCAGCTCCGGAAGCAATATCTGGTGCATCGATTGGCAGGGATGGCATCACCTGGTCTGACCACATCAGATAGCGAAGCTGTGCTGCTTCATCGGGAGTGAGCGGCATTTCGGTATGCCTTTCAAGAAACAAATGCGGCGCGTGCTCTTGATCACAAAAGGCTAAAATAGAAACCGACTAGTGAGCAGGACAACAGCTAAGGCTGCCACCCTGTCCGAGCAGGACGACAGGTAAGGCTGCCACCCTGTCCCTGGTCTAAATGAGGAACTTCTTTCAAGACCGATCACAGCAAAACAATTTGACAACACACTCGAAACATTGTGACACGGCTGCATGCTATGACAAAACTGCTCAGCTATTTACTGATGCAAGAAAACGTATAACACAAGAGCTTCAAGACACAGTATTCCCTGTAGTCTACCGATGACTACCTTTCTTACTGCAAACTCTATGCTCTTAAACAACAACTATAGTTGCACTGAATTATCTATGACGTCGGCTTTCAAGCTTTTCCTTCGTTCGCGTTCTTCAGCTTGTTGTCTGAGAACCGTGTCCTCTGGAGAAATCTGATATGTCCCTTGACGGACACAGGATCGAAGCAAGTCAATTGGCTCTTGGCTGTCTTTGGTCAAGCCATCTGCCAACATCCACTTCGTGGGAAGCCATCGAATGCTACCTCCTGTCAACTGAAGAGATTCCCGAAGTATCACTATATCAATACATGTTCTTCGATCTTCTATTGACGTTGGTGATGAGGGGGAAATCAGGTGGTCATACAATGACTTACAATCTGTGGCCAGGATGGGTGATCGTTTCAATACAAGGACTGGTGGTCTCTTCTGCAACAGGTCTCGTGCGTCTCTTGCCTTGAAAGGGCCATCCAAGGTCTCTGAAAGGAGGAGTGACAGCCATTCCGCCGTTCCACTGGCAGTTGACATGGCTTGGCTTTCACCTCCTAAGGTGGAACTCACGGCCCTTGGCAACTTATAGCTTTTCCAAGCCACTGGCGTCCATGGAGACACCTTGCCGTCATGCAACTTCTTATGAACAAAAGCCAAAACATAACCAGCTTGTGTGTGGCTACCTACGTTGGCGAACGCTGCATCGCTATGACAGCATATTGTCAGGGACTCAGGTTCAATGGATCTAAAACGAATTTTGAGGTCCTTGAATTGTTTGGCCCTTCGAATAGTGTTGTTCGCACTTCTGAGATGTTGGATGGTCGGTTTAGGTAGGCCCTGTTGACACATGCTTGTTTGGCATGACAGGTCGGGACGGCTTTGCGATGACAACCAGTTAAGGCTACCGTTGATTGCTCGGAGGACCCTAATTTGTTGTTCATTGAGCAACTGATTGGAGGAAACACCTTTGGGGATGTGAGCTGGTCTCAAACCCTCTGCAAAACTTGCCTGTGACATCTCAATGTCAAACGTCTTTGGGCATTGATCATACATGGCACCACAAAATTCACAATTGGATATCCTCCACTTCCGGTATGGGAACCTGGCTTTCAGTTTCTCTAAGGACTTTTCAAACAGGGGCCCCTCACCTCCTACTGCGGTGTCGTCGACATGAACGCCGAGCACTCCCAGCAAGCTGTTGCTGTTGGGACAACGCAGTGTGTACAGGCATGGATCGAGGATCGATCGGGTCCAACCTGCCTGAGTTGCTTCACGATCGAAGGTGTTATGCCAAGCTCTTGGAGCATCGTTCTGTCCGTATAGGTTTCCGACTACTTCGATGACACAATCTTCTGGAACTCCAGGGATGCCTCCTGGTGGCATTTTTGCGTAAAGAGGTCTGAACTTGTCTGGGAGTTCGCCTGCTTCCAAGAATGCGCCCTTAATATCGCCTAGCTGTAGGACCCACTTATGAGAGGCAATGATCTGCATCAGAACCATCCTACCTAGCTGACTGAGGGTTGGTGATTGAAGCAACCCAGATGCAGCCTTTTCTTCTAAGTCAGGATCTAAGTGTCCCTGAAGGACCCATCGACTCTTGATTTTGAAAGTGGATGGATCACTTGGATCAACGCTGACTCCGTCTTGTGTTGCTTTTCTGATGATCACGAACCTCGATCCGATGAAACGGTCTGCGTGCTCGGCCCGGATGAGTCTAGCCTTTTTACCAAAGTGCAAGCGGATTGCTCCCTTGTCGGAAATCGTGTTCCATTCTTCTCCCTTCGACAAGTTAACTAGTTTCTGCAACTCTGGGGGATTGTTTGAAGGGGACAACTCTTTACTCAGTTTCTTCTGGATGTGTGCGGCAATGAGTGTCTCGATGCTTTCTTCGAGATGCATGTCCACTTCCTGTACAGACAAGACTTCATCGTACGCTTCGGTGCGTGGTCGAGCAGCGGACGACTCGGCCGTCGTGTTCGGTTCTGGAGACAGGGCTCTTTTCTGTCCATGTACCATGTTCTGATCTTCTTTGGTTTCTGTGGCGTCCTGAAGCAGTTGAGGGAGCACTTCTCTCATGACTTCTACGAAATCGTCCTGTCTCATTGTAGGCGGTCTGTAGAGAGCAGGAGCACCGGACTTCTGATCTACCCTCCGTCGTATTGGACCATATGAGCTTGGTGCACTAGTCAACCCTTCAGGTGACGGTGTTTCAGCAGAGACTGAGGCATGTGTCTCTTGAGTTCGTGCTGGCTCACATGTCATGGGACCTGGTACAGCAGAGGCATCGGAAGTCTCTGCTTCGGACTGCTCGTGATCAGGCGACATGTTTGGCTGCTGTGCTGATGGGGGTGTGTCTCCTTTATCCGAGTCTGATTTCACTGATTGATCTTCGGAGGGATAGTGTCCTGGAACCAAGTCAATGAACTGATGGCTTTTAAAGGTACCTCCTTCCACAAGATCTCGAATACCTAACAGCTCTGCTTGAGGGGTTGAAATCAAGACTCGTTCTTCGGTGGTCGCTGGCCTCATTTGTTCAGGCGCACACCGGAAGATGTGACGACGATGAGCTACCACATAATTTTTCCCGACCTGACCTATCACAATTGCAGTACCATACCAACGTCCACCTTGTTGAACCACACCTTGACCCATCACTTTCTGTTGTCGCCAATAGCACACGAGATCGCCTGGTTGATACGACAGCATGGCACGAGGTCGAGCAGCCAAGGCCTGTCTCAAGGCTTTGTCATCTTGCATGGCAACAACAGCCTGTCTGGCGCTTGTACGAATGGCTTGAGACTTGGCGATGGCGGAATCGTCAAGACCGGCGGTGCCTGGTACGACATGCAGCGGTTCACTCAACAAGTCACCTGGAATGTCTGGGTTCTTTCCAAACACATGTTGATGGGGAGTGTAACCATAATTTTGAATCATTTGGTTCTTTACATGAGCATGTCGAACACAAGCTTCCCATTCTTCTCGAGTGGTTGGTGTTCTAGGATTACCTTCTCAAGAACTTTGGAAAACCACCCGCCGTGAACCTCTGTCCTACCAAGCTGCCGGTGCGCTTCTGCTGGAATTGTTCGGACCACGATGCCCTGATCATCAAGGTACGATTGCATGGCTTCTCCTAGATTTGTTTGTGCACTATCCATGATGACTTCTCTAGGGATTCCTGCCCATTGGATCCAGTGACTATCGAACAGTTGTCGGAGGAGACATGAGGTTTCCCGTTCGAAGAAAGGAATCATCTGTTGGTAACAGGACCCTTGACAAACAATGTTTAGAGCTTTGACCTTCTGATTGACCTGCCAGCCTGGGAGCCATTTTACATCTATTCCTACTGACACATTGAACTCACAGGAGCGTGTCGAACTTGGGACTTGCACAGGTCGCATTCCAACGTCTTGGCCATCTCAATGGCTTTGTCGGACGCAGATCCATGTCGGAGGATGCGAACCAGATCTTTAGTGCTACAGTGGCCGAGATTCTTGTGCAGTCGATGCAGGGCTCGTTTGATGGCTTCTTCATCCTCCCCTT
This sequence comes from Durusdinium trenchii, assembly GCA_963970005.1. NCBI lineage: Eukaryota > Dinophyceae > Suessiales > Symbiodiniaceae > Durusdinium > Durusdinium trenchii. The sequence goes on from CAXAMN010012224.1 coordinate 1,850,286, forward strand.
GGATCTCTTCACGACTCACAAGTACTTCATGAACTTCCATGGGGCAATCATGCCTAATCTGCACGAGGTGCACCTGTTGGGCAAGTTCAAAGGCCGGCACGGTCTTCAGAACAGCTTGTACGAATGCCGGTGTGTATTGTGCAACATATTGGCTAATCGATCCCACTTCAGCATGTGTTCCCGCCACCACGTCGTGACAAGTGTGATGGGGGTCTCTCTTTCCAGGACACGTGAGGCCTAGGGTTGTCATTGATTGATGACTCACAAGCAACCTGGTGGCCTTTCGGATGTATTGTTTGCTGTGGGGAAGTCTTAACCCAAACCTACACATGTGGCACTTGACATGGAAGTACTTGTTCAACAAACGTTGCATCTCTTCATATGTCCATGTCTTAGCTCCAAATGGATGTTCGAACAAGGCTTGTTTCCCGGCCTGTACTTGTTGCTCAAACAGGTCGCAACAGTAGCGAATGAACAACCGACTCAATCGACGCTTTTTACTCCATTGGATCCATGGTACAAGCATTCAGGTTGAACCAACCACCTTCGTACGTACATGGAGGGCACAGTACCAAAAGATCTGGAGGATGCTGTTTGAGGAACTGTTTGGTTTCTTCTCGGCATTGGGCTTTTGAGAAATCATACCCGGTTTTGAGATCACATGACATGGCAAAACCGCCTACTGCTTCGATGGACGGAGCGAAACGAGGAGGGCTGAAAATCTCAGCCAACATGAAACGCTTCCCCTGCACAAAGGAGCCGACTCGACTTGGTGCCTGCTTGATTTGTGCCGTCAACTGTCGGCACACTTGAACTGGCAGGCTCTCGATCGTGTTGACGTGTTCCTGAGGCATAAACACGAAGTCGGTTCGAGTTCTGCGAACGTCTTGCGGCAAAGGTTGGATATAATATCTCTTATCTTTGCTATGATCGATAGTTTGATCGCTCACTATCCTACCGGTGTCAAGATCATGGATGGTCCTGTGGATGACTGTGTGCCAAAAAGGGGCCTGTTTGCCCGTCACTGGCGTTAAGGTCAAACCTTCATCCGCACGAGACCAAACAGACGACCCTGGATGTCCTGTGTCAGCGGAGTCTTGGGCCTGTTCTTCAAGATCTAAGGCGGTCTCTGGCATGGAAGGTGCGATTGTAGGCTCATGATCACAGCAACTGTTGGCTTCCTGAGAGGCCATAACTTCCGAGAACTGCACTTCCTTGCCCTTGGTTTCCTCGGGCAAGACTCGAATCATGAACTGCCCAGCGGAATTGGTGTGGAGAGGCACCTGCACTGCATCGTCAAATATGGTCATGGTGCCTTGTCCGAAGGCCAGTGTTGCCTTGAGTTTCTGAAGAGCTGCGCGCGAGATCAGCAATGGGGCTTGTCCTTGCACGATGGCTGCACGGATGGATCCAGACTTGCCAGCGATTCGAACTGGCATGGCCAGCACCTCAGTGGAGGTCTCTTTTTCACCATTGCCATACCTGAAGTAGTTGATTTCAGGCTCAGGCTCAGGGCCGTGTTGCTGCCACATTTGCTTGAACTTGGCAAGTGTCTCACGGCCGACAATAGTGCGGCCGCATCCTGAATCGATCACCCCGAAACCAGGGCTTGAAACCAGCAGAGTTTCGTGCACGGTCCAATCAGGAATCGAGAATCTGCTGCTCGCTTCGTGGAACGCAGGATGTCAAGCGGCGACCAACTTGCAAACATCTTCTTGGACGGGTTGTACCAGGGCTGCACCAGTCTCTGAGGAGCCCTTCGAGGAAGAGGACTGCTTGCCTTTGCCTTTTCCTTTTCGACATTCCTTGGACGTGTCCTAATTGTCCACAGCGATGGCAACGTGTCTTTTTCTTCAACTCTTCAACTTCTACACGAAAACTTCTTCTGAGCTCATTGGACTTGGCGGCATTCGAAGAAAAGTTGCGAGCTTTCTGCAACCTCGACAGCTCTTGCCGTCGATCTTTCCAGCTGATCGCCAATGCTTCTGCGACCTCAGCCTCTTCATAGACTTCTTCTTCAAGAGCCTCGTCTAGCTGATACTCAGCAAGAAATTGTTCAACATCGTTGAAGTCGTGGACGAGGTCGGAGATCTCAGAAACGGGCTCTCCTATAGATGGATTCTTCCAGCATTGCAACGCCAGCTATGTGCTTCTTCTTCATCACGAACTCGGGGTAGCAGCTGCGCATTGCTTTGCCGATCTCCTCTCGCTTCATGACCCCTAAGGATCGAGCGACGACCACAGCTTTTTGTTCGTCGTTGAGCCCACTCCTGTGGAGGATCAGCCATCCTCGAGCCTCCTCAGGAAACGTGACATTCGTTTTGCGAGCGCATCGATCGAACAACTCAGTGGCACGGCTAATCCAGGCTTTGAGAGTTTCACCTTCGGCGGCACGAAGATTGAAGATCTCGGAGTCAGCACCTCCGACATCTCATCGGTGACTTCTTTCTGAGGGAATCGCTGATCCAGAAGATCGAACAGAACTTTCTCACCGCCTTCTTTCTGGAATGCGCTAGGATCCAGGTGTTCTACACACTCCAAAGCCTTGCCACTCAAGAGGGTGAAAACATAGGCCCCTCGGGCCTCCTTGGGCATTTTGTCCAGCGTCATCATCTTCGACTGGACCCATGCTTTCCACCGACGGTAGTCCTTGTGGTCTTCGGACTCGCCAGAGAAAAAACTCAGACCACCTTGGTCTTGACTTGCAGCGGCACGCATGGCGGCGCCGAGTTCCTACTCGGAGCCTCGACCGTTTTGGCCGAGGCTCCGCTACCAATGTCGAAACACCGGTAGCCGACCGACTCCAGTCGATCGAAAACCCAACGGGCGATCCTTTTCAGCTCCAGCCGATGAATGTCCCTGCGGATACGACGATCGATATGCTTGCACCTGGAAGGAAGACATGGTTGCGGCACTCATGGAAGTCAACATATATATATATACCCAGACACTCCATGGGACAGCCATATATGCCTATATTGACCCCCAAAACTGCAAGGTAGGCATATATGGCAGTCCCATGGTCCGTCTGGGTATATAGGTCAATATGCCCCAAATGCCAGACAGGTCGTGTCATGTCGTGTCATCACACCATCTCATTCGACCAGTCAATCCGAGAAAGTCCGTCAGACAGTCTAAGCATCTTGTAGCGATGGAACTGGCTGGGATTCGACGTGTAAAGCTCGTAGGCCTCGCGCGGTGCGCAGCGATTCGGCTGTGCTGCCGCGGTCCGGACGTTCGGTGTGGCGCCGGGCGGAGGCCTCCATCGCACCAGGCCACGTGAACTGGGCAGGTTTGATGGGCAGAAGTTCTGCGCCCAGCTTTTCATCCAGCTCATCCCCCAAGTTCGGCGATATAATCTCTACAGATCCAGCGAAACTCGACCCCCGCGCGGGTGAACTCGACCGCCAAACACCCGGGAGGACGGTCAAACACGTGGAGGATCGAGCGTTTCACGGTCCGACGTCGAACCGCGATAACCACGGTCCGACGGAACGTCGCAGCTCTGGAAACACGACCTGGTTCGTAAGGGGAGAAAACCCATACGGAATGAATGCGAAGAATCCGAAGCAAAACCAGGTGAATCCCATGATTTTAACTGGTTCGTGGTCCATTTCTTGAGGTCATGTCTGGGAGCTCATGCCTTGAAGGCTGACGAGTGGACGTGACAGGACGTCTCACCACTCCGATTCACAGAGTTGTGATGCCTCCCACACACTATAGGAATGACGCATGCAAGAAAACATAGCACCTACCAGGATCCGTCCCGACAGGCGCGTCCTGGCCACACGACCTATATTGGGCTTCCAAACAGAGCACCCCTTGGAGGGGGTGCTGGTACATGACGTGTGTGCGTTCGAGTGGTGATGTTTTTGTTCCTTCGCTCAGCCATGACATGCCATGACCCAGTGCAATGTACTTAGTCTGGTGATGCCCAAAGCCGAGTCGGCTCATGTTGGGAGACAACCAATCACGAGCATGAGAATCACTTTCTAAAATATAGTGGAAAAAAAGGAAACACCATTCCCACACGTAGAATCGAATCCCATATACTGTATCACGCCCCACCATCCAAAATCCACTACCTGCCCAACCATCCAGAACCCGCGCGGGCCAGAATCCAGTTTTTTTCCATCAGCCAAGCCCCTGTCCCCGTTTGAACATCCATTCATGCTGGCCATCTTTTGCGCAATCAGGAAACTATGGATCGGAACACTGGGGGACCCTCATTGGATGTATTCGGAGTCATGTGTTCAATCAATCAATCCTTAGGGCCCCAACCACATCCTCAGAAGCATCCGTTCTACGTTGGATGAGCAGCTCAATCAAAAGCTTCAGTTTGTCTAGTTCGGATTGATTCAACGCCCCCGACACGTGTGGAACCAGTTCTTGAGGGTCAACAGGAGGCACCCGGTGTTAGCAGGCTCGTAGTCTGTGTTCGAAAACCCCCTTTCTTCGGGAGGGAACGGTGCTTAAAGACTTGGACACAGGGTGTCAGTGATATGGAAAGGAACCAAAATCGGACACTGGCAAATAACACACACAGCCACCTGGACCAACAAAAACGCAGCAACTCAACATGTTTCCTTCAAGGGATTTCCGCCTTGTCCTTTGCCACGATGGTGGGTTTGCCGTTCTTGGAAAAAGCATCCGATTCCTGATGGTCGGAAAATGGTCTGCACTTGAAATGAGGATGTCATCTATAACTATAATATGAAATTGCAATTTTAAGGGATGTACGCAACCAATGTGTCTTGAAACGACACCAAATTTCACCGTTATTTTTTTTGGTGGACATATCCATATATTGCATAGAAACACGTGTCTCTGAAGTCATCAATTGAAATATGCAACAAGGTCCAACAACATAACCATTATTGCAATGGTCAGTGGTTGGTAGACCGCATGTGGAAGGATTAGGGAAGAAACAGCACGGCCCACCCGCTGTTGCTTGACAAACTGAATTGCAGTGGGTTTTGGATGAAGGTGTCTATATTTTTCAATAAATGGAACATCATGGCAAACAGTGAGAACTTGAAGCACTATGTCAAAATCCAACGAACCATGTTGCATGTTGAATGTGTTTGCATATCCAATGTGTTCACAGTGATGCAACAATGTCACTTGTCAATGAAGGCATACGGGGAAACAAGAACTGTCGACGTCCGCCACCATGTTGGGATCCAATTCTTCTTAGTGGGCACGTGTCTTATTGAAGCATTTTTGGCTATATCACATCCATATACCTCGAACTTTGTTGCGGCAAAAATTGTATGCAATTTTCCTGAAACGGCGCCTATTTCCGTCCTGCGGCGTTCTTCCATATTGGTCTCATGCGGACGGCATCTCTTGATGAACTGCGGCACTTTCGGTCAGTTGAAAGCAGTTTTGGTCCACACATCCATGAGCCTCAAAGAGTCATGATTTTCGTGCAGGCGGCCAGACGAGTATGAAGACATGGCAAGGTCTTGTCTGGAAGGCCTTTGAACATATATTTTACTCAATCAACAAAAACTCATGGTCGTGATTTACATACCTTGACCACGTGTGACTAAACGTGTGAAATGGAAAGAACCGTTCATGGCAGTCATATGGTGGGTTTCGTCGATTCTCGTGGGCATCTCAACTTTTTGCGCGGCAGAATTTTGAGCGGTTGAGTTAATGTCAACCTAGGATTAACAACCCCCCCCCTATTAATCAAGCCCAGCTGGAGCCTTCAATACTAAACTAATTAAAACCCTGCAACCTCCCCCTGAAAATTTTTGTTCCTTGCCAGAAACACCCCCTATTAATCAAGCCCAGCTCACCCAGGAAAAAATATAATAATTGGTGTTCTATGTATTTACTATTACTTTCTTTTGGGCTAGTATCTAAAATCTTCTGGTCCCTAAAAATGGCTCTAGCAAAATTCGTTCATTTCCCCTTAATAAAACTATGTATCAAAGTCTTAGCGTTTTCCAGCTCACAAAGGGTACCCCTCTCACAGGCCTCAGTGTTCACACAGAATCATATCAACCATCATCCATCATCAGGTCATTATCTTTATTAAGGGGACGCGGTCTCCAAAACCTCCAATCTCAAACCTTGTTGACCTTGAAGGGGAGGGTGATTAATCCTACGTCGACGTTACGGCGTTCTTACCTGTACTTACGGCGTTCTTCCCCTTACTTAAAGCATTTTGCCACGAAGTTATGACGTTTCACCCCGTACCCGCTCTGAAGGACATGCAAAGTGAAGGTTGAACCAGAGTGAGCCATAGCTGGGCAGCTTTGAAGTTGACCATCTGACCGTAGGGAACAGGCGGAGGCTTCAAGGAAACGGATGAGTTTGGGGCCATCCTTAGGGGCTCCACGGTGACTCAGGCGCATGCCTGCTATTTTAAAGGAGGACTTGAGGCCTGCCTCCCGGGCGAAGGCCCCCTGGTAGAACACATGTTTGGGAGCTCAACATCAACCATGCTGTGCCTGCCACGAAATCTTCGAGGTTCACAAAGTGCTGTGCCTGCTA
>CAXAMN010012224.1:1856802-1939986 GCA_963970005.1 Durusdinium trenchii
TCACAAAGTGCCGTGCCTGCCACGAAATCTTCGAGGTTCACAAAGTGTTGTGCCTGCCACAAAATCTACACTCGGATCGGATCCAAGGTTCACAAAGCGCTGTGCCTGCCACGAAATCTGGAAACGAGCGACATGTCCAAAAGTGACAATTCACTGCACCTGCCACGAAATCAGAGCGCCGACGATCACCAACACGTTGCTGGGATCCAGTTTGGTCGTCCTGCCGCAGCGTGGCCGCCACCGCCGAAGGGTCACGCAGAACACACGCACCGGTCACGGTCACGCGGGCTGCGACATCCTCGGGGTTCCGCTCGAACCTAGGGCCGATCCAACACCAGCACCGGCACGGCAGCAGCACCTGCAAAGCGAAGCGCCGATCCAGAGCCAGCACCTGCACCAGCATCAGCACGGCAGCAGCACCCGCTAAACCAAAGCGCCGAGCCACAGCCAGCACCTGGACCTGCACCAGCATCAGCACGGAAGCACTGGGCCTTCATCCTCGAAGATTCGCTTTTGGCTCGCACAAAGCACACACACACACACACACCCACAGCTGATGGAGCCAAAAGCCCAGAGTAACGAGTTCGTGTATCTCTCGAGTTCTGCTTTGGACGCCTTTTGGGTTGGTGATACTGATGCTCTGAGCTTTGGGCCAAATGATGATGCCACTGAGCCAAAAGCTATGGTCGGGGGGGCCTTTTTGTGGCCGTTGGCAAGTGCAGCCGTGGACGCAGCTGTGTAGGTCTTGAGAGCAATATGTTCTTCACGCTGCGCGGAGGGGGATATCTGCTTCGGTCGGAGGTGCCAGGACCGCGTGCTCTTCCAAAGCCAAACGGTCGAATATCAACGATTGAATTAATTCTTGTTACTCCAGGACCTTCAAAGTGACCTGTTTGGAGTCTCTGTTTGTGACCTCTTTGGAGTGTCTAAGTGACCTCATTCTAGGATCTCAAAAGGTCACTTTGAAGGTCCTGGCTGTTGGAATGTTGTTGTTTTCGTATGTGTTTTGCTGACTTTATAAACCTTTCCATGCCACCACACTTGCAAACAAATGACATCGAATTGTGGGGAGGCAAAACGTCTCATCAATGGTCAACATCCTTCTGTGCCACATGTCCACAACACACGGTCTGGAAGCAAATGAAGAGAATGCTGCCAGACAGTTATGGATTACCCTCCCTGAAACTAGTCACAGAAGTGGAAATCTAATTGCTTGCTTGTAAAACAAAAAACCTCAAAAAACAAACTTTTCCCACTTCCATGATAAAAACTCAGGGAGTGCGTCCGGCCCTGAAAAAAAGGCGCGCATGCTGGTGCTGGAAGAAACATCCAGGTAACCCTATTGCTCATGTCCACCTTCCCGGCTCGTAGCTCTCAGCATGTCAATGCATTGGAGGTAGAGATGGAAGGGCTCGTATACCAACTGTGGCTTGTTTTGGGGGTCTGACCGGTGCATCCCGTTCGGATCACGGACCACGAACAGGTGCGGCTGCCCTGCCCCGATGTCGGAACGGGATGGCAACCATCGAAACCATCTCGGCAACCCTGCTACAAAGACCCACACCGCCAGGTGCGGGAGAACAAGGCATGGCCGCCGCAAACCGCCCGCTTCGCGCCCCCCCGACCTCTAAGAAAGTCTGAGTTTCATAATGCATGAGTGACATGAGGTCATACGGACGTTCCATGTCGCCATTCTCGGACTTGGTAAATTGATCAGCATTGCCTTGGCCATCCGCCGTGATGAACAACGGAACTTCATGGATCGTCTGGGCATGGCGTCGAGCTTCAAATGTAGCTGAAGTACGTAGACATGCAAAGTAAACGTGGGAATCGTTTGGAACCGGTCTACGCGAGAAAGTAACCAACACCAACATCTGGTATACCCACTCTGTCACTCAGTACAGAAACCTTTCAAAACAAAGTTCCAAGCAACTCACTTCTCATAAGGGAAGCCCTAAATTCAAAACAGTCTTTTTGATACTGGGAACTGGGAATTGCACCTCCCATCGAACTTGTCCCAAGGGTGGCCAAGTTGGATGAAGAAAAAGTGCCATGCACTGATTGACACTGTACAGTCAATTGAATGTATATCTTATAATATAAGGAGACGCCCAACCATTGGGTTTGGGTCTGTTGTCATTCTTCGGAGGTCCCCCTTTTTCTATTACACTATATCCAACAAAGGTTGAAGGACCCTAATTAGACTATCCCAGTTGGGTACTCCAGGTTACGGTCCTAGTTCAGGTCACTGGCTACCTCTCTTGGCCTTGTGAGCATGATTTGGGACAGCCTTAGTGGACCGGAGCCGCGCTCAATTCGATCAATTCGTCTGCCGCTTTCGCTCGCTCCGCTCCACTGCGCTTGGCATCCTCAGGATCGATGCCACGAGCGGCTTGCCATCCGTCGGCGCGGGTCTCGGTCGTCGACCGAGACGAGTGGCTGTGCCGTCCGGCGTTGTCACGGATGGATGTCACGCGTTGGTCTCGCCTTGCACATCATCCAGGATGTCGAGTGGCATTTAGAAAGTCTTTAGGCCGCCTCCAACGCGAGCGGCTTAGGTGACAAATAGAGAGGATGTCGAAGTCATGTGGCCATTCTTTCTCAACGACCACGCTGCGCTTGACTGGGGCGGTCAATGAGCTCACCTTCTGCGGTCTCTACAGAGCGATCTTCGCTTCAGTCGAGCACCGACGGCCTCCACAACGGCGGCTTGGACTTCAGTCGAAGCTCAAAGGTCTTTTCAGTATCCAAGGGCATGCCAAAGACCTTCTTAGGACGACCCTCCCGGCGCCTACATATTTCAGTGTCGAACACATCACCCGACAGGAATAGGAGGGTGGTATATTGATGCATATAACAGCATTCATGCCCGATGGGACTGGAATAGTTGTTACATACATAGACCCCATGATGCCATGACCCATGACCCGGGCCCCGACCTTCCCTTCCAGTCCTATGAACTTCTGCTACGTAGGTCTGGGAAGCTGCCAGGTGTAGGTACCATTCCCCCCATCCCTGCGGCTTCAGCTACCATCCTCGATACGATGGGAGTAGATCTTCACATACCTCGGCGAAGACTTCGAGGTCCAAGCGAAGAATGGAGCGTGTGTGGGACCTTCCGATCGGACGAAGGGCGAGCGTGCCACTGGAGCGTGCCACTCGCCCAGATCTTCAAACAAAAAGTCTCCAAACTGCTGCATAGTTGAATCATTGATGTTGAATCCTTGTCTGAAAAAAAATGCAGCTTGGGAATGGAGAACATTATGTTGAATCCCTTATAAGATCTCACAAAATCAGTCAACATGTCATGTCCCGGTCTCCTCCAACTCACGGCACACACGGTCGAGGCGCTCGTCGCGGTCGGGGCGGCTCTGCTCATGTTCCATGCCCAAGGCATGGCCCAGCTCATGCATGGCCGTACCCACTGAGTCGCAGCCTCTACGAACGCACAGCAGCGAGTAAGCAGCGAAAAGCTTCGTGGTGGGCGAAATATTGAGGTCTTAAGGTTGGCGGGGGCGTTTTCACGCCCGAGGAATCTAAGACCTAATAGAGTGTGTGTGTGTGTTTTTACGGCGGGTGCATATATGCATATACAGCATGGTTATATGGGTTTTAGATGCCGTTTATATGGTGTTTAGATGGTCTTGGTCCATCCCAAAGAACCAGAACGTTGAGGTCCAGCGTCCGAGGTGAGATCGATGGCCGGGGTTTCAGGCCCAGACCTAACCAATGGGACTGAAGAGTTTACATACCTAGATGGCTCATACATTTACCCTGGGAGTCAAGTCGACTATAAAAAGAATGGTCTTTATAGGTGACCCGAGTCTAGGAATATCCTTTACTTCAGTCGGTCAACATATAGTCGAACTGGACTTCTCTAGGGGACCCTCCAAGGGGTGTCCACTGGACTACCCCACACTACCTATAGGCTCCCCACACTGGCTATAGGCACCCCGACAGGAGGGTCCTGGTACCAGGAGTCACAAAGGGGTGGGGTCTAGTCTCCAAGTGAGTGGAGTAGCTGGGCACCCCTAACCCGCCTAACCTCCATGGATAGCACCCCGTCTTGTGACTCCTGGTATAGGGTTCATCTGCAGATCTGGGATCCATCTCCCATTCCCACGCCGTTGTCGATGGGTCCCATCCGGTGGACCGACGTCGGGTCGGAACCGCTGTGGCGATCCATGGAACACGGGAGAAGGAGTCCCAGGGAGCCCTCACTAAGGGTTATATAATCCCTAGGGCTCCTGTCCCATCTCCTCAGGTTCGGTGGTTAGACCCTCCAAACCCACCCCAACCATCTTCTCAGGAGGTGGTTGGAGCCCTAGGGAATAGCCGTTTAAAGGTGAAGGGAGGTCCATTAACCATGAACCGCCGCTTGACTGGGGCCCTGGTAGTTGACTTGTGCCTGACCTGCCTTAAAAGGGTTCGATGATTTGGTCTTGAAGATCCCACAAGTGTTGCGCTCACGCTGGATAAGTCTGTCATCCGCACTGCAGCCGAGTGAAACTCATTGTTGGGGGGATGAGCAAGATGTTCGAAGGTTGACGACCGTCGTGATCAACACCAAGAGTCGACTTCTGCTGTACCATCAAATTCTAGACCTTCCAATTATAATAGTCATTCATTTTACCCCACCTGAGCGTGCTTCAACACATTATGTCTAGGCCCTTACGAAAAACACAAGAGGTGTTGGACGATGCTCACTGCCAGGTAGTCAGCCAGTAGCAACCCGACGGTTAGCCGGTAGCTTCACTTTGAAGCTCTGATAATATCACAAAAACATCGCTACAAAAAAAGGCGCGCGATCTTCAGATCGACTCAACAAGGAATTCGGGGCAGCTCGTGGCGCGACTCGCAAGCAATACTCCAATGAGTTCTCCAATGATCCAAGATTGTAACAAGCAAACACATGGTCTTACATCGGAATACGAGATAAAACATGTGTTTTTACCCATCTTCCATTTGTGATACCATTGTGTATCCAGAAGCCAACCGATGACTCCGTTGTTGGAAGCCCACGACACGTGGCTTTCACCCGGTCAACCGGTCCCGCGAGCCTGGCGTTTCCAGATTCAGCTGCTGCACCTGGCGTTTCCCCGGTGACCGCGCCCCTTCCGCCGAAGGCGCCGGTGACCGCGGTGCCGCAAAGAACTTGAAGACGTTGAAAGGAAAACTGTCTCGATTCGATAGGTGCTCCAAAATACGCGCTACTTGGCATCTGGCGGCCAAGTGATCTGTGGACTTTCCCCATGATTGGATCCCACGAATTCGCGAGAGTCTCGACTGGATGCCCAATCCAAGTTCGCTTTTGTTGCAAGCTAGGGCTCAGTTCTGTTCTCATTTTCTCTAGGAAACTGAACCTGACTGATTTGCTTGAGAATATCTGTTGGAATGATTCTGTCAAAGTTTAGACATGTTGCCAAGCTGAACATGTATGGGTGACCTGCATCCACCGTCGCACAGTCTGTAAAAAACCGGACTCGACCGTCGGCCGAAAGCGTCGGCCATCGCAACAGTTTTCGCTGCTCGTTCCTCAGGCTGCAAACAGCTGAAACATCTCTTTTGGGGGATGTCTCTTCTCCAATACACTCCTAGAGTACGCCTGAACCAACAAAAACACCCCAATGTATATACATCGATACATGGAGTGTTTGGGATATGCAATGCAGGACCCCTTCATCATCCTTCCAAGTCTGTTGTCTGTTTGAAGAAAATGCACTTTCAGAGGAGAGACTCCTTCAATTTCCGCCGAGTCAAGAACAACATCCTTTTGAATAAATAAACGCCCCATAAAGGCAATATAGGCAAACCACATTCAGGCACCTGGGTGTTGAATTCGTTGAACGAATCATGCATCAAGAACGGGAGAAAGCACTCCCATCATACAACAGAGCTTGAAGGACCGACCCCTTTGACTATCCCAGTTGGGTACCCCAGGTTACGGTCCTTCCTATGTCACTGGCTACCTCTCTTGGATACACACTGGAAATTTAACATGGAACCTGGAAACCACTGGGTTGTAGAAAAAAATTGTCTTCCAAAGGTCAATTTTCAGGTTCCATGTTAATTTTCCCGGGTATAGTTTGAACATCGAACAAAGGCAAAAAGGCCGTCCGTTGGATCCCCCCCAGGGGCTGGCGGAGGGCGGAAGTGTCCATCGCCGCGTGGCTTAATTTCCTGCGTCGTTACCCCTCGGGGCGTCGTTGTTCCGGGTGTTTTGCCCCATGTTTGACACGGTGGATGGCTAGGGTCAGCGATGCTTTAATACAAGCCCATGTGGGAATCGACTGACTCTTGCATCAACCAAATCGCATGTGTGTCACAGTGTATCCTTGAACATCAAGTCGGTCTTTGGCCATGGCCATCCCCAGATCCAGCCACCTCTTCATCTCTCAGCATCCCCACATAGGACCAACACCCGTCCTGCTGGCCGAGCGTTTGAGCGTAGCATGGTCCGGTTTTGACCTGTTTTGACCACCAGGGTTCCCATCATGTTTGTAATCCAAACAGGCCCAGGGGTCCAAACCCCGTCCCAAACCCCAAAAACCCTAAACCTTTTTCAGAGCCGGAGTCGCCACTTGGGGAAAGAAATGGAAACACGTATGATTTCAAGCCAATCCATAGACCACTCCTGAAAATCCATTGAACACATTTTTTAGTCACCTCATGAAGGCGTTCGCCACTTGGGCTTTGGGGATCCGACGTTGCACGTCGTGCGGTTTCACCACCAGGCTCACAGATCCGGCTGAAGACGGCATCACGGCCAGGTTCGTCGAGTGAAGGTACGAGTAGTCTGCGGATTCACGGATCCCTACCTGGGTGTCCGCAGAGAGTAGTGTGTAGGTGTCCTAGCTGGGACCAAGAGAGGACCAAGACTAGGGTCTGCAAACCACTGGGATGGGAGTCCTATGATCCTACCTGGGTGTCCGCAGAGAGGACCTGGACCATCCTATCCTGGGTGTCCTGGGACCAAGAGATCCCAAGAGAGTAGTGCAGGGTAGTCCAGCTAGGATAGTCCAAACAGGATGCTCCTGGATGTCCATTCAGTTCGACGATTCTGGGCGTTGCGCACTGAAGGAACACCCGTTAAACGTCTTCCGAAGGAAAGACACCGACCAGAAGTGGGGCGCATGATTCATTATGGCTTGAGAGGACGTAGATGGCACAGACCCCAAGGTCGGTGGTGAACATATGGACCCCCATCGAGATAGGACATCATGGGGGAAACGTGCCATCAAGCCTCTGATGGCCCACTGTAACAGTCAGCATTATGATCCAAGTACCTTCTCAGGTACGGTGATGTGTTCGACACTCTTATGTAGGTTTGGAGGGTCCAGTCGTGGGTCCAGTCGTACCTAACCTGAGGTTGGTTCGGTACGACTGGATCCGGGACTGTAACAGTCAGCATTAGCTCAGCACCTTTGATTGGAGCTTCGGGCCGCTGGATAATGGCTAGCTCGCCCATACCAAAAGGCCAGGGGTCTGTACGCCCTTCGAAGGTGGAGTTGTTGGGCAGAGTCTTAGGTGTATTACTCCAACTTACCTGCCTGGGACTGCCGCCGAGAAAAGCCCAGGGGCCCAGGGGTGGTTGAAAACAGGGTGAATATATATAGATCAAATATGCCATACAGGTCATGTCTGGGTTTAGAATGCTTATGGATCTTCCGACTCATTGAAATCCCTGCCATCTTTGTCCAAAGGCACGCCTGTGCTGTGCTCCACTACTGAACCCGATGGCCCCCCCACAACCATTCCGCGTAAACATCACATTCTTCCCTGTCCGATTGTTTACAGGACCACTCAAATCTCCCCGCGCTCTCCGAATGTTTCACCTGAATGGACCGCGCGAACGAATTCCACCGCGCGGCGAGACCGGGCGGGGCGCGTCGTGCGCCGGCGCACGACTCCGGTCTCCTTCTCGGAAGTGACCAAGATGGCGGGAGACTGCATGCAGCTCTTACCGCTGGGGCCCAAGCCAACATCTACAAACTGCAAACATGGCACAGCTTTCCTGGAGCAGGTCAGGAGGAGGTGAGCAGGTCAGGGAGGTTGCTTGGCTTGATATAGGGGAAGTTTGGCTGCTTATAGACGTACTGCACTTGGTTCGTTGGCTAAAAAAAAACGCTTTCTAAAAGATTCTATAGCCGATGTTTTCCAAAGAACAATTGTTATTGAATACCCGAAACACTCCATGATATGTTATATTTACCCACATTATGTTTTTTTAGATGTATTTTTTGGGGGGGTCAATGGGGCGGCATATTGTATATATATGTATATGAGAATCGCATGGAGTGTCATGGGAACAGATGTCCGACCTTCGCAAATCTAAGACTGAACTCCGATCAATCAACTGAGGGTCCGTTGTTTTTTTGCTTCGATGTTCCATGCCATCTGTTTGTTCATCCCAGGAATCAAGGCAACACATACCACTTGGGTGAGGGAATCCAGTCTGACCTAGAAAACCCAAGTATGCAAAAAAAAATGTAATCGTGTTCTTTTCTGGCAAAAAAGGTCATCTCAGCCAAGAAACGTCATTGTTTTGTAAAATGGTAGTTGCTGCGATCAAGCCAGTGGAGGGTATGCAATATTCATTTTTTCAGCTGCTTTCCAATCCCAAATCCAGCCTCTTCTTACACCAAAACGTAGTTTTTCACCTAAACTTAGGCTCTTTCAGTCGGTTCCGGCGAAAGTGCAAGGATACACCGTACCTTTCGATGGCCCTTGGGATCACCTGCTTGCTTGCAACCTGTCTACTGACACGGCTGATTCTCCCAATAATAAGAACTTTGTTGGCTGCACAATGCCATTTAACTGACACGCAAAATTTGGACAGTTTGACAATTTCCCTCGTCTCAAAAGTGGTGTGAGAAAGATTTGGCGCTTGGGCCGAAGTCATACACAACCTGTAGCGCAGTGCGAGCCCCTCTTAAGGAATCGAAACAACTACTACAGCGAGTTAGCTGTGTTTTGCTCCTGCAACTGCTGGAGAAGGGTGTCTTCCTCATCAGGGGGGCTGCACAACATCATGTGTCGGGCAGGGCATGCCCTCACCTCACACAGAGTGGCGCAGCTCGAAACCAAGGAGTTGATAGGAGCAGGCGTGGCCACATCAAAGGAAACCTGCATGTACCAACGTACCAGAGGCCCCTGACACAGCAAAAAATTTTACATTCAAAACATCCAAACCGTGTCCGGCAATTTCCGCAATTTTTCCGGTGATTTCCGTCATTTGGACGGTAAATTCCGTAATTGTTTTTCGGCCACTCCTGCATGGAAATAAAAAAGTCCACTGAAAAAATGGAAATCTCAGCGATTGCAGATCGAGCTGGGTTTTGTTTTCCCTTGCCCCAAGCGTTTCTCTATTATTCAGCTTTGAATGATCACCGCAACTTATCCGAATCTTTCAGGCAAGATGGAATCAAGGCATTCCATGACAAGCTGTTGGGATAAGTTGACACATCTCAAACACAGCATGCTCTCAGTGAAATTGGCTTCTGTCCGGTCGATTTCCAGGGCCTTCGCTTCGAAGTTCTTCGAGGGCAAAGGCAGAGCAGCTTTTCAACGTCTTGAAGTTTTGGCCACTCTAACCATGACTATGAACTAAATAGATAGAGCTCGACCACTTTGAAATGGTTTCGATGGCGATATGGATCTCCAAAGCAATCTTTGCAAAACGAGGAAGTTGCAATTTGTGCACAGGGGGCATCATGTATCATCTAAATGCCCTCTGGTGATTGCAACATCCTTTGTGTACAGAAAGTAAGTACTGGCGCCCTGTTCATTTGCCCACAACTCCAGACTGGAGATCTCAGACAGAATGGTCCCATGATTTCTCAAACAAACAGCAGTAAGTATGCAAAAGGTAACAAAAGGTAACCAAAATCCAAAAAGGTAATTGTTATACAAAAAATACATTTTCAACAAAAAAACTGTTTTTTTCTGAAACTACATTTTTTTTTGCATACTTTAGGTTTACTAGGGAGACGCTCTTCGCTTCGCGCGAAGGCAGGTCGTAGAAGTTACCAGATCATGTTGGCATGGAAAACAGTCACTCAAACAAATGAGGAGAAAAGCATTGGTTCTGACAAAGCTGACAACAAATAGCCCTGCATGATCCAAATAGGTCTAGAAACGTCTAGAAGCGCAACCCTTCCAAGACCACTAACAGAACGTTGGAGATGCATCAATGGTGTATATACCCTCAAACACGACCTGTCTGGGACTGCCATATTTGCCGATCAGGCCATGGGTGGTTGAAAACAGGGTGAATGCAATGTATAGGTCAAATATGCAGGTCAAGTCTGGGTTTAGAATGCTGATGGATCTTCCGACTCATTGAAATCCCTGCCATCTTTGTCCAAAGGTCAATACTTCAGGCAAACAGTTTATGCTTGTTAGCCTTACAAAACACATTTGCCGGTCAGCGGATCGAATCAACAAGTCTTCGTGGCAGGTGTGGGACGGTCCATGATCACACCGATTGAAAGGTAAAAAACAACCTTTCCGGGGCCACAAATGACCGCCCACACCTTCCCTTGTCTCATCGTGGATTCTAGGGGGATAGGCCTGTCATGAGTTTCAATGTCAATAAGCGCAACTTTCATCGGGCCAGTGTATGCCAAGTATGCCATACAGGTCATGTCTGGGCAATGTAGACCTATATTCATGAATATAACTTCCCCATACTCCCCCAAACATGGGTGGTAAAAGCTCCTTCATAGAGCTTGGGGCTCCCATATGATCCCATGCAGGGGGTGAACTGGGAATGGTGTATACTTTGGGTATATCCTATGACCAGTGTGATGATGGTTCCGTTGCAGGCCTTTCCATCTCAACACATCGTGGTGTTCTCGTTGACTGGGACAAACACAAAATACTACACTCGGACTCACAATCCATTGAAGTAGAGTTCACCCCCCTGTTTGTAAAGGAATGTCGTCTTCCAAGGGACCATGCCCTCCACTCCCATATGTGATGTGTGAGTCAGAGTGTTAAAAACACGACGTCCAAGTGTATACGATGTCTGAAAAAACAAATGAACAATCAAAAAAATGAATATATATAACCCTAAGCTTGGGTTCTCCATGGCAGGGGTCGGACCCGACACCGAAAAGCAGGGGTCCAGGCCCGGTTCCCAAACCCTATGTGTTGCTTCGGGCCCGGATTCTTAGGGCAACTATGTCATCTATCATACCTTGGCCGTATCATGATTTTTTGAGGTCTAAGCTGCCATCAACCCGCCTGTCACTGTCACTTGGCGGCCCTTGTGCCATGCCCAAACACTCCATGGGACTGGTATACAGACAGGGGCTGTTGAAAAGGGGTTAATGTAGGTACGCCCCAAAGACTCCACCTCAGGGTGTCCCAGTTTGGAGCCTAAGGAATAAGGGATCTTGAGGTATTCCCTATTCCCTACGGGCTGGATCCAGGTCTTTTCCTGGCCCATGAAGTGTTTGGGATGTATACCCCTAGTGCTCCAAACATATCCTCAGGTTCGGTGGTTAGACCCCCCAAACCCATCCCAACCATCTTCTCAGGAGGTAGTTGGAGCCCTATAGGGCACTTCAACAACACATCGACTCGACTCGATCGCTCCATTCGACCCGAGTCACGACGGTCACGACGGTCACGACGGGTCACGAAAGATCGGTGTTCGGAGCCCGGTGAGAAACCTCACGAGAACCGACCCGAGTGACCTGAGTGACCTCTATGACTTTGGGGAACCCCCCCCCACCCAGACTTCCGCTCTGTGAACAAGCCTGACTGGTCCCTCAAAACCGGATTTGAGGCCCCAAACTCTCCATATGAGGGTCCACGAGCGTCTGGGCAAAGGATGGTTCCTATCCAGACAAAGGTCAAATTCCGACAAAATGGCTTTCCTCAAATGTTCCCGTTGCCCTTGCCATGTAATAAAGATAATTAAACCAGCAGTCACAAAGGGGTGCCTATTTGTGACTGCTGGAAGTTGCCCTTTTCATGCCCTTTGCGATGAAATCTCAGCACCCAACTCTACATGTTTTGTGCGGACGACCCAAGCTCCGAGGCTCTCCGTCACCCACGAGAAAACCGATCGCCGGCGAGAAGACACGAGCGCTCCATGGTGGACGAAGCGATTCGCATGGTTCGTAGGCGTAACACAGGTAGCCAGTGATTTGAACGGACCCGGAACTACCTGGGGTACCAAAAAATAGGATAGTCGAACGTTCGGGTTCTTCAAACATGGCTGGTCTTGCGGGGCCAAGGCTCTTGTACTGCTTGATCGCGAAACGGATGGCCTTTTGAGCTCCAGACGCAATGTTCTCCTCGTCGTCCGGAGCGATGTCCGGCGTCTCTGCGGCGATGTCCGATGTCGCAGGAATCGACAAAGACTGACTGGTGCGACTTGTAGGGAATGAGGGAATGGATCCATATATATATATAGGAATCTATAGGAATCTATATAGGGCTCATTCCCTCATTTCCTACAAAGTACCAGTCAGAAGAAGAGTTTGGCAAAGAAACAAAGGAAAGAAGCTAGTCCCAGACACGACACGACATGGGACTGCCATAGGACTGCCGATCAGGCCAGGGGTGGTTGACTGGAGGTCAATGGGGCGGCATATATGGCAGTCCCATGGAGCGTCTGGGAGTAGTAACAAGGGCATCGCTACTAATGTAGACTCTTGATTAATAAATCCACCCCTTTGAAGAGGATGTGCAATTCAACTGGGGGGGGTCTATGAAGCAAGAGTCTACATCTACGAACGTAGCTCCTGGCCTTACGAACCGAGATCGCAAGAAGCTTACCCCTAGGCCTCCAGTCGTAGCGAACCTGAGATCGGTATTTGGGGTGGGTGCCATGTCATACCGAACCTGAGGAGGTACGAGGTGTCGGTGTAGGGAACATGAACCATATGAACCAAAGATGCCATCCGGCAGAGATCTGGTGTCGAATGATTCGACACCAGATCTCTGACGAGCAACCAGATCTCTGACGAGCATCCATGACGTGTTTTTTGTCGGATCCAACGATCCATCGTTTGAACGATGGAAGCGATGGAAGCCTCCATTTGAAACGGTCAGTGAATGAGTCCAAGCAGGGAACCACAAACTAGATTCTCGTTGATGCAAACTGCTGGTGCTTTTGATGTGCATCGTGGATCCATTGGTCGAAACAAAGAACAAACACACTAAACTGATCCATACCTCCTTGCTTATGAAGCTATATATAATATAGATGGTTACCAAAAAGAAACCTGATCTATACCCTCCTTACTCAAGTTAAAGTTATGTGGCGACCAAACACTGATTTCACGGTGGGCATCCGTTAACTTGGTTTCGGATCTAAAAGGGGCCTGCTGAGGTCCTGTCTTTTCTTCTGGAACACCCAACTGCCTTTCGTAACCGTGTCATGCCCTCCAAACATGTGGGGTTGTGCATGTAAACCATGCTGATTCAGGACTTGGCCATGAAACCAGACGCGTTCAAGAACCAATGCTATGTCCACCTAATGCTTTTCACTGTCCTCGCCCTACGATCTTACCACCGCTCTGCACATCCGAGCCACGCACTATATCCGCGACGCACTCTCCGCGACGCGCCACGTGTGTCTTCGCTCTGCGCTCGCTGCGCTCGCGTCCTGGAAGCAGTAGTTCACCACGCCGCCCGTCCAGGGTTCGCCGGCACCGAAGTTCCTCTCGCCCGACGTGAGCCGCCGCCTCTTCTTCTTCGCCAGGCGCTTCATCACGCGGGCGTCGTCCGCGTGAGAGACGAAGCGTTCCAGCTGAGCAAAGTCCTTGGGCATCATATCCTTGGATTTGGATGGAATTGGCGGGCCGGGCTTAAGGTCACCGAGAGTGAAAAAAAACAAACAAAACACCACCAATTCCCCCTAAAAAGGAGGGAATAGATGGGAATGGGGACTCATCCAGTTCGGGAAAAGACCAAAAGACATCATCCCAATCGCCCAAACCAGGTCTCTCCTTGGAAGGCGCCCCTCTTCACCTGATTGCCGCTTCGCGGCCAACACCGCGCCGAGCTTCTCTTGGGGATCGGATCGGAGAGAGTCTGAAGAAACGGATGCCAAAACAAGCCGGCATGTTGGAACAGATTTCTTCTATACCTTGACCTTTATGTCGGGGTGTCCTGGCTGGAGATCCCGGATAGTAGTGGGCTGGGGCTTCTATTGCTGACCCCATTCAAGGTGCTGGTACACAGCTATTGGCATGGAAGGGGTTGAATATGGTTGAATACCTCAGAGTGTCTCAAAATGATGTCAGCCCACAGGGTGGAGGCCAGATTTTTGGGATCGAATTCAATGAGGAGAGCCACCAGGACCATAAAATGTAAAAACATCGGGCGTTTGATTCATCAACAGTTGACTGGGGTCGGAGCATCCTTCAGAACACCCTATATTTGCAACCGGTCTAAGCTCAGGACGATGAACGGTCCCTGAATCGGATGAATTTCTTCTTACCTGAGAAAACAACAAAACATCTCATACACTTTATATCATCAGATATCATCAAATTCACATCTCAATTCAGAACGTTCCTCTCAGTCCTCACCCTCAACGGATGGTCAAGGTCGCACACGGACGATCCAATGTCGCGATGGTCGGTCATGGGACGTCTTCCAAACTCATCGGATGGCCATGGGCGCTGGTCACGCCGAAGATCCGCGCGAGGTCGGTGGCAGTCACCTCGAAGAGAGAGGAGAGGGGAGTTCGAAGGAGCGAAAAGGAGGAACTCGGTGTTTCGTCTGTTCTTCTTGGTGTATCATTGGACTGGTTTCAATGTGCTTTTGGGCTACACACTCTCAGTTTGAAGAGAAAACAATAAAGGTCATCAATTCAGAACGACGATGTTTCATTTGTGGTTCGATTGAACTTGAAGTTTCCAAATTGTTTAAGGAACACCCACCATGCAAAACAAATTTCCGGTGCTTGTTCAGAGCCAAGTGGGAGTTGGATTACAGCTTGGATTTTAGCCTTTGGTAAATCCTAATGTGGATGAGGAGAACACCGTGGATAATCCGGTTCGTGGATACCGGCCACTTTGTCTCCATGAACAATGTTTTTTTGGTGAACATGTGCCACCATCTTGTCCATCAAAGACATATCAACGACAACCGTGCATGACCACAAAAGAGCAGGTATTTGTCCAGCATGTTTCAGTGTCGAAACACATTCCTGATCGAAAAATCGCCTGATATATCCATATATTATAATATACACGATTTATCCTTGCCTGGGGATCAAAAGGTTAAATTAAATTTCGACGTTGAAATTTGTTTCAACGATCTTCGACATTGCTTTCCTATGGCATAAATGTAATATTGTTTCGCATTCCAAAAAGATTATCACCAACTCTCCATGGCCCGAACACCCAGCTGGCCTCGACACCCAGTTTGGCCGCAGCCTCTGGGGACAACTTCGTCTCCATGGACTCAGCATTGCGGGGCCGCGGGGCGCTTGCACATTCACCGACATGGGAGCGAAAACAATTTGCCCCGCCCCAAAAAAAGGTGACAACATATCGAAATGTATTTGACCCGATTATTTTTTCACATGAATCATTTCTCCCATCGGACAGGTTTATCGCCACGGTCAGCCTCAGGCTGGGTTTCAGGATTGGGGGTATATCATGGCAAAACCCAAGTGTTGGAAAACCAGTAACAAAAGTCCAGGCAGTGTTAAGTGGAATTGAAACCGCTCGACCCCCCCCGACAGAGGGCCTCATGATGTGTATGTACGATGAGAGTTGACCCTTCTTGTGTCTTGCTTTTCAATCCGGGATGCCGCTGCAAGTTGCGAAAAAAATACGCGCGAAGCTTTCCAGGTCTCTTTGTTGGCGATCTTCTGCTAAGGGTTTAACCTATATTGGGCTATATCGTACCAAAACCTGATCGCCCCTGTGAAAAGATTTGAGCTTCCTCAGATTGTATAAACTGTGACACAAAGACCTTTACATAATCTTCCTGGAACCCGAAACAATCACTTTTTTTTTGTCGAATCACGAAAGGCAATTGTTCCCCACCTGCCAGGTGAGGGTTGTTAGATTTTATCACAGCTGTCATCCTCCTCCTCCTCCCCCCCTCCTTCTCCTTCCTTCGCTGCAAGCGCCAGTGTACTGGGTATCACCGGCCTTCTTCCGAATCCTGGTCTGGGACAAACTCCATGAGGTCCTGCCTGTCAAACTTGGATTTCTGAGTGTGAAGAATGTCCAGAAGCTGCTTGGCATTTCAATTGTCAAGGACCGGTTTCATGAGCGACTGCGTGAACAAGTCTGCATACAATCGGGCTCACTTCGCCAGTGATGGGGCAACACAGCAAAAAGTCACGCGGGCAAACCCTGGCATCAATGTCCATGTCTATATCGCACCGCCGCCGGTCAGTACATGCGGTAGGCATGACAAGCTGGCCATCCTCAAGGCATTGGCTGCCAAATGGATGGTGCTACAGTTCAAGGATGCCACCGCAGCTGAAACGGAGAAGCGCAACATTGAGTTCAACCAAGACTGCAAGTACTGGCATGAGGCAACCGAGAGGCCGGCTTATTTAAAGCACTTCCATACCCCAATCAGCTTGCAATCCTTCACTCCTGACTGTTTAGACTATTGCAACATATTGCAACTGTTTTCCTTTCACTGGTTTGTCTTCTTTCCCCAGATTCAAAAACACCGCATC
Organism: Durusdinium trenchii; assembly: GCA_963970005.1. NCBI lineage: Eukaryota > Dinophyceae > Suessiales > Symbiodiniaceae > Durusdinium > Durusdinium trenchii. The sequence continues at coordinate 1,873,475 of CAXAMN010012224.1, forward strand.
TCCGCATGCACCTCCACCAGGTCAAAGCCAGATGATGAACCAAGGTTGTCCTTGCAAGTGGATCAAGTTGGAAGAGTCGGAATTGGCAAAGGCAGATGATGTTGTCACCCTACAGAACCCACGTCTTCGACTGTTCAAGGGGCAGCTACTTGATGGAGATGGCCAGAGCTCGGGCTTTGCCTGTGAAGACTCGCTGAGCCGATGTATACGGCCACGCAAGCTATGGAAACCACGATCATGAACATCAAGTGTCAGGAAGGACCATGAGATGGCTCAAGATGGGGCACAGCACAATGATCTTGTGTTGGACTTGATGGCAACAGTTTGCAAAGGCAAAGGGATTGACTTGCCAGATCCCTTTCATCTTGAAGTGCCTTGCAAAAACCCAATAATATTGAAAAAGGATTCTAAGGTTGCTGCAATAATTTTTTACACCAGAGGTGATTGTGTTCATATACTATGTTGCAAGGGTGTCCTGGGACACCTAATTTGCAGCATCATGTCTTACCTGTGTTGGCATGATGGCCCTGGCAAGAAGCAAGCAGTGGCCCCAGAAAAGCGATTGGGAGCCATGTTTGAAGCCATCCAAAAAGAATATGGAAGGCAAGCGTCACACCAACCAGGGTCACCAACCTCAGGTTGAGCGTGATCACTGACCAAAAGCAACCCCATGCAGCCTTTGCCCACCTAGACTTGAAGGCCGCAGAGACAAAGCATATCCTGCATACCTTTCGGCCATGTGTTTCGGTCAGTGTGCAAGGCATTGTTAGATGTGGGTGTTGCAGAAGAGAAGGCGATGCTCCAGGCCATGGGTTGCATGTCAAGCCCCATCAGCTCTTTGATGAGGCAGATGCTTTCATGACAGAAGCTGAATGGCATAAAGCCATGTCCCTTCAAAAAAGGTTCAGTGACAACTATGCCCTTCTGTCTGCCTGGGCCCCTGAAAAAAGGAGAAAGCATTTCAACACAGTGATGAAATGCCATAAATTTCAACACTTGGTTGCAAACTCAATGTACCTCAGCCCAAGAACTCAGTGGACTTTCTGCAGTGAAGACTTTGTTGGCAAGGTATCCTTGCTCACATCCAGTGTGAGCCCTGGTGTAAGTTCAACAAGGTTGAGTGTCAAGGTTGCACCAAAGTACCGCATCCTTCTTCATTTTCTTCTAACGAGAGAAGGGATGGAGTTGGCATCAAGGCGGATTGATCCTTGAGAAAGGAGGCCTCCTGCAACCTTGACAGTCTCAGCCATCCTTGAAAAAGGTTTGTGTTGAGTCTTTGAGGGCAAGCTTGGAAAAGAAAGACCGTCGAAAAGGAGGTTGATCTGCAAATAGACCTTGAAAAAGATTTGCCTTTTGAATTCCTGCAAGGCCCTTGAAAAAAGGGACATGCTTTTGGTACAGCACTTGCGAAAGAGCATGCAAGATATGTGCTCAGAAGGTTTAGAAGGGCTTGGCCACTGTTTGATTTGTTTGATAATATTGATTTGTGTGCTTTTTCTGGTGTGTTTTAATATATCTTGCTTTTATAACCTTTTATATTTTCTCCCTACTTTTTACAAATGGTTTCAAAATCGACAAAATCAATTCTCCAGTATTGATTTTGAAGCTAAATCAAAAGGGTTTGCAGAATATTGATTGTAACAAAGAATCGATGCTCAGGGTAAAAAGGGAACAGTGCGTGGCGCTGCATCGACTTGATATGCCGCGCCGACCTCGCTCTACGCCAATGTGACCGCCCATATAAAGGGCGCCGCCACAATCCAACATTGCACTCACCGCATCTTGCGGATTGCGCTGGCATAAATGCTGTCTCTGAGGGGCTATCTTTCTTGAGAAGAAAAGAGGCAGGCCACGATAGCTGTGGCAGCGCCGCCCACCCTGCCACGCACTCTCTCCAAAGCTTGCCTCGACCAGCTCATCTGCCCAGCGAGGCGACATAGCTTCAGCCACTTTGGGCGTCGGCAAGCCGCCGTTAAGGGTCTAGCGTTGAGGTGAGATGAGATGCATGGGTATATGTGCGTATGTAAGTGGGTGAATGAGCACAGTAAGTGATTGAGGAAGTGAGTGGATGGGTGGGTTTCAGATGGTGTGAGAGTTTGTTGGTTATGCGTGGGTGTGGTGAAGGGCAAGCGCATGTGTCTGTGAAGGTGTCGAGTCACTTGGCACAAGAGCAAGCCCTAGAGCCAACATTTAGCGAACTGCCCTGTATTAATATGTCGACAACTTGTTTCTATTTTTTTCTGGTCGCTTTGAAAAATACGCTCTTGGCTGAATTGGGATTACCAAAAACATCTCACCACTAACATCCAATTAAGAAATGAAGCTAGGCGCCCAGATTATCCAGCTGCATGGAACGTTTCGGGTTCCAGGTTGATATGTCTGGATCTTGCCGACTATATTATAGACAATATATAACAATGATGTGAGAGAACCAACAAACATGAAAAAAAAAAACAAAACACACAACTCTTGCGCTCGCCCCCCGTGAGTCTTCGGAAAAACGCTCACCCGCTAGTGTGACCCAACCGCGAAGCCCGTAGTAGGTCCATGATCTTCTCACCATCCGCATGGAGGTCCTGGAGCTCGCCCATGTCGCGGGAGCGACGCGAGACCACGGCGGGTCGGTCGGGTCGGCGCGGTACTTCGAACCAAAACACATGGCCAAAACAACCCCTTCCACTGCAACTGGCTATGGGACACTTCCAGTTAGGGAAGAAGAACCTTATAAAGTTTGGGACATTTGAGAGTTCCAAAATGGCAAAAGCAAATAGGTGGTGGTAACCTCCACCTCAAATGGCCCCAAAGCCAAGCAAATGATGCCTGACCTTGGACCTTGGAAAAGAATAGAGGGGGCAATGCTAAGTACATCCATAGGTACTTATAATCTTATAATATAGGTTGCTCACGACCGGGGGCATCCCCTCTACATGAATCAACCAACTGTGTGTGACGCAAACAGTCCGAGAAAGAACCACATTCACATGAAAATCCAGGATGTCGAACTGAAAAGGACCCTGGTTTCGCAAGGTGTTGATGGTTTTGGACCCAAACATCTAGACCCTCACGAAAGGGTTTTCATAACAGTCGTACCGAACCTGAGAAGGTGGGACTAGGGTGGGTGCCATTGTCGGGTCCAGTCATACCGAACCTGAGGAGGTACGAGGTACGAGGTGTAGGGAATATCCTTGAATGTGGCAAATCAGTAGCAAGTTTTTCACTGTCCTTGAATGCGCGGCCAACTATATCTACCGTCTGAGCAGCAACGTCTGAGCAAGAGATCAATCCAAATCCCTCCTGATCCTCGGGAAAACGATCAAGAAAGCTTCGCGCGCTGCGAAGCAACAACCTACCGAACCGAACCTGAGGAGGTACGAGGTGTCGGTGTAGAGACTTGTTTCTTTTTCAGGACTTCCTCACGTCTTCTTCCCGTCTTCGATCCTTCGTCCGACATGCTTCGACCGAAAAAAAAAACGCTACGTGCGACTCTCCACCGGTCCGTCGACCGAAGTACGTAGACCGAAGTACTTCGGTCCTTTTCCCAAACGGCATCTCCTTCGACCTGTAAAGCCTCCTGCTTTAGCTTCCTCAAGGCGCGGCGGAATGGCGCGGCCCGAAATTGCGAAGGAGCTGGCGCGAGAAGAAACGAATGGTGTGAAGCTGGAATGGCCCCAGCTCACGCTTGTAAGAGCCCACTTTGCAAATTGCACCAACCAGCAAAACACTCTTGGTCGCTGACCCAAAAGGGCTGCTGCACCCTCATCACTATGAGGGTGCGGGTCGCGTCTGGGCACAGGCATGACAGCCATCGTAAATGGGTTGCGACCCGCCAACAAGTCCCTACCCCTTGGCGTTTTACCTCCTCCTCAAAATAGATCCTCTGTTGTCTGAAGATGAGCAAACACAATTGCCACCCAGGATGCATGCAAAACAGCAAGGCAAACATCCTATTCAATATCCGCACGAAACAACACCATGCGCTTTCATCACAAAATGTAGAAGTTCAATTCCAGGGGCTCGCAAAACAATGTACAAGTAGAAGGACCAGAAACATGACACTAGCAAACAACAATCACCACAACAACGACAGCAATGGCAAATGCAACGAACAGTGTAACAACAGCATCCCCAGACCTAGCTATAAATCTATAAAACATAAGAAACACAAAGCAAACCTAGGTCGACCATCACCACATGCACGGTAAAAAACACCGCATCGCACGGCACCGCACTGTTCGCCCTTCCTTCGCGGCTCCAAGTCTCTCATCATGCACCAGTTGCAAGACCACGTCAGCGAGCTTCTTCGTCTCCACGTCTTGAGGGCTCATTGGCATCAGCAAGTGCCAGCTCACCATGACTCCGAAGAAGGCCAGGCCAAAAAAGAGCACCGCCGCAATCAACATCCAAAGGATGATCCTGACGGAGCTCGGAGCCACGGGCATCGCCGCATCGCGAACGGGGGCCGAACGGGGCGAAGTACTTGGCATCGGCTAAACGTACGAAGGGAGCAAGGACGCTAGTAGGAAAAATGATGCACCTGTGGGTCCCTCGATGATCCTTTTGTTTTCATGTCATGTTTTCACACTCCATGCCACTGGACATGCCTGGACACACATGGACCAAGACTCGTCGCGTAGCACCCCACCCCGGTGATCAGTCACTTTGCCAGTCTCGTCGTGTCTGCGTAGATCATGAGGTCCCCCAAAACGCTGCGGACCGAACACAGGCAAAGTCTGGGCTCCAAGCCCGTCGTGTCTGTCGCTGGGGTGGCGTCATGCGGCCGAACTTTGAGCAAGGCTGTGGAGTGGCTTTGCAGATGAGGGGATGCAACAGCAAGTGCCACGTGGGTGGAAGATGTTCTTGTGAAGAGTTTTGTATGGAAACTATGTGAAGCTGAGAGATGGTGTGCGCTAACTCTTGCGGGTTCCATTTGTTCACAAAAGCGCAGCGAGATTTAAAAGGAACTTGTGGTAATGAAGTCGGAGATTGGCATTCCTGTAGACTGTAGTAGTCCAGGGACATATCTTATTTGCAACATCAATCCACACTTTCATGAACAATCCAACCGTATGTGTTATATCGTCTATATACGCCATCCAATGTTCACGTCTCTAGTTGACCCAGCATTTTGAAGCGGGTGAAGCCGTAGAAACATATCGGGTTGGTGCTTTCAACCCACTTGAAAAATGTTAGTCAGTGGGCTCAATCATCCCAAGTAAGGGATGAAAATATATTCGAAACCATCACCTAGATATCAAACAATGCAGAAAACAAGATAACAAAAAACAAATAAACGCCCTCAGATTGATGTAGAACCACATATGATACTTTAAGGGCACAATCCCACTCGGGATGTTCTTCCTCATGTGGCTCACCACCCTATCATCCACGGGTGCCCAACAATCTCAACCAAATGATATAAAATGATCTAAAATGATAAAGAGGAGGTTTTTCAATTCAACTGATTAAAATTCAACTGATTTCAATTCATGTAGACTCTTGATTAATAAACAAGAAGAGGTATTTTTTCTTCAACTGTGTGGGACGTATTCATCAAGAGTCTATCTATTCGCCCCCCTCAAAGAAAAAACCATGTTCACTGCCTAAGGCTCATTCGCGGCACATCGCTCGATGGTGGACCTCGTACCACCAACAGCTCCTCCTGCTCGCCATCGCCCATGGGCGTTGCCCCGCGCCACGCCGGCAAGCCCGGCGTCCGGCTGAGCCCGGCGTCCAGCGGCGCGGCAAGACCAAAGACTTGACCCGTTTCCGACCCAAACACTCCATGGGACTGGAATATATGCCGCCCATTGCCGCCCCAGAAAGACGCCCCAAAGCACCAATGTAGGCAAATATTGCATGGAGTGTCTGGGAAATACGGCTCGGGCTTTACAGATTTTACGAGAATGCAGAGCTGTTTTCACCGGTGCTTTCGTCACTCTTTGAGGGCTCTACTATTGTCACTTCCACATTGCAACATTCACTACGTTTGTCCACTTCCTCCTAACTACCATGGGTGTATCTCAAGCCCATCTGTATGATGGTATGTGCAACAAAGCACATTTGGCATTCCCTCCCCCTTAGTTGTTTCATCCTGCAGCTACCTCTCAGATGAGGGCCCCCTCCTCAATCATCGAATGCGTATGAGTAAGAAGCCTTAATGCACTGCTTGGCTGCAGCAGATAAAAAGCCTGCTGGAGACAGGAAATGATTAGAACCATATCTGCCGAGGATAGGTCATTATTGCCACATCGTTCCCAATGCTTTTGGGCTTCGCTTGCTTTTGACTCTGTGAAAAAACACCTTCCTACTCTTCACAAGAAAGATCGACGCTTGGAGGACCAACTCGATCTGGGGAACGCATTCGTGGCTGAAGGCCTCAGAAAAAGACAGGGCCCTCTTCTTCAAAGTGACCCTTTGAAGAAGTCGCTCGTTGAGGTCACTTGGTGAGGCTCAAAAGTTCATGGACGAAGCGGGGGGTTCTTTTCATGCACATGGACCGATGATGCCCAGCTTCCCGCTGTGACTGACGGGGCCGGCGTCTACCAAATATTCGGCCGAAGACGGGGCGCTCCACAGCAATCACCCAGCACATCCCAGCACCGTTTTAAGGATTGAACGGCAAAGACACGTCCAAACCAGCAGTGTACACCTTGCGACCGACCAAGAACCTGGCGATTAACCAGAATTAGCTTGGCGATTGAGCAGTCTTGTATTGAACCAAACCGCCACCCGGTTTAGCTCTTTCTTAGCAGTTTCCAAACCTAAACTCACAATCATGAACTCGAGTATCGACTCGGAAGAAAACTGTAGTTTTGTGTTGAGATAATGTATTCATCGATTTGGTTCCCCTTATTGCCCTAAGTCTGTAGGGTGAATTCTCAGTGTTACAACAATGCTTTGACCTTGAAGGAGGGTGCAAAGTTCAAATGGATCCATGCTTCTTGGCGTTATCATATAGGACGGAATGGTTGGGATGATGAACTCTCTCTCTCTCTCTCTATTTATATAATTATATACATATATCTATATAGACTTGGTTTGAAGATGTTTTGAATGGATACACTCTTTGAACCATCTTGAAACAATCATGGAAGTGGAACATGGCCCCCTGGAAAACTATTTTCCTCTACAAGTTGGGCCTGCTTAGCTTCCATGATTGCCTGAGGGTGGATATAGATTTTGAAGGCGTTTGGCGTTTGAAGGAAGACAAAACTATCAATTTAGAGGGTCTCTGGGATGTTTGACCTTCGGCGAACTCTGGAGAATCTCAGCCAATTGTATATAGCCCAATCTAGAACATTTGGATCTCAAACACTCTGTCTGGAAGTATTGATCTTCGTTTGAATAACGTTAAGGGGTTGATGCATCAACGCCCACGAGAGGTCAATATCCAGATCAACGGGCGTTGGGGTGAGGACATGGACCGACTCCCGATGCTGGCTCGATCCAAAGAACATCAAAGAACATAAGCGTTCACCGAACTGTCCATCGGTTCTTGTTTAGTGGGGTGTCCCCAATCCATCCCAAACCCTAGGGATCCACATACCTTCTCAGAATGTACTTGGACCTTCCTGGCACCTACACAAAAGTGCCTCCAGCCACCCTCTCAGAGAGGGTATGTGGATCCAGTCAATCATCCAGGACCTTCCAAAGTCCGGTGGTTTTTGGACACTCCAAATTACCTCAATCACGGCTGCCGAACCGCCTTCCAGCTCGATCTTTGCCGAGTGGGCCGCTGAGCGTACCGTCGAATCCTCATCCTGGCATCGTGCGGTCGGTGAGAGCGACGCGACGTTTTCCCAACCCTTGGATTGGCGGAGCTGGCAAAAAAACAACAAATATATATATATATATATATATATCCCTTGAAGACGATCCCATGGACCCTGAAAACCACTGGTTGGTAGAGTTGGAACCCCTCTTTCCAGGTAGAGACTAAGAAACCCAAAAACATTCAAAATAAAAAATACAACCCTGAAATGGTGTTTTTTGCATGGTTCTACGTCCTAACTGGCCCTGGTTTCCAAATATATGTGAGCACAATGCAAATAGCACCCAATAAGCCAAATGAATTTTGAGTCATGTTGTCCTTTTTATGTGTTGTCAAGAAGCATTTGCGCGAATTTGTTGTTTTTTGGGCGTAGGGGCAAAATAGAAACAAAGGCAGTCGGGCGCAAATCAGCCAACACCCTCGTCGACACGTCAGCAAAACGAAAAAATTACAAAATTTGGTTTCGCCACCTGTTTCGGCAATTGTTTCATGTTTAAAGTTTTTTATTTTTTGGCGGGTCGTATGTTTTTCGTATTGTTTTTGTATTTTTTCGTGGGTCGTATTGTTTTTTTCGGGTCGTATTTGTTTGTATTTGTGTTATTTTTTTTGTATTGTTTTGTATTTTTTGTATTTTTGTAGTTTGTATTTGTTGTATTTTCAAAAAGAAGTATTTTTTTGCATTGTACTTTTTCAAAAAACAAGTACAATTTTGTAGGTTTCGTACGTTCTCGTATTTTATTTTTGGAAAATACAAAAAAAATCGTATTTTTCCCGTATTTCAAAAATTGCAATTTTTCAGCCTCGAACTGCGAACCGGCAAAAACCACCGGCAATTTTTTTTGGACAACCAACGAAACGTGGTCAGGCTACTCGACAACCACGAGAGGCTGCTCCAAAGACAAGGGGGCCAGCTTCCCATCCCACCCATATCAATGCGTATCAAGTGGCAATTTACATGAATATTGCTTGCATTGTTGAATTTTTTTGTTAGGGTCGTATTTTTGAATAATACTAAAGTCAAAAGTGAATTTTTCAAAAATACAACTGATGAATTTTATTTTCCAGTCCAGGGCTTATAGGCTGTACCTAGCTCCGGGGAACCAATGGTAGAGGCCACTGGACCCGGACCCCATAGTTTTCAAAACGTGTGTTCCAGGGGTCACCTTCAACAGTTGCGCGTGCGCCGTAGGGGTGGGCTGATCCAAACAGCTGATCGATGGTCTCTTTCCGCTTAACGCAGCCGATCCAAATCCCTCTTTGGAGGAGGCCAGCACAACAAGAATCAAATGTGGCCGCAATGTTTTCTGCGAGCTGCGCAGGGTTCTCTCCACTTCGGGTAAAGGCTCTTTTGCCAATTCCCTCACGTGTTTTCGGTAAAACTTCGGGCTTGGCAGGGTTGACGCTGCAAGCAACAAGTTGACACCACGGGCATGGACATGCGCGGCCACCTCGCACAACAGTCTGCTATACCAATCCCAACATGGCCTTTCGCAGCCAAACGGTGCAACTCAAAGATGGTTGGAGTGAGCGGTCGCAACACAGCAGCTCCGGTTGCTGCACGCCGCAAAATGTTGTGTCCCGCTGCAATGGCTCGCCACTGAGCAATTTGCCAGCAGCTGACAAGCACGCAGCTTCCAAATCAATATCTTGGGTCAGCACAACGTCTCCGTCACCAAACTGGAAATTAGCGGGAACTTGTTTTGGGATCCTCGCCGCCACGAAATCTGCACTTCGAGGTTCACAAAGTGCTGTGCCATGATATCTGCACTTCGAAGTTCACTTCAAGGTTCCCAAAGAGCTGTGCCACGAGATCTTCACTTCGAAGTTCTCAAAGTGTTGTGCCTGCCACGAAATCTGCACTTCGAGGTTCACAAAGTGCTGTGCCTGCCACGAAATCTGCACTTCGAGGTTCACAAAGTGCTGTGCCTGCCACGAAAACTACACCGAGGTTGACAAAGGTCTGCGCTTGCTACGAAATCTGCACTTCGAGGTTGACAAAGTGCTGTGCCTGCCACGAAATCTGCACTTCGAGGTATACACAAAGTGCTGTGCCTGACACGAAATCTGCACGTCGAGGATCACAACGTGCTGTGCCTGCCACAAATCTACACCGAGCTTCACAAAGGTCTGTGCTTGCTACGAAGTCTGCACTTCGAGGTTCAGAAAGCGCTGTGCCTGCCACGAAATCTGCACTTCGAGGTACACAAAGTGTTGCGCCTGCCACGAAATCTGCAAACGAGCCACATGTCCAAAAGTCACGATTCACTGCACCTGTCACGAAATCAGAGCGCCTCGAAGATCACCTCCATGTCCAAAGTGCTGCACCTGCCACTAAATTTGCACTTCGAAGCAATACCGCTCCAACCCCTTGCACCTGTCACGAGAAGTCGACTTGCCTTTGCGCCACAAAAACATGAAGTTTTTCCCACCCCCACACTGACTCCGCTTTCCGACCAGCCTCTTGTCGCTTCTCTTGGGACGTTGCTGAAATCAAAGAAAGAAAGACAGAAACAAAGAAAGAAAGACAGAAAGAAGGAACGAAGGAAACAAGGAAAGAAGAAGGAAAGAGAGAAAGACTGAAAGCGAGAAAGAGATTCCCACCCCCGCTGACTCTACTTTCCGACCAGCCACCTCTTCTTGTTTCTCCTCTGGGATTTGGTTCGGATCCAATGGGGCCGCGTCCCCGCGCGGTGCCCACCGGTCACGGTCATGCAGGCAGGCGGGTATAGTGCAAGGGCTGGAGGTACATGTTTGCCTTTGGATCAAAGTACTTGAGCATGAAAAGCAGTGGAGCCATTTTGATCGAGCAGTGTGAGTCAGTGTTGTTTCATGGGACAGTGAAAGATGCACCGGCATACCATGAGAGATCGAACCATGCACAGTATGATCCCATTATGTGTGCATGTGTGTGTGTGTGTGCAAGCATTCCTGCTAGATGTGCTGCAGGACAACAACTTCCTCGACTTCGTCAACGCGCAGGACTGTCTGAGAAAGAGAAGAAGAAGGTGCCTCGTTGGCATGTCTTAATTATGTCACTGCATTAGGCCACTCTTAAACACAACATCTATTATAGTTGAGAATTGAATTCCGTGGACTGAATTGAAGCATGTTTTGACATCTTGGCCACAGACCGAAGGAAGAAAACATGTTTGTCGTGGCGGGGGGCGGCGTTTCATTTGCAATGCTTGCAATGGGCCGGAGCTGCATGCCTCCTCACTTGATGCTGGTGGTGGCACGGGTATGTGCAAAGAAGGCATAAGCTCGGCTGGCGTGCGATTGCATGTCTTCCCACCTGGCGTTTGTAGCGGGGCTTCGGCTGGCAAAGCTGTGTGCAAAGAAGGTCTCACTTGGCGTTGGTGGCGGGCCTTCAGCTGGCATGGGTACATACAAAGGAGGCACAACAGCTGGCATCGAATTAAATGTCTCCTCACTTGGTGCTGGTGGCGGGCCTTGCGCTGGCATGGGTTCAGCTGGCTTGGGTATGTACAAAGCAGGCGCAACAGCTGGCATGGAAGCGCATGTCTTCTCACTTGGGGCTGGCGGCGGGGCTTCATCTGGCATGGGTACAAAGAAGGTGCAACGGCTGGCATCGAATTGATTAATGTCTTCTAACTTGGTCCTGGTGGCTGGCATGGGTAAGTGCAAAGAAGGCATAAGCTCGGTTGGCATGGAACTGCATGTCTTCTCCCTTGGGGCTGGTGGCGGGGCTTCAGCTGGCATGGGTATGTGCAAAGTCCAATAATGGGCCATTGGGCCAGCCCCTGGGAGCATTGCCAAGAAACCCAGCACTCGCCATCAGCAGGGGTGAGTTGGGTCTGTCCTATTGTTCATAAAGGCCTTTTCATCCGCCCCAATCGAGGTCCATTTGCCCTTCCAATTAGTTGTGTTTTGGTTCTTTTTTTTGCCCCAACAATCCATGGGACTGAAATACTTAAATTGGGTTTGTCTTATTACCTGTAACCGTCAGTAAGACAAGCAAATCACTATTTTTTTGAACAAGGCCTGCAACCTAACCATCATCATCCACTGCTAATAGGATAGACCCAACCTATAAGCCTACAGGTATCAATTCCAGTCCCATGGAGTGTTTTGGGGATGCATGAATCCCTCAAACTCGTGCACGAAAAGGGCACAAAGGTGTATGAAACTTGACGATGTTGCTCTGCTTGGCCTGGATCCTTTTGATTTGAAGTTGGCTGAAGAACTTGCTACGTCTGATTTCTTCTTTGCGCCAGTCTGCACGGCCTCATCGTGTCTGGAACTTCGGGAACTGATCCACTCGATTCTCCCAGTCGACCAAAGCCAGTCAATCTGGGAATTCTCGGCTAGTGGCAGCTTCCCGAACTGGGCCAGTTCCGACCCACAGAACTGACTAGTGGATCTCGGTGTTTCTATCCATGTCTGGGGTGGTTTATGCATCAAGACCCTACACTTATGGAATATATGCCTGCATGGATGTCACATGGGAAGACCTCCTAAAGATCACCGATCACCTCCAGGTCCGCTTCGGGACAGACCTCGACTCGTCGATCAAGCATGGGCCCACCCACATGGACCCCTTCGATATCTTCGAGTGGACCTGGTTCAGCCCAGAAACGACCGCCGAAACGACCACCAGAAACGTGGTGCTGGCCCCAACGCTGAATTGCAGGGACCGTTGGAACAAACGGTTGATGCAGCTTGATGAGGCAGCTTGATGGATGCGACAGCATGGAACAAAGATATCCAATGAATGTTCTTTCGGCATGACAGTCATACAGATTGAACCCCCTCCTCCCAAAGAGGCAACGCACTCTTCATGCGTCAGGTTCCAACTGTTCTCTTGACCTCCAAACTGCGGGGATTGGAACCATTTGGAACCTCAAAAGATCTAAACACGTGTTGAAGGTCCATCACAGAGTCCACAAACAAGTTTTGAACGCCCCCAAATTCACCAAACTCTCCTCTCACCCTTTGACTAGTCGGGAGCCTTCGCGTACACACACAGACCAGAAAAAGAACGGTTGTTCAAAACCATGAACCCAGCGAATCACCGCTCGCTCATCACGCCGTTCGCACCCACCGGAGATCTGACAGTTCCCAGCCACCGGGCGGATGATGCGAGGCATCACTCCAGCCCTTTGGGGAACAAACATACGCCGAACGGCGGCCTTTGACAAGGACTCCAAAGCTTCAAATGCCTCAGCGCCGCGTCTCTCGGCGAATGGCGATCGTTCGTCTCGAAGCCGCCAGGCTGGCCCGACATCTGGGTGCAAAAAGTTCAATATATTCCTCCCCTGAAACTTGGAATGCCGGCTCACGTTCCGAAATGTTCCAATGAAACTTATAGAATGCCAAAAAACAATCTCCGGGGACCGTGGTGTTTTTAACAATTTTTTGAAACTTAGAATGCGGGGCTTTTGGGGTCATTCCAAGTTGCATCTGGGGACCATCTAAATGTATATATTTGCCGGCATTCCAGCTTTCAGTGAGGTTGTGGAAACAAAATCAATCAAATGATATATATCATATCATATACATACATAATCTGAGTCTTCCAGAATGAAAGCACGCACCCTTGAGCCTTCCGGGGCATTCTACGTTACAGCAAATCTTTGATTACGGTACACATCCCAGGGTTTTTGATCATGATTTGGTCACTGCCCGATACTTTTTATGTCCCAAACCCCTGTGTTTTTTTCCCACGAATCTGTGCTCTGACATACCTGCAACCAAAATATGGTCCAAAAGTCCGTGGCTGCCATGGACTTTTGGGGGTACAGATCACCCCTCCATAGTTTCCAAACGAGCATTCCAAGTTTCAGGAGGAATATAAGGAGACGCCCTGGCCCAATGGTGTCTTTTAGCCTTTCTCGTTTCTGGTCGTTACCCGTTCCACACATGACGTCCCATGCAATGGCGACGCTTTGCTTAGAGTGAGGTAGACATGATATACCAGTGACCACCAAGGGGTGCCCCGTCTGGAAGCCGGCAGTGTGGGGCAGTCCAGCCAGGACACCCTAGGGAGACTGATTGAACCGATAGACGGGTCTACCCCGAACCGGACGGCGTCCCTTCCGTTCCGCATCCCTTCCGGTCGGACCTCCCGCATGCTCGGCTCCAGCACGTTGATCCCCGGGATCCAGTCGTACCGAACCCCTCAAAAGCTACAGAAGAGTGTCGAACATCCCTGAGAAGGTACTTCTGGATCCCTAAGGTCCATCTGAGAAGGTACCTGGACCCTAAGGGTGGGGTGAACGGTGTGTGGTCTGCAACGAACGACCGATGTTTAGGAGAAGACGCTGGCCTGAAGTGTGACTATACCCTAGGGCTCCTGGCCCACCTCCTGAGGTTCAGTGGTTGGGGTGGATTTTGGGGGTCTAACCACCGAACCTGAGGACATGGGACAGGAACCCTAGGGATAGTGACCATGAGTAGATAAAAAGGAAACATGCATCACCATGAGCATTCTTGACACAAACCTGATTCATATCGAGTCGGATGGCTGATCTGGATTCTGCACTGTGAAAAAACATGCCACACGCAATCTATAGACAGAGTTTCACTGTGAACGATTGCATTCTAGAACTTACACTCCCAAAAACGAAAATGGACCCTGAGAATGGAACCCAGAAAGACTGTTTTGCTCTACAAACCAGTGGTTTTCATGGTCCATATTTGTATTCAATCGGGTACACATCTCCTGTGGAAACCTTTTTGTGCACAGCTTACAGGTCATGGGATGCCCCATTCAACACAGGACACTGGTTCTCAAAAGACACCCAAACAACTGGATGTTATGTATCTAATCCACACAACTCCCAATGAGAGAAAGGATGTCCAGTCTTAAAATGCAAAAATAATAGGTACTTCGTGCAAACGATGGGCTTTCAGAGATAGGATTGGTTCTAGTATGTTCTAGTGAGTGATTTCCCTCTTTGAACCTTAGTGCGATGTGAACATATCCCTAGCGTCTTGGGCAGAAATTTCTGCCTATGAAGTTGGGCCGAAATTTTTTCCCCAACAACAGACTCGTGCTTGGTAAGGAATAAGGCTGAATAAGGATGGCCGGATCCTAAGGCATCTCTTCTAGGGATTCCCTCCTGAGCAAGGGGTCTAAGTTCTAGGGTCTAGGCCTATAGGTTCTTCACTCCCTAAAGTCGTAAAGTCAGACGTTTGGGTATATCTTTGTCCGTGCTGACGGCCTATCTCCCGCCCAAAGCGCATCCTCTCCCGTCCTCTCCACCGAGCGGCGCTGGGCAGGGCGAAGGTCTTACATAACGACGTGGCGGCATCCACCAAGACGCGGCGGACATAACCTGGATGTGAGTGTGATGTGAGTGTCTCGGTGTATGGTACTACATGGTTACTATATATATATATCCATTTGGACACAGCAAATCCTGGTCCTAGAAGTCTCTTAAGTCATATATCCCACACACTCCATGTATGCCATATTTACCTACATTGACCCCTTTTCAACCACCCCAACTGATCGGCATATATGCCAGTCCCATGGAGTGTATGGGTATTGTAGCCAGTAAAATGAGGTCTTTCAACTCCATCGATCTCTCCCCAGGGGTGGCGGTGTTATCGCCCGGGAGGCCGGTGGCGACCGTTTGGCGTGGCGACCGTTTGGCCCGAGCACCGTTCGTCCGGTTTTGGGACACCCCGGTTTTTGGGCACCGAACGGAAGGCTATTGATACACACCTCGACACGGTGTCGGTGGTATATAAGCTATAGCCTATACCCCTTGGTGCCATAGTGCGAGCGCGGCGTCGGACCGAGCACCATGGAGGCTTGACGGATCAGCCAAAGGAGTGACAACATCGGACCGGGCACCAGCGAAACAGGATCGAGATCTCCTCCCCCAGAAAACCGCCGGGTGCCCCCCCAAAACAGAAAGAACCTATATAGTGATGGGAACCCTATACCTTGCACTTTCAAGGGATGCCCAAATGGAGTATATATATATATATATATCGTGTCTTATAATTATGTAACATACAGTCTGCTTGTCCATTGGTGGCCCCAAAGATCCCCGAAGCATAAGCAGCTGGCCTTTGTGTTGCGATTTCATCCTGATATATCAGATCAGTTCTGGTAGTTTGGAACTTATATACCTATTGCTTTACTATTTTTCACTTTCTATCAAGGTGCTTGGTCTAGAACCCGTGCTCGGAGTCCGCCCTGACGCCACCTTCGCACGCCAAGCCACGATCCGCTTCCTCGGCCACGGCCCGGCGCACGACCGCCGAGAGCTCCTCGCCCAGAAGACCAACGCGTGCGGCGTCCAAGGCAAGGAGCAACTGGCCGTGAGAGGAGTTTGGACTGGAAGAGTTCGACAATCCAACAGAGGTTGAAGAACCCTATATAGGCTATCCCATAGGTATTCTGGTAGGGTCCTAATTATAAGGTCGCTTGACCTCTGTTGGATGGGCTGTATAGGAATCCGATGGAATCCGTGTGAATTCAATCGCTTCCAAATCCATCACAACTCAAAGATTCTCTTGCAAGGGGAACAGGCTGTTGCAAAAACAGAATCAGCGATCCATCAGTTCACTTGCATCAAATAGCCATAACATGCCGTGACTCATTTATTGACCCCTAAACACCATGACTGACTGACTGACTGACTGTTTGATTGACACGGAGAAGAAAAATGCATCGGGGCGTGGGTAAGCCCTTTTGGCCCAGAAAGACCACATGACCGCGAAACGATGGAGACCGACCATCGCTCGGGGTCTCACACCACGAGGCGTTGGAAGGAACGCGGTTCGACACCCACGTGGTGGACCGGAAGGTTCGGCCGCCGTGGTGTTTGGTTCAAAGACACCTGACCTTACACACCAAAACAGATTGAACAAATAATTACCCCAGACCGGCTCCAGTCGTAGCTTCGTTTCGGTTTGGTGGGACTGGGGTGGGTGCAAAGGGTCCAGTCATACCTTTCTGAGGAGGTATGCTGGAGCCTTTTTGGTGGATAAACAAAATACAAGTTCTGCCACGTGTCCATGTTCCAACAGCCCTACCATCACCGCAACGTCAGCTCGCGCGGTCGCTCGCCTCGTGCAGCGTCCGCGCGGCTTCGGTGCGGACGACGCGGTGCTCCGTGGAGTCCAGCAAGACCTGCCCGGCGGTGCGGAGGTCGCGCGCATGTCTCGGGGAACTCAGGGTTCAATCCCGAATTCATGAGATGATGTATATACTACCAATGTAGGCCAAATATGTATTGGGATACTTCAAGAGATATGTTCCGGGGTCATCAGGAGTCAATGTAGGCATATTGACATGGAATAGTTTTACCATATGTATGTATTGGAACAGTTTTTGAAGATCTCTTCAGGGTTTGGGGTCCAATTGAGTGGGAGGTGCCTGCATATATATATATATCCCGAGGGCTCCAAGTACTTCCTTAGAAGGTATGACTGGACCCTCCTGGCAGCCACCTCAGTCCCACCTTCGAAACGAAGGTACGACTGGAGCCCAAACGGGTATATGGGGGTTGTTCTTTATTCAGTTGCAGGGCATAAGGCTGAAAAGCCCTTGCCCTCTCTAAAGCCTGTCTCTATACGGGGGTTTCGAACGGCTCCCATATATGTTATCATAATATGTTTCAACTTGTAAGATGTCACGCTCCAGTAGACATGCCACGGCCTTTCCTGTGTCTTCGTCAACCGGTTCCTGGAAGTTAGTGCAAAGGTTTCTGACCTAAACACTCCATGAGACTGGAAGCCCACATTGACCCGAGGTCAACCACCGCCTCATCGGCTACGCCAGTCCCAGACAGGTCGTGTCTGGTTTTTTTTGTTTTTGTTCGCTTCTCTCGTCCTGCCCTCCACGGCTCCCCCAGTGGATCCAGTTGCCATAGGTAACCAGTGGTTTCCATATAGTGGTAACTGGGGAAAAGAACCACGAACCCATATCGCCACCCTACGCAAGTACAGTGCAGTCCATACTGCTGGGAAAAAAAGACACACTCCATGGTCCATGTATAGAACAACAAGAAACTACCAGGCGAGCATGGCAATCCCACGACCTTGAGTCTCCAATGACCCTTTGACGGTCTTTGGAGTCTCCTGCGACCAAGAAGAAGCCGCCAAATGCGGTGCCTCGCCGCTCTTGCGGAGCAAGCCCATCAGCCAGGGCGCATTCCCCGCGTTCACCGCGTTCGGCGTGCTGCTCTCAAGGAGGCGCAGGGAGCTGAGCGCTCGCCTCGATCGGAAGCGGGGTGAGAGTGGAGATAAATCCGTTGGCTCATCAGGCAGCATCAGGGTCGAATTGGTGCTTTTAAGTCGGAAAACTTTGGTGAAGATGTTGAGACATGTTGAGATTCAACGGAAGGGGCTCATTCGAGCTGTGTATTTTTTGCGAAGCTATTTAGGGGGACAGCCACTAGGTACCCATACCTCCGCGAAGCTTTCGCCAATCTCTCTACCCAAGCGTTTTTGCTTACGTGATGGTGCTGTATGATGTTGTATTAGCTTTATTCTACAAAACACCTGCATGAAAAACACGTCCTTCGCAAAATGCCTTCGCAACGAAATGTCTATGCAAGCCTTCACGCGTGATGAAACACGCGAGGAATGTTTTCGCAGCCATGACAAGAGTGTGTTCCAGGAAAAAGAATGCAACTCATTTAGTTGGTGCGGTGTTTCCAACCAAGCGCCAGCCGGTGCCAGGATCAAAGGCCAAATGTTTGTTGAACTTGTCGACGGGACTTCGTGAAGAAGTTAAGACACTCAAAGGATGGAAGAAGGGGAGGAGCGGAAGACTGTCAGGGGCGCGAGAACATGTTGGGGGATAATAAAAGGACTGTGATAAATACACTCTGATTCACATTCCATGAAAGTGGAAAACTCATGAACACCCACTGTTCAGAAAGGAATGTCGTCTTCCAAGGGACCATGTCCTCCATTTCTCATAGAACCAAAGTCGGTTCCAGTACGTACGCCAACATCTCGGAAGTGGTGTGTCTCCTTTGAACGTCTCAACTGGCCTTGTCCTGAAGGTGATGTGATCCCTCAGACAAACGTGTGGGAAATCGGGGAGAATATACCCATGTCACAGCTCAATGGGAGTGTATCAGAAATGATCTCGCAAAGTGGCAAACCTGGTTGGTTGATTCATTGGGCAATGTGACTATTCTTAAAACAAACCAGGCCTTTGAGGATTGCTGATTCCAGCTACTCCAAAACAAGTAATTGGGGCCTTCATCCCACATCTCAAGCGTCCCAGGGAATTTGTGCACATTTGGAGGTCACTGTGGTCAGTTCGAACAAATACATGCTGAAACATCGCAAGTGTGTTACCTTAGCCGGGCGACGTTTTTGGTGTTATCTTCAGTTCCTCCGACTCGGAGCTTGGGCCTCCTCTCTTGCGGAGCTTGGCGGGTTTCAAACAAGGCCAGCTGCAGCTCGTAGAGCCTGGCCGTTGGCTTCAGCGAGCGGTCGACGGCCGTCAATCCCAAAACATATGGACCACATGAAAAAAGTGGAAAACCACAATGCCCGGATTTCATTTTTAGGGCTCAAGAAGGAGCTCAAAAAGACAAAACGAAGACGTGCAAAGTCTGGTTTCGGAGCTAGTCAAGACTTTGGTGTCCTGGACGTCCAATGAGACGGTGCCAAACCAGCTTTTCACCTGAAACCAACGGCGGTGCCCGTTCTGTTCTCCAGAAAGAGTGATAGCGAAAGCGCCCTGAGTCACGGTTCAGAAAAAAACATGTCCTGTCTTCAAGGACCTCCAAGACCTCCACGACTGCACTCCAATCCATTAATCATGGGCTCTTTGAAGTGAATGCATTTCATATTTAAACAACAATCACTTCTTTTGAGTTAATAGCGATGGCCCTAAGAGCAATGGCCCATATGTATATATACATTCATCATGTTTGCTGAAGCAATCTGGGCAAAATGTCAGACTTTACCACTGAACATCATCTGAACATCTGGACAAAACATACAGAAAAGGACTCTGACTCATACCTCAGAAAAGAACAACTCTGATTGAATCTCCTGATGCTGTGCCTAGCCACCCAAGCCAATGGCTGGATGCTGCTTTGACTGGAATATACGGTTCGGACACCTTTTTAGGAGGACAGGTGAATCCTGGTCATCCCCTCCTGCGCTCCTGGCTATCCTCAGAGAAGCTGATCCTGACCCCCCTGCCGCCCATTCCATCTTCGAAACAGAGGGGGCGGCTAGGACCAGGAGCCTTGGGGCGCCCGGAAGGGGGTCAGGTTTAGGGTTTAGGCTTTAGGGTTTAGGGTTCGATCCACCCGAACCGATGCTGCTCAAAGAAGAGAACGTTCTTGGCCTCGGCAGGCTGGCATCCTTGAATTCCTGCGTGTGCGTGCGTGGTGCCCAACGGCCCCGGGAAGCAACAAACTGAGTCTACGACTTGGATTTGCTTGAGGAATCGTGAAAAAAAAAACTAAAAAACAACATATATAGTTCTTCACCCATATTCCCCAGCTACGGACCCAGTTTGGGAACAAGACAAGACGCCTTTCCGAAAAAAAAAACAGGATGAGCCTCTGGGGCCCGGGGGGGGAATCTGTGAGCTTGGTCAGGGGAAGGCTCTCGGGGTCTGCCCAGGGTTCTCAGATATTCTCAGAAGGTACAAATCTGATGATGTTTTAGTAAGATGTGTATCAATAGTATTAACATTAATAATATGTTCAATAAATGAATCAACTATATTACTTTAAAGACTTTAACTACATTTACCTTCTCACAGGGTGGCAGTGGATCCATATAAGATCAGGCTTCGACCTTCAATAAACACTCTTTTGCCCATGCAGAATGCTTGGAATATCAGACGGACTGCTTGGATCTGATTCAGCAGGGGTCCCGCCAAGCTTCGCCGTTGGGACTCCAAATCGGCTTCGCCGAACACAAACGGACTACTTAGGCTTGGGTAACTTAACAGGGGGGGGTGGGGTGTGAAAGAGTGACTAGGGCGTACACGGTAGAGGTGCAGACCGCTAGTGTCTTTTATGCGCAGAGTCTTATCCTCTTGCTCTTTGAGCCTTGAAGCAGTCAAGCATGGACACACTATATCAGCTGTTGGAGTGGAACCCTGTACAGGTAGGCTCTACTTTTCAGCAGGCACAAGATTCATGTCCACTTCTAGCTGATTGCGTATGTCGCATACTCTTTTCTACTGCAAGGCTAAAACAGTCCAGCTAGCTCTGACAACTTAAAAGAAAACTACGGTGCCATGTACTTACCTAATCCAGTGTGTTTCACACTTCAGAGAAGGTAATCTCATAGCTACTAAATACAGTGAGGGAGCAATAGCTGACTCACCTCAAGTACAAAATCAAAGCGATAATGTACCTCGGCTGGAGACTGTACTTTTCGCAGGCGGAGATACCATGTACCGGCGCTCACTAGCTCTTTATGGCCTGAGCTAAATCAAACTAAAAGGGAAAGCGGCTTTTTCTCTACAGAGACCTATAAAAGAATCAAACGACACTCGCGTAACAAGGAACTAAAAATTCAAGACCGCACAAATTGCAATGAATTAAGATGCCTTGCAAAATGCAAGGAGCGTACGGTCCGAGGAATAATCTTCTCGTGACGTGGTCTCGACCGCTTTCATTCACAGACAAAATAAACTGCATCAAAAGGACTCTCTTTCACATTCACATCAAAAACACAAGAAGGAGATACCGGCAAATGTATGTACAAAAAGCTTGCACTACAATTGCAAATCATGAAATGACTTAATCATCAACCATGACTGGTTGTCCATTAGAGGTCATCTCAGAAAAGCGACTGTGATAGATATCATCAGTTATGCAAAACTGTCCATACCTATCTACATGCTAAAGCATATAAACCTGGAATGCAGGAGTATCTTCTTTGATAAAAGGTTTCTCCTCATTGCAACTAGAATTTATTAAAACTTCAGCCCGGCAACTTAAAGTCAAGCCTGGAAGCAAAGTATCAACTGTAACCAGAAGTATCTTCACTTCCTAGCCATCATTTAAATTTCAGCCTTCGCTCGGAAATTATGCCGCTGCAAACGATGAAGCTGCTTGATCAGAAGTTGGCGGCCTTCCTTTCTTTCTATTCTGCTTCTGTCTCTCCTTCCTCCGCACGTTCGCCTCATGAAGCGTTGCTCCCATGCGATACTGTCTTCTGTCTCCAGATGAAAAGGAAGCTGGTCTGAGTGAAATAAACATTGGACCATGACTATCCTCGTCAGTGGGCCTTGAGCACATAACCTCTGTATCAATCATAGCAAAGTTCTCTGAAAAATTACAGATGAACTCCTTCGTGCTCACTGTGGAATTTTCATATTCCTCTTCACTCATTGAATGACCCCATTCAACAATGGTAGACAAGCATGTATCGCCAAGCTGTGATCCTTGGTATTCTTCTTTCTCAACAGTAGAGTATTCTTCCCAGAGTTTATCAAAGTAAACTTCACACTTCTTGAGGACCTGTGAAGTTGAACTGTAAAATGTTCTGGGAATAGGTGCTTTGATACCAGGATCTGCTTTTACACGAGCTTCTGAAAACCTGCGGATCCAATGCTGCATGGTGCTGTAATAGTAGTTAGCCATTGGCTGCCTTTTGTACCCAGACATTCTGTAGGCCAAACTATTTGCATCACCAGAAATGATGTCCACCTCATAGACAAAACACTCGTAAAGCATCAATGCTGTCTGTTCTCCTGTCAGTAGGTGGGCATCCACAGCACGGTGTGTATCAACATGATAATTACAGACTCTGATGGTATGCATGTTCGCTCGAGTAGGTGGAACACGCTTGTCCTCAGGACCATAGTCATCAAATTCAAAGTCTGCATCCTTGAAATCTTGACGAGGCCTTGTTTCTCCAAAACAAATCTCGTAGATAGCCCAAGTTACACCACGCTGTTCACAGTGACCAAGGTCTTGGTCATGTCCAGCAATGATCTTGACATATCCACCTGGTGCCAATCTGGCCATCACTGCAAGATTCTCCCAATCATTGAAACAAACTGTCCAATTCTTTTGCTCAATAAATTCCTTGGCAGGAACAAGAAGATGAGCTTCCTGGAGAATCACGACATGTGCACGTAAAAAGAAGAGCATGTTGAAGAAAAGGTTGTTCTCAAATTGCTCATTCTGAAGTGACATGGCGCTCTGTTTGCGTGGCCTCATTGCACTATCAAGTCCTTGGAGAAACCTTGGTGTGGTGTACTTCTGACCACGAACCATGTTGCCATAGTTCCAGGATAAAAATGTCAAGGACTCTGAGCTGGCCAATAAGTTAGTTCCATATGGTTCTTCTATTCTTCCCTTGAGGAACCTTCTGCACAGCTCTTCATAGAAGGTGACAAAGTCCCAACTGGGTCCCTTGGGACCATATGATTCCAGTTCCTTCTTGAGTTCCTTCTTCGTCTCCTCCAATTCTTCTCGAGCATGTTCTGCCCTTTCAAGGGCCTTTGGATCGACCTGATACTTGCCATCCAAATAAATGATGCGATCATCATTGATAAAGAATCTCTTCAAATCATGCTCTGGTTCATGTTCATAACAATCAGGTGGAGGTACTGGACAGACATTACGAATGGATCGAACAAAATCATTCTCGTTGATCCTTGACTGATAATGAGGATGGGAAATCTCACCTTTTCTGAAACAAACATGATTCAGCAATCTTGCGTGAGTTTCCCTGAAGCATAGTTGATAAAGGCCAATACCTGGATCTCCTGCAAGCTCTCCAAGCAACTTCAAAGGTGAAGTATGCAACTCATAGGTATTGTCAACCTTTGTTGTATCCTTTTCAACAACTACTTCAGATGGAAAAGATTCTTGGATTTCAGCCTCCAATTTCTTCTCTCCATCATCCTCTCTGACCTGTTTTATTTTCTCCACCGCCTCTTTCTTCTCTTCCATGGTTGCATCATCCTGAACTTCTTCATGAAAATGAGGATCAGGAATCTTATTCAGGCGGCTTTTCTTAGATTTCCGCTGACCTGAAGTATCATCAAGGTTAGCATCCATCTCACCTGATGGTAAGTGCGATGCAGTCGAGTCCTCACCTATCTCTCTTGACAGAAAGTGTGGTGTTGACTCTTCCTTGGCTTCCTCCTGGTCCACTTCCATCTTTGGTTCCTCTGAAGGAAAAACACCTGCATCTTCATCAAATATTTCTTGTTCCTTTCCAGGTTCAACTGCAGGATCTTCTTCAGGAACTTCCTCTTCCATATTCTCATCTTCTAGAAGTGTCCTACTTCCAGTATAGACTTCACCAGCGATAGTGGAGACTCTTGTATAAGGAGGAACTTCTTCACCTGCTTCAAAAGCTTGTTCTGCAACATCCTTGGTGAGCAAGTCCTCTACAAGATTTTCTCCCTCGGTTCTTGGAAGAGGTCCTGAGGTCTCATAAAAATCTGTCCTCTCTGAACTGAAAGCTTCTGTCGCCTTCTCATTGTCCTTTTGATCCCTGAACAGGTGAGTAATCTTCACAGCTTCTCCCTGTAGCACCTGATCACCTCCTCTATACTTGTCGACAATGGAGCGCCATACTGGAACATCATCATCATCAAAATCAAGCTCCATATCATCTGCCAACAGGTATGAGATGTTTTGAGCTGCCTGTTCTTCTTCTTCATCACGTTCTTTGGCAAGCTCCTCATCCTTCTGGATCTTGAAGATACCCTTCAGGATGTCTTGTAGTACCTTTAAGTTCAGCTTCGATGATGGCTCATACGTCCCTGAACTTACAGGCTCAACTACAACACGAGCGCAAGAAATCGCCTCCAAAAACTTGGAATTGTATTGGCGTTCAAACTCTTCCTTCTTGATCATCTCATACAAGGGATCAGAAACTGCAACACGCGCCTGAACATACTCACGAAGTTGATAGCATGCATGTTGCACAAATCTACTGTTGGAGTTGTGAAGAAAACTCTCTAAATGATTCCTGTCACGGTCAATCAAATACCACACAATCCTTGCAGAAAAACGGAATTTCTTGAAGTTCATAGCAAAATGTGTATGATACTTCTCTGGATTCCTTTCTGCTTGTAAGGCGGCCTCTGAAGTCTTGTAGGCTGGGAGATTTGTGTCTGGATCCAAAATCATAAACTCTTCCCACAAGATCGAATGGTCAAGAACCCACTTGGGAAGCACCTTGATGAAAAAGTCACAAACAAGTTCCGACACAAGGTGCATGACACGACCAATCTCTTCCTCCTGCTTGAAGCGATACTGCAATTTGGCAAACAAGGGATTGTTGAATGCTTCCTCCACTGTATTGCCAAAATTATCCCACTGAGGTTCTGGAATACCAAAGTTCCAACCCAGCAATTTGGGATCTCTGCACATATCCAAGAAGCTTGAAAGCTCTACAGAAGCAATGCCATGGTCTGTCAGAATTTCAGCCCAGCGGCGTCCATTCTCCCAAGCACGGATGAAGAAAAACTGTTGGTATCCAGTTTGTGCCAACTCCATCCACTGAGAAATTCCGGGTTCAAAACTCGGAGCATACGTCTTGGGGTCTTCCTCTGTTCCATAAACACTTGGACGTAGCAACTTGTATCTTCTACAAAAATATTCTCTCTGGTGCCTTGTCAACCTGTCCCAATCCCTCACTAGAATCACGTCTTCTCCAGTGCTCTGGAGTACACGTGTCCCTACACGATCATGGAGTGATACCATGCCAATGTCATATACCATCCATGGGTTGAGAACCAAGTTGTTGACATTCTGAATGAACCATGTCATCTCACGCTCAGCAACATGAGCAGAGTCATCTTCTTCATCTTGTTGAGGTTCTCCAGAAGTCCTGGCTGTTGAGCTCTTCGAAGTGATGTCCGTCCAAATGTGATCAAAACGAAGCACTTCCTCATCAGCCTTCACCAGTTTTGCCTGATCCTTGCTCAAAACTAATGGGTGAACCATAAACAAGGACCTTGAGGTAACACCATCTCCATCGACAATCAACTTTGGAGTACTATAGCCTAAGATACTCCAAGGATCACGATCATCAATTTCCTTAGGTGCAATCAAAGACCATCCTTGAAGATAATGGCCTTCTGACATCGACTGACGTGACCTCAATCGTGACCGATTGTACTCACGTTCAGGATGATTCTCATATTGGACAAAACGGGCGATGGCACCTAAATCCAAATTGTCCAACCACAAAAGCATATGCCTCTTAACTTGTTTTGTCTCAGGCTCATCGGCATGAATCCTCCTGAGAAGTTCTCTGGCATATGGCTTGTCAATAGATAGTCTGGTGAACAAGGCTCGCACTCTCTCTTGTTGCACCTTCTCACTATTGATGAGCTCCATCATCTCCTCTGCGGACTTAGGATTTCTCAACTCCTTAGCTGGTTCTGGAGCATCTCGTGGTTGTGGTTCATCCACACTAATGTCCAAGTATGTGGGCTCTACATCACAATGTGCAAGCACCACTCCATTGTTGCTGAAGTACAGAGGACGTCCAGCCCGAAGCCAAAGAATCACATTAAGCTTCACATACAAGGGCTGTCCATAATCTCTTGGAACCACTGTACCTGGGCCTAAAGGAATGTAAAGTGAAGTTTGTGGATTGCTGTACATAAAATGAACATAATCTCTTCCTTCACCTCTATTCCTTCTATTCCAACTTTGAGGGTCTCTCATCAAACCATACCTCTCAATGCTGGCCCAGTTCTCCCTTCTGGTAACATGAAAAACATGTCCCAAACATCTTGCCTCAATAGAAGTCAATCTATGATTCAACTTCTCTGGGCTGATGTTCTGCATGAGTCCTGTATGCCCTTGGTTCACTCCCAAACGCATGGAGAAGGGCATATCGTATTGATTGCCTGTGTTGTACCAAACATTCTTGTCCAAGCGAATCACCAAATGAAATCTTTGCTTCTCATCGCTATGCAATATAGCAAAGAAAGTATTAGGATAAATACGAAAAGGTGATGGCATTCGAGCAGTTCCCTCTGTGATCAGAGGCATAAGCTCTATCATTGCCCTACTGTCCATCAACCTGTCGAGAGAACGATCATGTCGTAGCATATAGTTGAGCCCCGTGGCTATCTTCCCATAATCGTTTTGTCTCCACGCGACTCTTGTTGCCACGAACTGCCTACTTCTCTCATATTCATCCTCTTCCTCTTGGGTGACATAGCCAAGAGCGTATCTGGCAATCTCTGCGAACCACCGTACTCGAAAATTGAACTTATCATGGTTCTCAGGTGCCAAACACATTGCAAGAATGTCGGTTAAGATCAATTCATCCTGCTCTGAGTTCCTATGGAACTCAACTGGCGTACGTGGGCGTCTCAAACGGTTTGCCCAGTTCTGAGGTTGTCCCCAAGGAACCTTCTGTGACCAGTTTCGAGCATACTCAAAGATGTTGACCATATTGGACGCTCCCTGACCGGTCATCTCTGTTGATACAAAGTCCACCGGTCAGAGGCCAGTGTCCTAAGTCTTAGAAATGACAGGTAGTCAACGATGCAAGGCAATAGTCTTCGAAAGGAAAGTGCTGATCTTGCCAAGCTAATTTGAGCCGCAGGCACAAATTCATGAAAGAAATTCAAATTTCTCTCAAACAAAAACACATGCATTGAATTCTCTCCTCTCACTCTCAGTGCAACGAATCTCCAAGATAAAACACATCATGTGAAAAGTCAACATGTGTGCATACTGTAGGAAGCCATCCACGCATATATGCCTTGTGTTCAATAAGAGATCTAAAGGGTGGATGTGCATCAACCTCCTTCAAACAACCGCTGCGTACTGCATCTATCAAGGCTTGAGGACTAGCAGACTTCTTAGTAAGACAGTCAGCAAGACACCACTGAGTGCGTATATGTGACAAGTCAGCAATTGCACCAGAGCATGCTTCCTTCCTAAGCATTTGGATCATATGAATAGTCTCCTGTTGCTCAGGAACATGAGTAGTACTAGCTGTAGTCACAAGATTGTTAGCATCAGTGCGCATGTGAATGTCAGTAGAGTAGCCTGTAATGTCCTTGATCAAGCCTCTAAGCATTTGGCAAGTGCCATAACACTTCATAAATGCATACAACTCTGCAACAGTTGTGGACAGGGTTGTTCTCTTGATCTTAGAAGATTCAAAGAAAATAAGTGAGCCTTTAGTGTTCTTCTGTTTTGCTTTCCTTTGCTCACCCATAAAAATAACCATAGCACGTTGAGAGGATTTGTCACTGTTGTTCCTGAATGCGGCATCTGGCATGGCAATTAAACGTGGACTACCTTCAAGTGGCCAAAACCGTAACTCCATAGGGTCAGTCACGATTTGTTTGCACAGCTTGTTCAGGGCCTTGCAATCACCTATTGTAGGTCCTGCTGATGCTGATGCTGACCTCGAGAATTGGTAGCATGCTTGGAATTGTGTTCTGGATTGTAACCAGTTTATGCTGCCAAGAAGGGATCTGAAGGCTGTGTGCATGTCTTTGTCACACTTGTCCTCATCCTTCAAACCTTTTGGAATGATAATCTCAGTCAATTCTTGAACACAAAGGGATTGCTCTACTGAGATATATTCCTTCTTCTTGGTCTTCTCTTGCATCTTCCAAGAAACACGTTGTCCAGTAAACATCAGGTCATTAGTGTCCTCATGTCCAATCTTAAACTGTGACTTCACAATATCCTTGAACTGTTTCAAAAAGATATCATTACCTGTCACAAAAAGATCATCAACATGTAAACAACACATACCAATGGGTGACCTATTCTTAGAATTACTGCCATGCACAGGGTCCATAAAATGCTCAAGCAACTCTTCCACAACTTCAGGTGTAAGCTGAGGCGTTTGTGTCACAGTATACGTATGTTCTGCAGGAAGAAAAAGACTGACAAGCGTTTCAGCTTCTTCCTCTAACGTCACTGCATTGTTCTCGTTTCTGATATCCTTGTTTGTCTCGAGAAGCCACCAAACACCCTTACGCTTAACTATTGAAGTCCGAAAACAAAAGCGCGAACGCGAATACGTAGGTTCGGGAGTGCGAAGAGCTTTAGCGCGATAAGCGACTTGAGCATGGCCATTTGCATATTGGTGCCAACCTGCCTTGTGCTCTACAGAGTCAAGGAAATTCTGGAGTTCCTGATCTACCACAGGAGTCCATTTTCCATCCTCTGCCTTAAGCAGGCTACGCGTCACCGTCTTCTCCGACCTATTTCCGTAACACACCGAAAACAGACGTTCTTCACAGAGAAAAGACCTACGAACTTCCTCCGCTGTGTCGTGGAATTCGTTTGGCGGCGCACCTGCTACGTAGAAGGATACCGGTTCCGGTTCGGCTGGCATCTCCTCTGATGAGTAGTTCACAGCCTTAGGAACCCTCAAACATCCGGAGTAGCAGACGTACGTGCACCGATCGGCTCGAGTCGGAACTAATCCGAGTGAGTGCAAAAACTTGTCGAGTCGATTCCACCAGCGACGAGGCGCATCACTCAATCCGTACACTGAACGGGTGCACAATCCGACAAGATACGGAGGCAATCCGATGTCAGTCGGAAGTTGAACGTGAATAACGCGTCGCTCGAGGTCATAAAGTTCCCCCTGAAGAAAGGCAGTTTTCAAGTCGATGTGCAACAGGTCCCAAAAAGAAGAGGCTGCATGCTGACATGCTACGCGAAAACCATACCTGGTCGCGGTTGGCGAGTCCGTCTGGAGGTCCCATTTCTGGGCATCTTGGAAGCCTCGACAGACCCATCTGGCCTTAAACTTCTTAAAGTTACCATCTTTGTCAATCTTGATAGTCAGGACCCATCGACCAGTAACATAGTTATCGATCTTATGCTTTCTTCGGTCTCGATACTTCATCGCAGTAAAGTCTAAAAAGCTGCGAAACTCCTCTAGTTTAGCTTGCTTGATCTCTTTCGCATACTTCCGGAGCACTTCCGGAGTAATCACACTCTCTGCCTTTGGCGTCTTCTTAGCCATTGTCTTCGCAAGATACTGGCAGAACTGTGAAAAACCTTTCGGATCATACGAGTTAAAACTCGGAGGAGCTTGGTTCGGACCTAAGACACAAAAATCCATATCGTCAAAACTAACAAAAAGATTTTTCTCATCGTCCAGATCCTTATCTGGATCCTTCTCAAAACCTTTCACATCTTCTTCATCAAAAATAGGTTCTGAATCTGTTTCATTTGTCTCAATCGTCTCATTGTCATCGTCTTCGACTGTGCTCGTAGGCACGGGAATGTCGGCTGCTTGTGGCTGATTTGAACTTGATGCTGTCGGATTCTCCGAATGTCCAGGAAAGAAACTTCTTGGCACTGACTTCGGAGGTGCCGGAATAGGTTCGTCATGTCCCGGTAACTGAACCTTAGAACGTTTTACCTGAAACTTCACCTTGGCCTTTGGCAAAGCATCAGTTGAGTCCACAGAAAGCTTCCGCATTTGCTTACTGTGACGTTCACGATTCTCCGGAACATATGGTTCTGGCTCCGGCGTTTTCGAATCTGGCGACGGAACGAACGGATGAACGGGATCCGTATCACTCGGAAACCCTATCGGTGGTTGACCCGGATCATCTGGCGGACGGGATTCACTCGTAATCTCCGGCATTGCCTCTTCCGGATCGCTCGATGGATATCCGAGTTGCTCCAAAGGAACATCGGGATTTCCGAACTGATTCGGACCAGCTACGGTACCTGTCGGAGGTGGTCCCGGAGGTTGTCCACCCTGGTGATCATCAGGGTTGCCACCCGGTCCATCACCAGGCGGGTTCATATCTTCATCATCTGGATCAAAATACTGCTGTTCCCCCGAGACGGGAATCGGCTCATAAGCCATATCATCATCCATCGGTGGTCCGTAGTCTGGAGGTTGATCCTTTGGATCCTCTAGAGCTACTTCATCAGGAGTCACAATGCGCTTCACGGCGCCTGTCGTCTCTGCTTCGTAAACTATCATACTCCAATGATCTACCAAGAACTGTTCATGATGAGGAGACAGTTGTGACACAAACATAAAGAAAACCTGATGGTATTTTCCTGGCTTCCACATAATCAACACTGCATCATCCTCAGAGTTGAAGAGAGGATGCACTCTACCAAAAGTACCACGATAGACCTTACATCTCTCAAAATACATCTGTGGCAAGGTTCTTCGTCTAATCTCCTTCAGGCCTGGAATCAATGACACAATTCGAGAATCAGAGGATGTTGTCACATCAAACTCTGATCTCTGAGGTAGTGCATCTACCTGCCTCAAGGTTCTGATCAGTTCAGTAGTAGTGAACCTTTGTGGTAGTATATGTCGAAGTGGAACCGGAATTTCCGTCGTCTCTTCCGTTCTTACGGAATTCAACAAAATTGACTGATGAGCTTCTCTCTCTAACAAAAGAGCTGTTCCACACAAACTTCCAGAGTCAAAGTTCTCCAGAAGATCTTCAATAAGAAAACTCTGACGCTTGTCGGAAGTCTCACTATAAGGAAGAAAACGATTCATCTCAACCAGAAATGAAAACGGAAACTTCTTCCAGTCAGGATCCTTGAAGTACTGGTTGCTTCTAGTGGCTTGCACTGTTTTAGCTTGAAATGAACAGTCACCAATACCTTTCCATCCTTGGCAGGATGCATAGGAGTGGAAGACTGTCACGTAACTCATTCCCTTCGGACAATAACAAAAACAATTCATATTCACATCAAAGTTAAAAATCGGATCCTTCAACGAAGAAATGAACTTCTGCAAAAACAAACAAAACTTGTTTCCTTTGGGAACAGTCACAAACACATGTTTCTTCCTTCTCAACTGCCACTCAATCACATTACAACATAGCAACCAAATAGAAGCTCTGTTCTGTTTGGGAGAAGGGTTGTTGATCACTATACAGTGGGGCTGCAATCTCTCCAGTTGCTGCCAAATACCATCTTGACCCTTCATAGTGGAAAAGTTGTATCCTGCCTTGAAATCCATGAGATGCAACTTTAACACCATTCTTTGAAAGGAACCAAGATAATCCACTGTTTCCATGAAGTAACTCAACAACATCAGGATGATCATCATTACAGAAGAAAAAGGACTGTTCTCCAAATTCGGCATCAACATACAGTTCGTGATCTTCACGTAAGTTCTCCGGATTCTCATCGTCTAATGCCGGTATGGAAACATCATGCCACTCATCGTGATCGCGTCTAACCCTTGACTGATTCACACGTATCACTGCCTTACCAGTATTGGCTTGGACCATAGCTCCTTCTTGTCCAAGTACTGTGGCACGAACCCAACGTCCTTTATCCTTGAACTTTGATGAATCCTGAGTCCAAACAAAAACCTTCTCTCCTTGGAAATAAGGACCGTCACTTGGCATAGTCCTTCTTGCAAGATCTGCTCGAAGGTCCTGAGCTTGTCGTGCTTCTTGATGAGCTCTCAAAGCCACCCGTTGTAGTTCCAAATTTGTACGATCTTGTGCGGCGGCATTAGCTGACAATTGCTCAGGGCTTGCGGTCTCAAGGTCAAAAAGATCTGGTGGACGTCTTCCAGTTGCTATCTCTATTGGTGAATATCCACTGATAGTCAACTGACAATTTCTTGCCCAAACTACCTTCTTGACCACTTCTCTGACCGTAACACCACGAAAACGTGGGTCATCCAGATCTACCTTCATAACATGCCACATACGTTTGAACAAACGTACAGCTGTCTCTGCTCGGTTCGGCCAAGGAGTTCTTGGCCCACAAGGACATTGTTGTATACCATGGAACCTGTAGTATTCAACAAAAGCATCGGTGAAAAAGGCTTCGTCTCCTACGATGGCCTTTGGAACACAGTTGTTCTCATCAGACCATTGCCTCAATGCTTGGATGGTGGTTTGATCTATGAGGTCTTTCTGTGCCGTAGCCCAGAGAAGATTTGTGGCACCATCAAGAACAAGTAAGATGATATACTTGTTCTTGTGAAGTTCAACCTCACAATGATCAGCAAAAACAACATCACCAAAACATGAAGCTCTAATACCGGAGACTCTGGCTCGTGGCGGAGGTGCCACTGAAGTGTTACAAACACGGCAGTTCCTGACAACTGATTCATACTTCTCTAAAACAGAGTCAGGAAGCTTCAACATAGAAACACGTCTACGAAACTGAGTAGGACTCATATGGTAGTGCTTCACATGAAGCTTATAAAGCTCTACCTTGTCCTCCAGTCTCTGTAACATCTTCCTATATGCCGGTGTCATTGCAACAACTTCACTACCAGGTAATGGGATTGAAATCCGCCTAGGCTCAAGAGCGCCATCACCTGGTTCAAGTGGTTCATGTTTATCACTTGATGGTCCTTTTGATGCTTTAGGAATTTCTACAAGTTCACCTTCTGGCCTCTCAGGTGGTTCTGAGGGAGCATACTCCTCAAGATCATCACCCTTTAAATCATTCTGAGGCTCAGATGGTTTCGACTTGTGTCCCTTCCAAAATGGATCAAAACCCTTGGAAGTATACCGAAACTTTGGCGGCACGGGCTTTTCCGCGGCACTTGATGGTGCACCTTCCTTCTCTGACGAGAAGCCTGGTTC
This sequence comes from Durusdinium trenchii, assembly GCA_963970005.1. Taxonomy (NCBI): domain Eukaryota; class Dinophyceae; order Suessiales; family Symbiodiniaceae; genus Durusdinium; species Durusdinium trenchii. Next base: position 1,906,729 of record CAXAMN010012224.1, read on the forward strand.
CCTGTCCTTTGCAATGGGAACCTTCTCTGAGGAGGAGCGCACCACTGCATCGGGATCACCAATGCCACGGTGCTCAATGCCAGCCTTCCTGATCTTTAGATCTGGAATTTTGGCATCTGGTTTGAACTTAAAAATTGTTCTACCACGCCATTCATAGCCAATTTGTAGGTCCTTCCATTTTGCCTTGCGCCAATCATCTGTCTTCTTGATTTCTTCTCCTCCTTTCTTCTTCTTGATGATTGTCAGTCGCAAGTCTTCCAGTAAGTCAGTATCTACAGGACAGGACTTAGTTGCTGGAAAAAGAATCTTTCTATAATCCTTGTGGTGACGTATCAGTTCTCTCTTGTGAACATCTACTTCCCAGTAGTCAACCACAGGATATGCATGTTCAGCTACATCTTCATCACTATTGTGATCAACAGAAATATGACCATATTCATAGTGAGTGAAGTGAGAGTAAAAACTCTTCTCGCGCCGAGTCTGCAAATTCACGTCAGACAGATACCATGCAATATCTTGGAAGTCCAAGACAAGATGAGTGCTGGCTGCAACCTTCAACTCCAAATATTTGATACCAAGAGGCACCGATGTCAGATATGCATGTTGAGGTGTCAGCCTGAGTTCAAAACCTAAGTTCCTCATCTGTGGCAAGATCATAAGCAAAGGGACTTCTCCTTCTTCCACTATGTCGAACTCTGTATGGTGGATCGTCCATGCACGATCATACATGTAAATCACCAGTTTCTGAGAGCAAGTAGCCTTCTGGGAATTGGCAAAGTAAAACTTGCTCTTGGTAGCCTCAAAAGAGTACCATAATCCACAATCTGGGTGATTGTCGACATAGTTGCAAAAATGGTCGACTGCTCGCCTTGATCCCATAGCTCTAGTGCATCCAATGTCCAGGATTGCAATAGTCGGCGGGAAGCGATTCTCAGTCAAAAATGAAATGGCCTGCATCTCCTTCACTTCTTCCTCAGCGCTCATAAGCGCAAAGCCATCAGGAGCCTTTGTGAGCATCTCCTTTGACAAAGAGTACCTCACAGGGGCACCCATGCCATTGAAGATCGTCCCACCATTGTTGACCGCGCAGTCAGCTTCATCTTGACATGAGGTCATCATGCCTGACAGCAAGTTCACCTCACTGTCATTGACTTCAGCTGCTGCTGTCACACAATGTGCAAAGAAACCTTGTTGACCTCCTGATGCTTGTGAAGATCTTGAAGGTGCAGGTAAAGAACGTGGCTGTTGTTGATTTGCATAGTTTGCATCTTGTTTGCCATCTCCTTTATCTTTTCCTTTTCCTTTCTTGCCTTTTCTCTTGCCTTTTCCTTTTCCTTTGTGGGAAAACCATGCTTCTTCAAGCTGTTGCCAAAAGTCATTGGCATCATCATATTCTCCTTGAAGATAGTCATTCATATCTTCGGCAAGAATGGCATCATATGCTACTTGGTTTGACTCCCAAGTGTCCTCATAAGGATTCTCTTCAAAATACTCTTCTGGATATGTTGTCTGTTGCTCATCAGCAAAATGGCCTTTACCTCGTCTCTTTCCTTTTCCTTTTCCACGAGGTCTGAAGAATCTGCGGCCTGATCTTCCTTTACCTTTTCCTTTTCTTCTTCCTTTTCCTTTGCCTTTTCTGGCTCTTCTTCCTTGGAATCTCCTTTGGAACCACGAGAAGTTTTGATCATCATATACCCAAAAGACATCGTCCAGGGCATCTAAAAATCCTTCTGTTCCATCTTCTTCATCTTCGGCCCAATAGCCAAATGTACCATCGAGTTCTCCTTCGTCTAGTACGAGAAATGATCTTCTACCTCCAGCACCTGTTGGCTGCATCAAAGGATTGTCTACTGAAGTCTTTGTTGTGCAGAACATCTCAATGAATACTGTCCTCAACTCTGTTGTGGTGTATTGCTGCAGGACCCTGCCACGATGAGTCATCAAAGAAGTCAAAGTGTTTCGCTGGTCCTGAGACAAATCTGCAAGTGACAGCATGAGTAAGGCAATGAGATTTTCTCCTAGAGGAAATTCATTCTGATGAAAAGTTCTCATATTTCCATTGATGGTCTGCATGATTTCCTGAATCCTTTCTGCCGTTGGTGCTACTCCAGTCAACGCTGCATCTGCCTGCATCTGAGCTAGGACTTGTGGATGTGCTTGAGTGACTGGTTCTAACATGTCCATCCAACTGCTCATAAGCCTTTGGAGTAAAATCTGGAATCTTGTCATCCATTTCATCATGTCAGCTGATCCTCGATTGAAGCGCACGAATTGCATAAATCTATACAGGAATACATTGGTTGATCCTTTCACGAAATATGGTCGTAGTACTCGTTTGAAATATTCTACGCCGGCTCCTGGTGGATCATTTGCCTTCAATGCATCTCTGTCTAAAACACGCTTGTATACAGCTGCTTCTCCTTCTAATCTGTTTCTCAATGCTGGTCCTCTCTTCTCATCTTCCAGCTCGGTGATATCACACCAATCGTCTATGGCATCCTCATAGGAAAACCATGAAGTCTTTCCATCATAAGATGGGGGCACCTTTGTAGTGACCTGTGTTGTCATTGCTATTGCTGCTGGTTCTCTTCTCACATGCCTATTCACGTAGGCTGCTGGCTCATAAGCCACATCCGCATCAGGCTCTTCCCAGTCGTCTATCCAATCCATGGCTGTTTGCCCACTAGCAATTCTATGCCTAGGAAAGGAGCTCACCTGGGTCTTCCAGGATCACTGCTCCGCTACCACTGAAAGAGTGACTAGGGCGTACACGGTAGAGGTGCAGACCGCTAGTGTCTTTTATGCGCAGAGTCTTATCCTCTTGCTCTTTGAGCCTTGAAGCAGTCAAGCATGGACACACTATATCAGCTGTTGGAGTGGAACCCTGTACAGGTAGGCTCTACTTTTCAGGGTGGGGGGTGGATGGGGGTGGGGGGTTCTGAGTTCTGTGATACTTGGAGTCCACTTCTCCTACTGTATTGTGCCGGGGATCTCAATTTTGCTCGACTACTCGCCTAACGCAAAAGACTCCCCTCCACCAAAAGAGCCTGGTTGCATGCGCGGCATGCGCAAAGCTCTGGCATGGAGAGGCAACTGAAGATGCCCCGGAGCTCCTCGTGTCGTTCCGGAGGAAGGACGAGGAGGGACGAAACGAGGTGACCACGGACTGATGGAAATTCTCACCGGATGCGAGAGGGGGGGGTCTTCAACCGTCAAACGTTCTGAATAAGAAAAACAAAACACAGATTTTGACCATCTGAAATGACTGCTGGTACTTTTGATTTGCAAAATAAAGAATCAAAGAAACCGTTTCTATTTTTTTAGGAGAGTGCCAACGCGCTCTCCTCGGATTCAGATGGGTCCAACAGCGCTCTAGATCTACACCGCTAGCCGGCCAGATCCAGCTTTCGCATGTCTGACGCGAGGATTTTGCGCTTGAACAAGCATGTTTTTTTCTCTGTGGTTCAATGTAGAACCAAGTATATAGATTCGATGTAATTGGCGCATAGTGTCTGAACAGCGAACAACTTCACCGACAATTTATATATTCAATAACGTGTGCCAAATACAACAATTCTTGCAAAACCAAACCCCTGGGAGTCAAAGACTATAAAAAGAATGGTCTTTAGGTGACCCGAAAAGGAATTTCCTTTACTTCAGTCGGTCAAAATATAGTCTTTGGACTTCTAGGGAAACGTATTTGGCTATATTTACATAGGTGGCTTTGCTCGGATGGATCCTCTATTTAAGACCAAGCACTCATCCTCATGCCATGATGGATGGCTCCTGTACCCAATCCATTAGCCCACTTCCATGGCTCGCTTGTCAAGTATCATGTCATGCCTTCCATGCTGCTGCTGATATTTCAAACCGAACGGGAGGCCCTGGCAGTGCACGTGGTTCAGGCACTTTGGTGATTCATTCAGATCCGCACTTGCCACTTGCTGCTTATGGGAACTGCCTTCTTCAACCGGATCGATCTGCGCAGTGCACAAAGGGTTGTTCACTCAGAGTTCCTGGGCTCGAATGAACTCAGGCTGTGTTATGCCCAAGTTCCATGGCAGCCCATCGCCTCGATCTGTTTTCCATGTGCAGCCATGCTTTCCATCATAAACATGTGGTTTTCCTCCACGTTTCTCCTCAGGATGTACATTCAATCCATTCCTGGGCAGTCCGGATTCATCATCTTAGGCTTAGGTCTCCAAATGTCTTCAGGAATGCAACAAAATGGGCCAACATGGGCGCACAGGAAATGTCCGAAACGGTCTCGCATCGGACAACCAACTGTGTTGGGCACAATGAACTGCTTGCTCCCCTTTCCCTGCTTTTTCGCGGATCGACGATCCATCTCATACCTCTTGCAATTCTTCTGTAGCTTGGGTGCTCCTTCTAATTCATTACTCTCATACCATACCCATCTGGCAAAAAAAATGAAACAAAGGGGCCTTGGAACCCAAGAAATAGAGAACACATCCCAAACAATCCTCATCAACGGTTTCTTGCTGAAATACTCATGTTGGAGTCTCATTCGTTTGTGGGCTGTAAGGCAACCAACAGTTGCCTCTCTCATGGCAAAGAAATCTGCAAGTCAAGTCAAGTCGAAAAAGAAGCATTGGTCAGTGGGATGAAAAATCATCCCAAGTAAAGGTTTTTCGTCCGATGTTTTTTCAAGGATGTTTCAAGACATCCACGTCATCCACCCACCCACTTTGACAAGACGCACCCATGGAGGAGTCGTCTTCCACCCAATGAGATGAGTTCGCCGGGAAAAGGGCGACTCATCGACTCCGACTCGACCGACGCACGACATCCGAACGCGACGGACGTTGTGCTTGTTTACATGTCGAACGTTCTGCGAAACGGAACCCACTTTGGGTATGTCTCACGTGCGTCGCATGCGTGGTTTTCTGCTTTGGGAGCATTTTTAGTAGAGAATATATTATGCTTCTATATGATATGATACTAGTTGTCCAACAGTTGAAGGATGTGTCAGTCTATTATATTTGTTTTGGTGACACAAGTGACCGCTGGCACGCAAGAGACGATGCAAACTCCTTCTTTTGACAGCCTGGTGCTGCAATCTGGACACGCCCATTGGCCGCAAAAGTTGGCGGGCAAAAAAGGCGGGCGAACGGCAATGCCTTGGCGAGGTGGTCGCCAGCGCACCATCTCTGATGGGTTAGGACCTCGTCGACGACCTGCTTTGCTGGTCTGTTCCACCAAAAAGCCACTCGTCGACTGATGAACACCGATTCACCGATTCACTACGGCGCCCACGTGCTCCTCGCGGCATCGCGACAGGGTTTCACTGTACAACGGCCCACTGTGCCAGGTGTTCACCTCCTTGGCCAAGTGGCCATGGCTCGAGAGGTGTGGCTTGAGGTGTGGCTTTTTGGGAATCCTCTTGCCCAGACCCTCATGGGCCCTCATATGGAGGGGTCTGGGGTCTCAAATCCCTAAATTTTTGAGGTACCAAGAGCTGTTTGGAGCGTCTGGGTGTTGATCATTCGTGGGATTCTCCCGCCACCAGGGTTGAATTTGGGATAACCCTTGTCTACGGATGTGGGACCGGGATAGTGTTTAGGAAAGTTTAGCTTGGTGAAAAGGCTTCTCCACCAACAAGTTCCATCACCACGACTGGTGGGCATCCAATGGAAACTCCCAACCCGAAGAACCACCCCGTTCTAAGAACGGAAAGGCCAAGGGAATTCAATTGAGGCGAGGTCATTAAGGAACGAGTGACTTGCCGGGCCTTTGATCATCTCCACGACCAGTTCCAGTGAGGGATCTCACTTTCCTTGTGGCTTGAAATGTTCTCTCCCAGACGCTCATGGGCCCTCATATGGAGGGGTCTGGGGTCTCAAATCCCTAAATTTTTGTGGTACCAAGAGCTGTTTGGAGCGTCTGGGCTGCACCTGCTTTCATGTGGTAGGACTACTTCAACCCCAACAAAACCCTGTCTAGGAATCGATCTGCGCCACTGTCGCTGGTTTCACCGGTGGTCGGAGGTGATCTCCGGGCAGCGAACGAGTGAGCGAGCGGAAGGGCTTAGACTCCCGGGCTTAGCAGCGAAGCAGCGAGGAAATCATTTGGGTGTCGAAGCAATGAGGTGACCTTTTTGGCGAAAAACTGCTCATGCGCTGCCTCTCCTGAAATGTCTGAAACTGAAATAGAGTCTCTCCCGTGTTTCAACGGAATTCAAGAGCCGAAAGTCAACAGAACCCCAAATGATCATCGCCTCCTCCTCCTACCTGACACGCAACCCGCACGGTTTCTCTGCGAGCGCTCTGTTGGAGTGCTATGTTGGAGCGCTCTGTTGGAGCGGGAAGATTTGAGTTCCGGCGGATCCGTTTGTCATCTTTCAGAAGCGGCCATCGAAATACGCATGACTTTGGATTGCCAGATCCAAGCATGGTACTTGAGACATCTTGAGATACTAAATTATCTATAAATTTAGAAATCCATGTTCCAGACTTGGATCTGTATCTACATGTACAAGGCGAGGCCCAAAAGGGAACCACCTTCACCAGCGCCCCTTCCTCGGCGACCGAGCTTAACCTCTTCCGGGTGGAGAGGTAATCGGTATGTATCTGTATGTATCGAGTATAGCCTAAATCTTGATACTTGTGGTGATACTTCATCATTGCTCTAACCAAGTCCAGCTCTCAAAGGTCTTGACTCTCCCCGTGGATCCACATTTCTCTCACACAGCTATCCGTCTACCCATGATACAGGTTGGCAAGGGCATTTTGCGCATTTTGCCAGCAACAAAACAAACGAATGAATATAATTGTAAACCCAATTGACCACTGTTTTGATAGAAACAGGCCATATCTTGAGTGATTGGTGGTCCAACATAGAGTCATTCAGGTTCTAGGTACATATACTATTATAAAATATTGATATTAATTATACTGTATGTTTATTGATGTTTACAGCAATATTGGCGGCTCCACCTAACCACACAAGTCACTCCCTTTCCATCTTTCATGTGTCTCTTTGGCACATCTCAGCTCAGCTTGGCTCAACGAGAGGGGCGAGCCTTCGAATTTCCTTCACCTGGGCAGATCTCTATTAGGACAGCTGAGCGGGCTGGAATGTTCTTGTTTGATCGACATTCTATGCATTTCCTTTCAACATGGACACGTGACCAAGGAGTGAAGAGACATTGTGAACATGATCAACTGCTCTGGGTCGGAATGTCCGGTAGTTTTTTTTTTCCAAACACTCTATGCAGACCGGCACAAAAACAACACAAGTGGCTCCAAACACAATGGCTGTGCCGTTCAATACAGCATGCGGGCAACCAAGTTTGGATCCCCAGACCACCATGGCCACCACCAACAAGTTTGCTGGAGCACAGAAGGCACCCAGCTCGGCTCGGCTCCAGGTTTGGACACCTCGAAAAAGCATCGCGTTTGGTCCCAGCTAGGTGAAGTGACCGTAAATAGGACCCGTCACCTGAGGTACCTATGAATGGTATATAGTGTCTTATAGGGTCCTTCAACCGCCATTCTGTTGGTTCCTTTACTCCAAACGCCAGGCTTCTGACTACCCCATCTACGCCCGTCAGCGGCACGCGCGCGGCACGCGGCCGCGTGCGGCCGTCGCGTTCTTCCAAGGGGCGAATCCAAGGTGCGTAGGCGCGGCGCAGAGTTCCTCTTCAGCGTGGGCACCACATCCTCGTTCGTCTTCGCTCGCCATCGTGCGCCGGAACGGCTGAAGGGGTTCCAAACCGTTGGTGATGGTATAGTTTGCACTCTTGAGAAGTCCAAATGATTGGAATTTGGATGGAACATGCATGAGGATGAGAATAATTCAACTTACATAACGTTATAACGACGCTGAGCAAGCCGCTCATTTCTTTGGAAGGACTTCACAGCACTTAGACGCAAAGATCGATACGCAAACTGGGCATTCATCGCACATCCGCGGTCGGCGGCCGGGGTCTTTTCGTTCAACTCCCTTGTTCGCCCAACTGCCTGGACCACCTGATGATACCCACGGTTTCTTCGTCACCCCGTCTCCCCGCTCCTCGAAGGCCACGCTCTGCCGTGGAATCGCCTCCACCAAGCCCAAGGCCTCCAAGGAGAAGTCCTGCAACTCCGCCCGACCCGTCCGACCACCGTGGGCCCGGGCCGCTGATCAGCAAGGGAGAGGGCGCCAAAGGAAAAGAACGGCGGCGAGGGGTCCAGCGGTGAGGCCCGGTGAGGCGCGATGTTCTGGAAGTTCAGTTGGCTGCTGACTGGTATGACGAAAGCAGGGAATGAGGGTGGCTGGATCCAATAGAATCTCTATTGGGGGCTCCACTTCCCACCCAGGAAGAGACAGGAAGAGAAGGTGTCGCGCCACCGGGTGGATCGTCGTAGCGCCACCGTCGGAAGAAACACATCAGATCGATGTGTTTCGTCGTTTCCCAGAATCCATCCAGTTCCCCCCCAGGAACGTTACAACAAACGTCAATGGCCAGAGCGTCAATGGCCGGAAAAAATGAATGTAAAGAACCGGGTGGAGTCCGAATTAGGTGTTTTTTTTGACTATTAGAAGTATACAGATTATTCTACAAGGGCCGCAGGTACATTCATCACCCAAAACCGCCAGTCATGTCAGCGATATTTGTGCCACCATGGATTGTCTGGGTTTGGTGTCCCTCACCGCCCTAACCTTCAACTCTCGAACTCCACTGCCTTCGTCCACAGGGAAACCGGTGATCCAGTGCGGGCTGTTTCATCTTCAATCCACTGAAAATGCGGTATAAAAGCAATGGTCAGCTTGACAGTGCATTGCTGGGACAACTCGAACAACAATAATCAAACAGCTAAAACATGTGGACACTTCACTTCTCACCTGGCTAAGAGGTCTGCGTGCAACACCTCCCTTTACGGTAAGTCAACATGACGTAAAAACCACGAAATGGCACCCGTCACGTCGCGTGCTTCGCGCCTCGCGCGCGTCCCGACGCCTCATCGTTCGAGCTTTCATCCCAATCGTCGGGTTCCTCCTCCGCCTCAGCAACGGCAGAATTGGTTGGAGGGAGGGTGCCCAAGGTTTTTTCCCCCAAGTCCGGACTGCACAAAGGTCACCCATTTTGGGGATTTTGGGAACTGGCAGGAACACTATGATATATATAAAGGCACGAGTCTGGCTCTAATAGGCTCTAAACCCTGCTCTAAGCGGAAAGCTGAGGCTGCATGTGTACTGGCAAATTGAAGCCTTCAATATTCCATTGAAGCAGCGTCGGTGGGGATTGGTCTTCACAATCTGCACGTATCTATCAAATCCCACTTGCATTCACCCTACTCTAAGTGGTAAGCTAGTGCATGGTTTTTAGTCACTGAATCCCACTTGCAATCACCCTGCTCTAAGTTCAGTCACTGAAGTCTCTAGAAAGGGCTCATTGGCTGGGATCCTCAAAAGGTCAAGTACTGAAGAAGCTGGAAGATGGAGACGTTTCGTACATGATTGTTACCCCCATATTAGAGAATCCATGGCAACCTCTTCCAAACCTTTGCAAAGTGTTTCAATTCCAAACCTATGCTCTCAGCAGGGTCTTTTCACCCTCCATTGTCCTCGATAGTATATTAGGCAGGGAGATCCCCCATCACTGAGTCTTTAATGGTCCATTTGTCCAATTCCCCCAACAATGTGGGTGCTCAGTGGATTGGGATTTGCCAGGTGTCGGTCGGTCTCCCCTTGAGGTACACGCCCCCCCCCATCGACGCCGGGCTCCGAACGGGGACTTTCATCTCCACGAAGTCCTGGCGGTTTCACGGCTTCGTTTCGTTCAAAAAAACCCAAAAAGAAAGACAAGTGCATCACGAGACGTCTGCCTGGGTTCCAGGATGAGCCGTTTATTTTTTTTCTCCTGTTCTTTGGTCTTCTCCAGGTGTTCTGAGCTCACCAAACAGCACAACCGGTAGTGGGTTATTACATCGGAGAGCGGTGAACGAAGATCGGGTGTGACACTCTGCCTATACCGGTAGCCAAACCCATGAGGTGAACAAACCACGCCCAGTGAACAAACAGCATGACATGAATACAAACCAATGTTCGTCCATCTGCCAACTCCAAGCTACATCTGCCAGTCATCTACCAGCACCACCTCAAGAATGTCTGTTCGTGGATTGGAATCTGAGTTTGATCATGTTGATGGAATATGGAATTAGATTTGGCAAACTTTGGAAGCTAGGTTGTTTCGTCAAAACCCCAAAAAATATCAAATAAAAGATCATACAAGTATACGGCATCTGCTTGACAACGAACGAAGACGTGAGGGGAACGGACGTAGACTCAGCTAATTCCAGATAGTTTTGGGGTCAACCCTGCCCAACTCTTTAATCCAAGTAGGTAATCTTACCAGCAGGTACTATAATGGAAATGCAGCTGCTAATTCCAACCAAGTCAGACCAAAGTCAGGAAACGAGTCAGGAACATCATGGGGATTTGACCCTCGGATAGAACAAACACCATTTAATTGTTTAATAAGAGCATGTCTTGCTTGATGTTAGTTTTTTTTTTGATCCTGGTGCATCCCAAACGTACTGTTCTTCATTGACACAAGAACGCACCGACAAGTTTAAAGAAAAAAGGTCCCCCAAAAGAGGTCACGTCAAAGCTTGAAACACAACCCCAGGTGTGGCAGCGCCGCTGTGTGCAGCGCGGGCCTCCTTCATGGCATCTCTCCGGGTGCGTAAATAAAGCTCCCTCGCGCCGGGACCCGCCTGATGCTGTCTTCGCCGGACAGTGTGTGCGCCCACGGATGGAGCAAGGGGTAGGTCAAATGTTGGCTGGGGGAGGTCTCCCTATTTGTAGGGCTCCAAGTACCTTCTGAGAAGGTGTTTGGGGTGGGTTTGCAGGGTCCAGTCATACCTTCTGAGGAGGTAGGACTGGAGCCCTAGGGTACTTAATGCACACCCAAATAGATATGGGAAGATCCAAGCAGTTGGCTGGCCAGCATTTTGCCCAGTGGAAGCTTCGGATATTGACCAGTCTACCCAGCCAGGGGCGACTGGTCAAGGAGATCTCCCACACCCAAATGGAGAGTGGCATGATCTCCTGACTTAGGAATAATCCCTAGGGCTCCTATTCCACCTCCTCAGGTTCGGTGGCCCCTATACTCGCCCCCCCAAATACACCCACCCCTGTGCCAATCGAACCGAAACGGAGGGGGGCGGCCGAAACGGAGCCCTACAGGGGGAATAGAGGGATGGATCTGGCAACACTCCTCTGGTTCACCACTCAAGGGATTTACCTCTCTACGAATCCACCGGCTGGGCGTTTCCAGGCAGGAGAGGGGGGGCCAATTCTGGATCGATAGAACAGCGGTTGATGACTCACTAAGACGAAACCCTGCTGAAGCTCCCAGAACGTCGTGTATGACGTGTGTAAATCCTTTTGTGGGACTTAGAAACCAAACCAAATGCAAGCAATGCATGCCACATCATGCCACTTACTCTCAAAAAGATGTTACTTGGGTTCTAGGCTTGTCTTTAAACGGAACAAGCATTGCCTTCCTTGGGGTTGCTTCAGGAACTGGGAAAATATATTATCCAAAGAGGATTTCACAGGGAGAATACCACCCCAAGCAAAACCAAGCTCAACATGCCTTTCCAACCAACATTGTTACCGGCGATTCACGACCTCCACCCAGCAACAATGCCCCGCAACACTGGCAACCTCATCACCCCTAGTTAGAAAACAAAACACTCCAGGACAATGATCAGAACCATCCCTGAACATCTCTTAGTCTAAGGAAGACAGCCATGATGCCATTGTCCAAATTGAGTTGAGTGCCGGAAACCCTCAACCACCAGCATAATCCCAGTGATGATCCCAATGAACAAAACCCAGTGTCGGAAAAAAATAAAAAACAATCTGAGTCTAACTCACTATAGATTGATGTTTGCGCCTGAAACTCTCCCAACTTCTCCAAGAACTCCAAGGGCAAAGGCCCATAACCTGCAGGTCGACACCGTGTTGAAACGCGCGGTGGGTGGGTTTGGAACCAACAGCTGTTTTTGATCGGGAAGCTCTTGGGAAGGTAAGGAAGGTGGGGTGATCACCACCTTTGATGAGCCTTCGCCTGGAACTTCCATTGGCTCATGTTTGCCCCACAAAAAAAGGATTCATAGCCGCATGGCCCATCAATACCAGGCAGTTCGTGCTTCGTGTTGTTGTTGGACTCTTAAGTCCTATATAGGGGATCCACTCGACATGGTTGAACATCCACGCTTGCATGCGCCTTGGTCACTACTGTGCATGTCGCACACGTACCCCACCCGCTGCCAAACGCCGAGTGGCACTCCGAGTAGAAGGCGGTCTGCAGGGTCCACAGCCCGGAATCAGGACCTCCCAAGAAGCGTCATGTTAATCACGACACTCGGTTTGACGAACACCTCGAGGTCAAAGAAACAGGGAGAATGGAACGCATCGATGAGAGGGGTGACTAGATGTTTACTGGATCTTAACAAAGGTCAATCACTCAAGGGGTAGGTGTTTGACCCCATCTTGGGTGCGCGACGCCTTCACACTTCACACACACAGGTCAAGAGATATGTATCAACGTGCCCTTTAGTAGGTGGTCGGGTAAAGCGTCCAAAAAGAAGAGCTTGATGTTTCCTCCCAAAACCACCTCCCAGCTGCTCCAGCGATCTTCAGGGTCTTGGAGAACAAGGGTGCAGTCCGCTGTTCAAAGATATGAGGGTGTGGTTCAAGCAAGACCTCACCCGACAAACCATGGGTTCGGTTGACAGGTGGATCATGTGAAGTGCTGATCTGTCGGCCAGAACTGGTGCCTCCGATCGATGAAGCAAACGTCCATGAGGCAAGTGCTCCCAAAGCCCCGTTGCCAGCGGTGTGTTTCAAACATCAACGACCAGTGGCTACAAATAGCTACCATTCACTGACTGCTCCCGCAAATGGAAAACAGAAGCTCCACGAACTGGTACCTACATCTGTCTTGTCACCGCCCCACGCCATGTTAAATTTGGTGCTTGAAAGCTCAGGTCAAAAACACTGCCTGGAAGGAATGCTGCAAAGTTTTGAACTGCTACTTCGAACAAGTCTTTACCATGTCGTCGGCACCTTGCTTGCCCATGTTCTAGTTCCCTGACTCCCGAGGCGCTTCTCTGGAAAATAACGGTTCACCCAACCGTCCACCAGTTCTTGTGTGTCTATAGCGCGCGTGGTGTCCGCAGTCCCCCAGTCCAAGCTCGCAGGTGCCAAGTCCAGGTTCCACCTTGAGAATCCGGGCCCGAACCAACACACATATAGGGTTTGATTCGGGTCCAAACCCCTGCGGTGTCGGTGTCGGGTCCCAAGGATTCACAGGCGAGAAGCGCCGTCCTGTGCGCCGTCCTGTCCGCCGGGCGCCTGGGATGCCACCAGGCTCCATGGCACTGGTGATGCGCACCCAAGGGCCTCACAGTACAGCGCTGTGCAGGTCAGGTGTTTTTAGTGTGATGTGTGGTTTGTCTTGATCACTAACTACTATTATGATCACCCCTCCCCAAAAAACATAACACAAAACAAAAACACGATGAGTTCATGGTGATCCTGGTGTAGTCGCATGACCACAAGTCTTGCAAACCCCCCCCCCCCCCCGGCCTGAAGAACTCTCCACCCTCGCATCGCACTCTCCTCCGCATGATGCCCGCAACCACGCACGCCCTGCGCGCAACCACGCACCCCCAGCACCGCGCAACCGCGCCTGCGGGCAGTTGACCCTCCTTTGGGATGCCTACCGCCTCATCGAAGGCGGAGCCCGGCTCGCCCTCGTGACCTGCCACCGCAGCGGGAAACAACATAGCTCTACCCCCCGGTGCTCTCCCCTTCAAAGGTATTGTATATGTCACATGTCTGACACGCTGAGATACTATATATAGTATTCTGAGTTGGTCCAGGACCTGCTTCTGAAGCCAAAGGATGTCAAACAGGGCAGCGGCAGCTCTCTTTCTTGTGATCTACCCGAAGATTCTTGCCCGCCTCTTGCGATCACTCGGAGTCGTTCGCTTGCTGCACAGTGTTCCATAAAGCTCGTGGTAGGTTCTGGTCCAACATACTTGGAGTCGTTTCATTGCTCGTCGATCTGTCTGGTTTAAGCTCAAACATCTCAACTTCAACACAATGTCGCTGGAGTTGCGACTCGACTCAACCTGTTCTCCCGTTTGACCCCCTGCGCGCTTGTTGAACACCGGACGACTGGACTCCAGCCTGGAAAAGATTGCGTGGGCTCCCAATAGAGGTTGTGTCCATCAAACCAGCCTGGCGCGCGTGACGACGCCAGTCCTTTGTGGCAGAAACTCAAAGAAGGAGACCCCCCTTCAAAACACCAAAGGACAAATCATGAGGCCACTGCATGTGCTAAGCCCTTCCTTCTTATAGTCCAAAGGGAGTTGGATTGTTCAGCAGGTCAGTTCATCTGTTCAAAACTGAGACCTTCCAATGACTTTGTTGAGTTGCAATGGTTGGGTCATTTGGATGGGGTATTTAACTAATAGACCCGCCCCATGATGGTCTGGGAACATTGAGCAGAACGAACATTGTATACTATATGTTCAAGTGGTACACCGATGCCTCACAATGTCTCACATCCTTGTCCGAAGGGGGGCTGTCCAATGTCACAAAAAGCACAGTGCATCACCGGATGCAATCAGCTAAACGTAGCCGTAGCCCGATGAAACGACCAGTCCACCAGATTGTGGTCACCTCGAAATAATGGCCAAAACAGCTCCAAAGACCGAGTTCAACTTGGCCCTTTGCCTTATTGAGTGTTTGTATGACCAACTCCAGCCCAAGTACTCCAGCCCGAGTAGTAGTGCTTTTTGGATGACCAACTGACTTGTACTGGGTACTATAGCCCAAAAGCTTTGGCCCTAGCCAGCGCCACGTCCCGTTTCACCATGGCTGTGGATCGGATGACCACACGGATGACGACGACACGCGTGAACTCGTTCACGCACTCCTCGTATCGGCTTCTCCGGGTGCTCCACGGTGCTCACGGTGCTGCAGGTGCAGTCGCCCTTCTCCTCTGCAGGACATGCAGTGCAGCGGAGGTGGAGAAAATCCTCATCTTCCTAAAGGTCTAGCAGTGGATGATCCATCTAAATGCTAACCTGTCATCAATTCCTCTCTTTACATCTGGTGGTACCTGGCTCGCGGTGGGCAATCTGGTTACCACCTGAAAGATCCGGGTATCCTTTCAAGGCACAGCGCATCGTGCAAAAGGCAAGTGACCAAGTCTGATATCAGCCCAACTCCACACAACCCAAGGCCTTTGGGTTACAACAATGCGATCCACCCTGCAGTGCACAAACAACAAACAAAGAAGGGAGAACAAATGAGACCAATTAACGCCAAACGTAGGAAAAGCCCTCGATTTGAACTCTCGGAAGCTCTATGAAGATTTAATATGTATAGGTATAGGCAATTGTAGGCATACAATAGCATATTGGCATGTTCATATACAACATAGGGCATAGGGCAAAGGACAAGGTCCCGTTCACTGGGGACAAGTACCCCGTGCACCGGTGTGAACGAGTTTGTCTCCTCCAACGAGGAAGGCCGGCCACTGGGGCGGCGGGAGCTTCTTCGCTCAGGCGGATGCCAAAGAACTTGTTGCCCCAGCAATTCGCCCTGCTCCACCGCCTACGGCAACTTCGCCGGCGAGCCGGCCGTGAACGTCTCCTCCTTCTCGTCCGACCGGAGTGAGGTGGAGGTGGATGGGGTATTGACTGGCGTCGTTGACTCGTCCATGGTGCTGTGGACTGGATGAAGAGACCTCCAGAATCATGGGACGGTTATCCTCCTCATTGGTGTCGTCTGTTTGGTTTCTTTTCACCACCCTCCTGCTCGCATGCCTGCACTGATTCTGATTTTTCTGATTCCCTTCAAAACCACTACTTCGAAATAGACATAGTGGCAAGCTGCCACCAACCCGGGCAGCGAGTGAGTCCGTTCTGCCGCCAAGACAAGGCAGCATCGCACGGGCCCTCCGCATTGAGTGTGCCTGTGCTTGCTCAGCAAATACTCCACCAACATGACATGTAAAGGGACACTATATGGGGTGCACCCCCTTTGACAGTATCATGAAGAACTTGAGTCGACATTTGCTACAATGCTTGAATACACTCGACAACTGACCAGTTCCGAGCAAGTCACACGTTCAACCATGTTCAATACCCTTGGTCTCAACGAGACCATCATGTCAAAGTTTGCGTGATCGGTCTCCAAAGCAACCAAGAGAGGTAACCAGTGACCTGAACTAGGACCTTACTGGGGTACCCAACTGGGATAGTCTATATATATATAATAGATGTCTATAATGTCTATAGGGTCTTGACCCACCTCTGTTGGACGTTTCAGTTTGCTTTCCCCAGCTTTCCCAACTGGGAGTCATCGCTCTCGCGATGTCCCATCTGTGGCGACGAGTCGTTGAACGTCGCTGGAGTCTCGTCGCGCCACGTGCCGCGCGGCCTTGATGTCTTGTGGCCGACCCACCAATTCCAAGGTGCCTCACGCGGCAGGTCAGCTGCGGCAGCAAACAAGTTTGTTACAAGGTGGAAGCCAAAACTCACGCGGTTCGTAAAGGAAAGTAGCCTTCCAAGGGGGTCAGGCCCTCCACTTCCATGTGATGTGATGTGTTCGTCAGAGTGTAAAGGAGTTGATGGAGGAAATGCATAGACATCCTTTCAAAAACTAACACAAACACTGAGCGGGAGGGCCTTTTGTTCCTCTTCGTGTACGTACGGTGGACAGCGTTTGATCATCTGATCATCATTGATCATCTATGACTTTGTCAAGTGGGTGTGACCCCAGAAAA
Organism: Durusdinium trenchii; assembly: GCA_963970005.1. Taxonomy (NCBI): domain Eukaryota; class Dinophyceae; order Suessiales; family Symbiodiniaceae; genus Durusdinium; species Durusdinium trenchii. The sequence goes on from CAXAMN010012224.1 coordinate 1,923,548, forward strand.
GGAGGCCAGCTTGTACACGTCAAGGCTGCGACAGACATGTCCTTTTTCGATTCTGTCTTCGCTAAGCTGGCTTCGCTAAGCCTTCAAAACAGGGGTTGAACATGGTTGAACTATCCCTAGAGCTTCAACCATATCCTCAGAAGGTACTTAGACCCCCCTGGCACCCACCCCAATCACCCTTCTCAGGTGGTTGGAACCGTAGGGTATACTCCAGTCTAGATGAGGTAGCTCCCCGCCTCCATAACAGCAGAAGTCATGGATGAAGACCACACCGCCACACTTCGTGCGCCACGCGGACCGTGAAGCGAAGTGCCCTCGGCTGCCGCTGCTTTTGCCTCACGCGAGGACGCCCAGTCAGCGGCTAAAAGCGATCCTTGTTGGTAGTGATTGAGGGAATTTGAAGGTAAGTAAGATCCTTATAGAGGCTGAACGAAGACTTGATGAATACAACATACTGTAACACTCATAGATTAACATCACCGAGCACCTCAAAAGGTTTTACAACCCTAATGCTCTAATAGGAGGTTTGATTGATAAAGAACCTACTTGAAGTTGCGCATCAATCACATTTCCTCCCACACACCTCGGCACCTATCTTACCCAAACACCCATGCACTTCTCTTGCCTTAGCTTTTTGAATATGTTCAGAGAACAAACACCCAACTCGTGGCATGGCCTCCTCCACGATGTTGCGACCCGCGCCTGTGCGAACAGCGGTAACCTGGATCTCCTCATCGAAGACATCATCCAGCTCAAACTCTTCATCATCAGACCTCAAAGCTGCAAATTTAAAGGGGGACACATGCAACGTCTTTCCCAGGGAATGCTTCTTTTTCTGGGACCTAATTACCTAATCAGTTGGGGATGTGTGTGCCATATCTGACCATTTCTGTGAAATAGTGAGATGTAGCAACATGTAGCGTAATGTAACTGCAAAAAAAACAGAGGTTTACATGTCCAACTCAGGAAAAACAAGAGTTGTACATGTACAAGTATGACTTATGATGAGAAAATGTCAGAGTTATTCGTGCATAACCCATTGAGGTCTGGCAGCTCCTTGAGCCGCCAAGAGTAAAAAAGGAATCAACGCAAACATGAATATTTTCCAGGCGGCTCGCTGAGCCGCCTGGGCCAAAGATTTCAAACACACGCCGACATCCGCTTGCATCCTCGTGTTGAAAGGGCTTGCTGGGCGGCATAACTTCAATGAAAAGTCCCTAAATGTGTCTTACAGTTGATATAGGTGGCACGAGTAAAAGAAACTTAAAAGCTCTCCACACAAAAGCCAGCCACCAGGCCTTTTCACTCTTTCCTCTTGTCGCCAGAAACTACTCCAAGCGATCCAAGTACCTCCATTTGCAAATCCTGCCTCCAAAACGATGAAGTCTTCAGAACCTTCTCTAACTGAACGTTTTCGGGTCGGCCGGCTGGAACTTCGCAGCGTATGGCTCACAACGGTAAGCAACCGTTTCCATGGGCTCACAGCAAACGGTAAGGGGAACCCTCTCCCCCAAAGACCAGGCTTAAACATGAGCGGATCTTTCTACATGCCGTGGCTTGGTCGGAGTCGTGGAGTCGGGGTTCAGAGCTCGATGGTGGAGCTTTCCGTGGATGGTTTCAGGCTTTGATGTGGTTTCAGTCCACAATATGCTGAAACCAGAAACAATAAAGCAAAGGGGCACTGTGTAACATCACACAATCATTCGATTGTAGAGTGCATTTGAAGGGTATGGCTGAGTGTCACAGCGATTGTTTTTCTTTTTGTAGAGGCTTTTAGGTTGTAAACGAGGTTTCTTTTGCTGACAATACACTGATGCGACCGAATGTATGCTCTAAAATAATAAATATTTTACTCATTCACCGCTTATCCTTCTTTTTTACTCGATTATGATTCTGCAGGGTGACTCAACGGCGCCGAAGAACCGCATCCAAAAAGTGTCCCTTTCCGCTTGGTGCCAGGGAATCATCAGATCCGTCAGTGCCAGGTATTGGTTCTACACTTGGAAATATTGTTTCTATGAAAGGAACCCCAATCCCAGACACGACACGACATGGGAACTATTAGCAAATAATTTTGTTCGCTGGACTTTTAGATAAATACCTAGCAGATCCTAAAGGCCTATACATATGGGATTATATAGATAAATCTGCCCGCACCGAAGGTGTTGAGGGGCGTGACACCTTTGGTTCGCGTTATCATGCGCTATCAGGCGTTAACGCAAAATAGCTTCAGCTAGGCAGGGGGGGCGCATTTTCGATCGGGAACGAAAATGCATATCCTGTATCATGAAGTGTGTCTAGAAAACATGCAAGAAACTAAACAACATGTTTTGTTTTCACATATCATCTGTGTCTAACTATACTATTTCATTTCTCATTCTCGTAACATTTGCATCAAATCACCACATCCATGAAAGGCAAACAAGCGATTCCTCGCCTCTCAACAGTCTATGTCTTAGTATATCTTTCATGATTGCATCATATGCATCAGCTGGTTGCGATTGTATTGTTTATTGTACAACACGCCTGCATAATGGAAGTATTTGGGTGCCCTGAAAATCTACAGTTTCGAGGGGGTCGAAAAATATATTCAACGATGCTTGCAAGTTGCAGGTAGAGCACAGCTAAACAATTCTTAAAGGGAGTCAAGAGTCAAGAAAAATACATCTTTTGTTCATTCCCTTCATGATCTCTAAGTCTTGTCTCAATCATGCACCTTGTAAAGTTTATTGTGCATCATCACTCTATTTGTCAATTTCAAGGGGGTTGAAAACTAGATCCAACAATTCATGCAAGTAAAACATCATACCGAAACCATGTATCTACGGGTCCCAAACAAAGTGATTTTTTGATCATGTCTTTTAATCCTCTCTCTGAGAGTCACTGGTGTGGGCGGTTGTCGTCACGAAGCGAACCTGAATATCTGAGCGTCCAAAACGTCCTGTCCAGCAGAGGACATGATTCAGCAAGGTTATCGCTTTTGAGGGGGGGCCTTTGGCTTTTGCATGTTTTAGCCCAATTTCTGAAATTAACGACCTCTCTTTACTAAATTACTCATTGCACGTTTTGGCTAGCATGGGGAATCGTAAGAGGCCAATCGATGCTCCAAGCCACTCCTCTTCCGCTTCGTCTGGCTCCATCGGCGCATTGGTCTCGTGCAGCTTCTGCCGGCGTCGTTTCACCTGAAGCGGGTTGGTCGCAGGCGTTTTGTAAGAGACGGCCGCCACAAATGATACGGTATATATGTCGTAGTAGATGGCTTCAGAAATCTCCAGAGCGGCAATCTGGCTTTACATCTCCAGACCTGAGTGTTAATAACCAATATCAACAGTCTTCATTAAACAATATTCCTGGCATGGTGCGCATCCTCTGCAATAAAGCGACTGTGTGGACTTAACCCTCATTTTCACTGGGTGGTGAAGTAGTTTGCCCCATGTACAGTAGATATCCCCTCCGTGGCACCAAACACCAGACCACGCACCCAAGCATGCAGGGTGGGAGTGACGATCCATGTCTTGCCCTACTGTGAAGGAGGCATGTCTTGCCCTAGGGATCCGGAGGTACAACTGGACCCTCCGAGCGCCTAAATAATAGGAGTCTCGCAAACATCACTCTCTGAGGGTATGTATCTGGATCCATAATGTCGACCCTTGATTGATAATCCCCCTATTTCCCCCCTATGTGTATTGTAAAAACCTTTTATATGTCTCTTGTAATATACTGTAATCAAAGTCCACATTAGGTGAAGATCTGGTTGTGGGACAAGGGCTGAGAAAAGGGGGCAACTTTGACCCTTCGCTTCTTTTTTCATGTCCTTCACGTGACCATTCTCCAATGATCGGCTTGGTGGAGAAACCCTGGATCTGAGTGAGGGTTTCAACCCTCTACACTCTTATTGTTTTCCTTATTAAACCTTTACATTGAGCACCCAAATGTCAAGGATTGCTATGGCACAAAATGTGAAGAACCCTATGAAATTCCCTAAGGGTCCAGGCCCATCCTGAGGCCTGAGGACGTCCTGAAAGGCCCCAGACCATTCTCAGGAAGTACTTTCACTCACCTCCAACATCCAAAAAGGTCATTACCTGGACCCCTATGGCCCTATGGGATATGTGTAAGATATGCTACCCCCACTGGTACCAAGGTATATACCTCTGCTTCAGGCAACCAAAAACCACCGATGTCTCAGATCTCCAATTCGGGTCGACGCCGGCCGACGCGGTCGGTCACATCCACTGCATGGGACGAGCCGCACCACCCCGACATGTGACAGCCACCGAGTCACAAAAACAACACTGAGCAAGAAACTGTTTGAAGAAATGTTTTCTGTTTGAAGAAATGGTTTCAAACTGTCATCAGTCACACAACACTTCAAACATGTTTCCGGATTGAAACGCAACCAAGCAGAATGAAGAAGGAAACGTCGCAGGTCAGACGGTCAGCCTTCTCTCGAGCAGTCTGGATCCGAATCGAACTGAAAAAAGATCCGCTGAGTCATGAAAACTAACCCTACAAGGCCCAATCTGATCCAGTGGAACTTGGCCCTGGGAGGACATCCCTTGACCTCCCTCGCGTCGCCGGAGCTCACCCGACGCCTCCGCGTCGATCCGCAAGCGAATAGGACACCATCCGACATCGGGCCGTCGCGACGTCGCGATCGCCCGACCCTGACGTCCTTTGATTCTCCACGTGACGATGGCTTCTCCGGCCAGGCCCAAGTGATGATGCACCTGGCGTGGACAGGTTTTATTCACCCCTCAGATAAGAAAGACAGCCTCTAACAGGTCAGGAATAATAGCTTGGGATGCAAGGGCACCCCCATCAGAACATGTGAAGCACTTCACACCTCATGGCTTCCACTAGTGAAGAATGGCGTCTCAGCTAGCTCATAAGAATTCCATCAAGCTTCACCCTTTACCGGATTTCATCTGTTTGGCAGGATGCCCATGCAAGCTTCAAACCTGTCTGGAACAGACTCTTGCATCACTTAAAATATGTCAGGACCAACGGAAAATACGAAACAAACAGAAATTCAATGATTCCCAAATCTGCTCATCATGACAAACAAAGAACCTATATATACAGGAACATGTACTGTATAACCTCTGTTTGGGTGAGAAACTTGATGTTCGCTTTTGAGACCGAAACAAAGAAACTGGACTTTTCCGCCGTAGACCCACCTGCAGACTCCAGAGTAACACACACACACACAGGCAAACCGCATCAGCGGTCCGTCAGCGTCCTCCGAAAAGAACACACATTGAATGCCTCGTGCGCTTGCAAGATCCATTGCTGTCCGCCACGGCTCAGAACCAACACCTACGACCGCCCGAGTGGAGCGGGGCGGAAAGCCGCGTCAATGACGGCTGCAAAGAGAAGGTCTGGTAGATCCAGAAAGCACAAGCACAACCCATGGGACCATGGGGCTGGAAAATGACTGGAAAATCGATTTGAACCATCTTAGTTGACCCCTGAAACAATCACTCCAATGTATGGAGATGTATGGCTAAATACTCCGTACATGGAGGATCTAGGAAAGACTTTCGGGGATCTGTGCGACCTCTTGATATATACATTTTGATAGCTGAACTGTGGGATCCACACCCTGTTTCACAAAGCTGTATCCTGTCCATCGATCAGCGAATTCTATCCTACCAGTGCGAATTCTTCAAGATGCACTTCCTCGGCGGCTCTGCCATTGCCTACTGTGGAGCTGAGCCACTTGGCATGAAATCAAGCTGGTCAATAGCTCCAGAGATTTCCCCTGGGTCTGTCCACCCGTCCAGTTGCCGATGAGTCATCGGTCAAGGAGACCGAAGGGGGGTGGTTTGACACAAATAGACAGGACCGACACCGAGGAGCACAGCTCGGCTGGTACCCATTGGGCCAGGATGTCTCCCAGCTTGTTAAATACACTTCCGAGTCACCTTGCAAAAGCTGGAATGTCTCACGTTCTGTGGGGAAGGTGCCAACCGTTTGCGCATCTTAGCCAGGTAAGTCAAGGCAAATGCTTGCAAAATGCTTCCCTGAATCAGAAAGGGCCCAAAAATGCCTTATACCTAAATGCTTGAAAAAATGCATGTACACATCATACCTAAAATATGATGACCTAAATGTAGGTGCAGGTGTGGGTCAAACATTGGAGGTATAATGAGGTATGCCAAGCCACCAAGCTATGACCCCAGAGAAAAAAAATAGAACTTGAGAGCACACAGCGGTTCGTCTTTTATTGTTTATTTTTTTCATAACTTTGAGCTACATCCCGGTGTCCTCTATGCGAAGATACTTGGACACTCCCCCTTTCCGCAGTTCACAAATCTTCCTTAACTATTCCTTAAAAATTACTAGCCCATCTGTTCACTTCAAGCACCGCACCTGCCCAGTTTGCGTTCGTCTCTTCCGATTTCCTCGCTTCAGGCCATCCCCATCCATCCTTATCATCCTTCAACACCTTCAGGTGCCGCGATCCGGTTTGGTCCTCACCTCCCCGGTCCACCTCCCCCGTCCGATGTGCCTGTTGCATGGATCCCCAGTCCGGCTTGGGGCTCACACGCCTCGGTGCTCGTTCCCACCGAGTTCTCAGCGCGTAAAAGCGCCGCTTGGAGTGGGTAGAACATTGAGAGAGCAGGTCGTTGGATCAAAAGAACTTCGCGCCTTGGAGGTACCAAGGAGTTTGTTAGAAAAGAACATGTTTGTTAGAACACAACTAGGACTCTTGGGCTTAAGGAACCGGAAAAGAAAGACGGATTTCCCAGAAAGGGACTTGCCAGGATCTCATAGGGAAAAATAGAACATCATCTTATACAAAGCCAGGGGAGTGGTTCATAAAGCTGAGTCAATGTTTCAATATGTTTCAATGTGCCGGTCCAAAAACTTTGTGACGGAACTTGTGGAGAGTCCATGAAACCGTGGTCGTAATTGGTCGTTGCAGCTGTGATATCCGTGAGCTATATTTATAATAGATCAGCAACAACTGTAACAACAAGGTTCCTGCATTCGTTGTTCGTTGCCATCACCTACGCAAGAGGCAACTGGCTGCTGCAAACTGTCAGTTGCCCAGGTCCCACTTCTTCGTTCAGAACCGGAGTCCCGACGGGGTCAGAACGAGACGAGGAACTCGCCACCAGGTATCTTTAGAAGGCACCTACAAACGTTAGTGGATTGGCTGAATCCACCAACATCTTGTTGCTTTGCCAGGTGTAGTGCTGCTTTCCTGCTTCCCTGTCTTCCAACCGATTGCACTGGATCCCTCTCTCAGTGCATGTTCATGTCGCCAAGGCTCAATTGCAAGCTGGGCACTTGCCACGTAAAACCTCAGCCCAGTGACTGTTCAACGAATCACCAGGCCGTTGGTCGAGAAACACGCATTCAACATGTTAAACAAGCGGTGGAAAATTGAAAACATGTCCAAAACGTGGAATTAAAAGGAACTTGTGGTGTCTTCAAGAACTCCTTTTGCCATTGTCTATTTACATGTTGTCCATGTCTAAACGTTCCACTGGTGACCTCGTGGAACTCCCGTAGTCACCCTTGGGTTCCACTTTCTAAAGCGGAATGTGGACAGGACTGTGGACAGGTGTAAATAGCAGTCGGCAGTTCCCGGCAGTTCCTCCTCAGTTTCCAACGTGCAACGTCAGTTTGATCCCAATCAGTTGATGCAACTTTCTCCAGGGCCACCTCGCCAGTGACCGACCAACTCCACCGACCGACCCTTTGCGCGCCAAAGGGCGTAGGTCCAACGGCAGGACGAAGTCGCCCACATCCCAAACCAAGGCCTTCCGAGGACAACTCTCCGGACTTCCACTTCGGTCTGAGGAGCAAACATGCCGAAGACATGCAGTTCCCCCAATGATCGGTAAACAAACTATGAGATGCGTTCCATGTGAAAGCGTCTGTTCCCGAAGCATGTGTGAATTCAGCATCCCTGCGTGCCGCTTCATGTTGCCTGAACGTGCCGACATCAATGATGATTACATGTTAACATTGCCTCCGCTTCCCGCCTTGCGCCGCCAACTTGCTCCAACCAAATCAAACCAACTCAACCACTTACTCACACTCATCATGCTCACACTATCGCACGCACGCCAACTTGTTCACACCAACTTACTCACACCGACCTACTCACAGACTTGGGTTGCTCAACCCAACCAACCCACTCAAATCAACTCGCCCACACCGCGTTTCTCATGTAAAACGTGAAAAACATTGTCGGCCACACCGACGATGTGAGGCAACTTGCAGGTGAAACAGACTGTAGTCCATGGTGGTAATCCACCCTCATCGTGCTGCCTGGTGGTGACAATCAATACGATCGAGCGATGAGAGTATACAGATGGAGGGTTTGCTCATCAAGATGGCCTTTTTGGAACATGGGTGCGGTCAGGGCATGTCTGATTCATCCTGCGGACATGCTACCGAAAAACAAATCAGCCTGAGAGTTTGGTAGATCCAGGAGTTGGCCGACTGATGAATGCTCACCAGTGATGATACCCTGCGATATTGCGACCTGGCCTCTCAACGGTTTCTGTGTGATTTTTTTCTTGTGGGCGGCGGGTGGACGGAAGATTTGGCGGAAGGTCACGCTCTGATCTTCTCTTGACACTTTTGCAATTTCACTGTTTTTTTGTCTCCTGGCATCCCAAAAAAAGATCCGGGTGTGCAAACCACAAGGAAAGGAAAGATGATAAACCATCATGACCGGCCGCTCTTGAACCCTGTGCGTTGACGGAGACGGACGCGGCTCCTCCACCAACAGTTTCTCGCTTTCGCTCAGCGTCTGCTCAAGTTTTACCGGCAAGTGGAATGAATTGCAGCCAGCGAGGCTCCAGACCGGTTGATGCAGCGTCTGGCTGAGTTGCCGACAAAATCTACTTTGAGTTAAAGTTAAAGGTTTCATGGTTTGGTGGACCAACACACAAACAACGGAAAGTGCACTTCGTACTTGAGCGGGGAAAAAGGTAGAGACGGACCGGGTAGCTGTCGGGACCTCTTCTGGTGAGGGACTGTCTCCGGTGTGGCCAAGGAACGTTTCCTTTGGCCAATCATGGATGAAACCAACAAAGCCAGAGTGCGCAAGAATGCTCAGGAGGAACACCGTTGCGGTCAGATTGCGCCACACGGCTCTGCAGAGAGGCTGCGTTGCGTCGACGCTCCTTTTTTAAAGGAAACATGTGTGTGAAAACAGGCGTGCGTAAAAGTCGCAATACGTAAGTGATCGCATGTGTACCAGCTATGGTCCCACAGCTGCACGCACTGTGTCAGGATTACAGGCCTGCACGCGTTGCATCGAAGCCGCAGTGACCAAACCCCTTGTAAGGATAGTGCTGGAGGGGCGCGGACGATACTGCCAGGGATGGACGTCACGCTATGGTGGGTGGCTGATGGGAAGGGTGCATAAATAGCTGTGTAGTGGTGCTCCACGATGCGGTAAGATGTCGCCTATATAGGGTATAAGGCTGAGTCGAACGGTGCTCCGCGAAGCGAGAGGTTTCTCCACAGGGCTTTGCAGAGAGGCTGTGTTGCATCCATGCTCGTTGGTGTCCAGCAATATGGTCTGTGAACGCAGTACGCGCTGTGTCAGGCATCGAAGCCGCATTGCGCAACCTCATTGCGCAGGGGTCGTATGGCCAGGGTCATACTGCTGTGACAGCTAGCGCATTTCACCTTATGGTGTGATGGTGCGTCGAGAATGCGGGTGGTGCTGTCGAGGTGGGGGTGGGAGTCAAAACAAATGATTTATTAATTAATCATCACACGGGAACGGGGGGTGTTAGACATTGATCTACCAATCTTTAGCCAGTCCCTTTGCTTCGCAAAGCAAACTCAAGGTAGTCCTTACCAGGCTACCTTTCGTGGCTTGAAGCGCAGGCTTCGTGGCAGGCAAACTCTTCACTTGAAGCGCAGATTTCGTTGCAGCAGCGCTCGAACTTTTTGGAGTGCCAGGCCTAGCAATTCGAACCCCCACATGCAGACTTCATGGCAGGTGCAGCACTTTGTAAACCTCCAAGTGATTTGGTGAACAAGCAACCCAGAGTTAACCCTATCTGACAGGTGGCGGTTCTTTATAAGTACAATCTAGAAACCTTCGTCTGAAAGGTTATGATTCTCTAGTTGGAACAAGCAATCTAGAGATCCTCTTCTGACAGGTTATGAATTCTGTCTAAACCCCTCACTCGACCATCGCTGCAATCATATGCCCAAGTCCCTTTGGGAACCGTTGGGAGATAGCTCCGTATCCACTTACAAAGTGATACAAAAGCATTTTTTCATGACGATGTGGTCTCTTACCATCTCTTACCTTCTTCTTCCCACTCCTCTAAACTGGACTATGTCCCAATAGACTGAGAACGTCTATTTTCAAAAATAGACGTTTAACTTTTAACTTTAAACGTATTTTACGATAAAAATTATCGAAATTTCGATAAGTTTTTTAACGTATTTTCCAAAATACGATAATTTTTTCGTCTATTTTTACGTTAAAAAATTCATCTATTTTTATCGAAATTTCGTTAATTTTTTCGACTATTTTTTAACGTATTCGTCTATTTTTAACGTCGAAAACTTCTAGCAAACTTCTAGCAAACTTCTAGTTGCAAAACTGCAAAACTTCTAGTTTCCATGTCATGTTTTTGTGCGTTTTCTTGGTACCCTTTTGTGAGTTTCTATTCGTCTAATAATGGGGGAAGAAGGAGAACAAGAAGGAGAAACGACGCATTATCTCTCAACAGTTTTCCCTCAACACCACTCCAAAGAGGAAGAACTGAAGAACATGCTGCCTTGAAGAAAGTCATGTAGAAGAAGACTTGTTTCTGTTTGGCGCGTTGTTGTTTGATGCTTTGATTTGTCATAGCTAACAAACACAAGTGGCACGTGATGAATGCTGAGTTCCGCATATGAGTATTTCCTTTTGGCGCGTCGCATCATATCGGTGCTTCTATTGGATGACAAAACCTGTCAAATCTATGTGAAGCATCTCAATGTCTTCGACAACGTCTTGAAGCCAGTTGAAGTTTTCACACATGAGGTGGTTGGCAGTGAGCATGCTGTGGGCAATGCGGAATTCCTTTGCCAAGATCTCTTCGCGTGTTGTGCCCCTCAAGTCCAGAATATCAAAGCGCCCTTTCCCATGATTCGGCGCAATGCTGTCGACTGTGATGTCGCCAGCAAGCTCTGAAGGTTGTTTTCCAACCAGGGTGGCCAAGGAAGCTCGGGCGCATGCCAGTGTGAAGACCTGCCATGACAAGGTGTGGGAAGGGGCGATACCACACTTTCCAAAATGCAGCTCACACAAAACCCAGCGACCAAGTTCCTTAGAACACTCAATCTCATCATGGCTCAGTTTCGCGTTGGAAACCATGAAGCAATCCAAAGTATCATCATGGCCAAACATACTTTTGATGTTGGCAGTGGTTCTCTCAAGAGCTCCTTCGATCTACTATCTTTGTTTGATCTACAAAAAAGGCAACTCGATGCAAAGGAAAGAAGTAATCTCCCAAGAATTCTTCTCATCAACCCTCAATCCCTCAACAATCCCTCAATCCCTCAAGCACACCTCAACAATCCTTGTTGAAAATGGTGTTGTATGTTTTTTGGTTTTTTGAATGTAGGAAATGATACTGATATTGTCAATCGAACATTGGTTAAGACGATGATCTGTATTTTTTGTATTCCAAAGTGTGTGACGGGATGGTGGTTGAGAGAGTAGGTTGAGAGAGTAGGTGAAAGACTTGTTGAGAGTAGTAGTTGAAAGACTTGTTGAGAGTAGTTGAGAGTTGTTGAGAGTAACGCGCAATCTTTTCTGTTTCTGCTGGACTCGCTGTTCTGAAAGTAGAGTCCTTTCAACACGCTCTTCGGCAATCCGGTTTCGGAATCCTTGCCGTATTTGCGCTCGTAGAGCTTTTTGGCCTCTTGAAACATTGGTTTCTCCGCATTCAAAGAGTATCTGCCGTTCTTCAATTTCGTGAACAGCTGGTTGATCGCCTGCGTCCTGAACTCGCGAGGACTTGGCTTCGAAAGGGCCTCGGTATCGTAGAGGTGAATGATGTGGGCCGGCAAACTCCTCCTCATCGAGTTAAATTTTATACTCTTTCCTTTGTCGCGGAGGTGAGATTCCTCCTCCTCTCCACCAGACTCTTCCTCGTTGTCGTCCTCGTCCTTCTTGGAGCTTGAAGATCTGAGGCCATGCTTCAGCTCATTGATCGCCTTGTTCATGCTTCCACTGGCAGCTGGCTTCTTCTTGGTCTCCGGCTCGCCATCCTCAGCCTCATCCTTCCTTGATGATGGTCGCTTCATGGGAGGCGGCATGGTGAGATCGGTACTCCGAAAGTCGATGCGCGCTGCTATTGGACTTTCCAGCTAACTGCTTCAGGGATATGGGAACAAATTCACTTTCTCTCAACCAGCAAGTGCACAAAGTTTTTCAGACAGGTAAGAGCTCTCAACAATTGCAATATAAACAATGTATAGAAATTTTAGAAATATATATAAATTTTCTTAACCTATGAATGTTCAAAAGTAGAAGTTTACTAGAAGTTTCCATGAAACTTCTAGTTTCCACAACTAGAAGTTTACTAGCAGTTTACTAGCAGTTTACTAGAAGTTTACTAGAAGTTTTATAAGCAACTTTGCATATTCACTGTAAGGGTTGTCATTTTCAACAAGTCAAACTTCTACTTTACTTCTACTTAAACTTCTACTTGCAAACTAGAAGTTTCATGGAAACTTCTAGTAAACTTCTACTTGCATAAAAGTAGAATGTTGAAGATTCACAAAAGTTTCAATGAAATTCAACATGAAATTCAACATGTCAATCAAATATTTCCACCACAGTAACTCTCAACTCTCTCAACAGCTTCAATAGTTGACAAATCCCTCAACGACTCTCCAAGCAGACCTGCGCAAAGAAAACAGTCAAGTGTGAAACAATCTCTCAAACAACTCACATGCACTCAACATGTTTTCCATCAACGCGCAAATGGCTGCATCGACTTGACTATGTCGACGTTGTGTCTTTTTCTGCTTCTTTGATTTCTTGACCTCCTCTTCTTCTGCCTCCTCTTTCTTTTTCTTTTTATCGCACTGTCTTTTCTTCTTCTCTGGAGAAGAAGAATCACCATCCATCATGCTCAACAAGTTGTCAAAAAGGGATGGCTGAGAAGAATCAAACGCTTTCCCCTTGTTTCTCTCCTTGATGATCTTGTGGCCAGCGGGGAGAATCTTGATGACGGCATCACCACCCTCATCCTTGCCACTATCTTCCTCCTCATCATAGCTGAGCTCTCTTCTTGTCTTCTTTTCCTTCTTCTTCTTCTTCTTCATCTTTGTTGGGGTCCATGGATCAGAAGATGTGGTTGAATCTAACGAACGAACATTCTTCTTTTTCAAGATGTTCTCAAACACTGTTCTAGGCGATGAAGAAAGCGCGTCCTCATTCCCTTTCTTCTTGGATTTCAAAACAGGTGACGATGATGAAGGAGTGGCCGTAGTAGTAGGACGGTGGACGACAAGGGCAGTCGACTCGGTATGATGACCAAGGTCTTCTGAAGAACCACCTGTCTCCTTCAACAAGTTGACCCTTCTCATCAACTCACACAACTTGTTCCTCTCCTCTGAAGTAGCCTTTTTGTGAGCACGATCGAGGCATCCATGCATTGTTCTTGAGGTCACGAAGTTGGGACATGCCAATTCTGATCTTCGTATCTACCCAATCCCACGGCTCTGAATCATCCTTCCTTGTCATGTTGACAGGCCCTTCTTCGTGAAGCCGGATAATAGCATCCTCCACCTTCCTACTGGTCAGAACAGTGTTCGGCGCCACATCCAGAAGCTTCATGAAAAAAGGGCTGAGACGCGTTAGCCATTTGTACTGTGGTGTGGACTTCCAGTCCATGTCTGGCGGAGGACTCAAGATCTTGCGAATATCCCTTGAGTCATCCTTCAAAACAGCTCTTTGAACGCTTCCATCAAATCACTGGTAGCGATTGCAGGGTCAGCTCTCAAGCGACAGCGCGATGACGATGGAAAAGTCTTTGCAACCAATGATGACGAAGCAGCAGCTGACATGTTGAAGCAAAGTTCTGATGAACAGATACGCTCAACTAGCCATTTGCTCAAAAAACAAAAGTGGTTGAAGCACCAACGGACTCACCACCACCACTGGCTATTATACACCAACCAGGAATGAAGAATGAATGGTGATGTTTTCAGATCCAAACTCTTGAGGATTTGATCCGACTTCAGAGGAAATGCATCTGACAAAGATAAACACAACAATCATCCGACATGACATGATCAGTGATTGAAATTCCAAAAAAAATCCTCAATCAACAACTCTCCACAACTCTCCACAGCAAAACGCTCTCTGTCAAGAAGATGTTCACTCCCTCAACCTCTCTCCAAACCTGCCAGGATCAGTACAATTCTGCCAAATTCAACTGTCCTCTCCACATCTCTCAACACCTCTCCAAACACAAGTCTGCCAAATTCAACTGTCCTCTCTGTCTCTGTCAAGTCACTCCTCTCAACAAAAGCGCTCAACATGAACATTCCCCTATATTAAGTGTACATGGTTCCAACTTCACAAACACAATAACAACAAACCACCACAGTACAATCTTTGAGAAATGGCTGCGAATACACAGAGAAGTGGCTGCGAATACACATGCTGACCCCAGAAGTTACAAGTGCAAAACTTCTACCAAACTTCTAGTTCTCAACTAGAATTGACGTACAAAACTTCTACAAAAGTTCTATCAAAGTTCTACTTGCAAACTAGAAGTTTGATAGAAACTTCTATGAAACTTCTAGTTTGCAATCGCCGCAAAAATAAGAGTATACGTTAAAAGTTTCGTCTATTTTTAACGAATTTTCGTTAATTTGTTCGATAAAAATAGACGAAATTAAGATAACTTTTTTAACGAAATTTCCAAAAATTCGTTAACTTTTTTCGTTAAAACAAATTAACGAAATTAAGTTAATAGTTTATTTTTTACGTCTATTTTTGAAAATAGACGTTCTCAGTCTATTGGGATGTTGGGGACAAACCCCAAAGCATGAACAAATCATGGGTTAAATTAAGGACCACTAGAACCAGGACTGTAGAACTCCGAACGGGGAAACCTTCGGGCAATGCCAAAGCGGCTCCGAACGCCAAAGCGGCTCCCCGGAAAAGGATTTTCCGCTGGTACGAACATGAAACATGTCAGGCACCAGTGTGCAATCCGTGTGGAACGCGGATAAACTTTCTAAACGCACATTGAAACAGGGCCAAGGGTACTCCAAGAGTGACCAACATCGTGCCACCCCACTGCAAAAGGAGTCGACTTTTCCCTTCCTCCCGGAGATGTCTGGGCCCCGGGCGACGGGAGATCGAACCTCCCAAGAAAGAGTCGGATGTGATTAGAGCTTTCGTCATCAACCCCTGTCCTCAAGTCATTCCCAGGAGAACAATCCCTCAGTTTCAAACCAACATGTTTGCCCCACGAGTCCTGGCTGGTGGACCCACCCACCCACCAGGCGGCAGTGCCAGCTCCGGTCTCACCCAAAGGTGAGGATGGGCGGCAGTGCCAGCGACCATCCTTGGGCGCCCAGACTGCTCAGGGCCTTCCACATGTGGAATTAGCTATCAGCCGAAGCCCACGGCGGATTGATTCGATCATGGTGGTCACTCAGGGACCGCGACATTCCTAATGTCATTCAATTCTGCACGTCCAACGGCAGCATCGTCGGGTACCGCCAAACGGCGAATTCGCCCAGCCAAACCTCACCGTTCACAATGATGTGGCACTCCTTGTCCTGGGGCAGTAAGAACCGATCAGCAAAGCGGCTGCTGATATTTTTAGTTCAAAAGATTTTTCACAAATTGTTGACATCACCACATCTGAAACTTGCGCTGGTCCCTTCTACATCAAAAAACATTCGGAGCAAATCATTCAAGAAGGGACAACGTTAAAGTAAGGGTCGCCCCAACAACAACAGCAACAACAACAAACACAACCACAACAACAACAACAAAACAACTAAAATACAACAACAACAACAAAACAACAAAATTACAACAACAACAACAACAACAACAATAAAACAACAAAACAACAACAACAACAACAACAACAACAACAACAACAACAACAACAACAACAACAACAACAACAACAACAACAACAACAAACACAGCAAACACGACGACAACAACAACAACAACAAACACAACAACAAACACAACAACAGCAACAACAACAACAACAAACAACAACAACAACAACAACAACAACAACAACAACAACAACAACAACAACAAAACAACAAAAATACAACAACAACAACAAAACAACCAAAATACAACAACAACAACAACAACAAAACAACAAAACAACAACAACAACAACAACAACAACAACCACAACCACAACCACAACCACAACCACAACCACAACCACAAC
>CAXAMN010012224.1:1939996-1962271 GCA_963970005.1 Durusdinium trenchii
ACAACCACAACCACAACCACAACCACAACCACAACCACAACCACAACCACAACCACAACCACAACCACAACCACAACCACCACAACAACAACAACATCAAACACACCAACACCAACACCAACACCAACAACAACAACAACAACAACAACCACAACCACAACCACAACCACAACCACAACCACAACCGCACGAAGAGCTGCAGCAGCAGGAGCAGCGGTAAAATACAATTAACTCGCATTGTCCGCAAGTGCGATGCGCGTGCAAAAATAAGCGGGGGGAACAATAGTTGCATCATGCTTCTCTAGCAGGGCGCCGACATTCCAGTTCCCTCGCAAGCTTTTATCAGAGATGACAATGTTAGTCTTCCAATGGATGAGCACAAACACAAACTGCGTATTGAATAAAACTATTCTCTTAAGACTTCTGGGCTCAAGAAAAACTGAAATAAACCAAATCTGCAACACCGCAACAAACGATCGCAAACCGTTGCAGAAAGAAGTGCAAGTGTAGCAGGTCAGCGAATGAAACGAAGGCAGGTGAGCTTCAGAATTGAAGAACACGAAGCAAACTCTCCGTTCCAATGCGAAGACGACCTACGACTTTGACGTGCCAAAATCACTCGAAAGAGCCAGCCTTCAAGGTTTTCCACTCATCGTCGTCCGCTGCCGCAAAACACATGCCGCCAGCGCCCCCCAGCGGCAGTCGGGGCTTGTTGTTATGGGCCTTGACGAGGCCGTTGAAGCGGCGGCGGCCTTTGAGGTAGGATCGCGGGTGCCTGGCACTTTGCTCCGGGCCAACCATTAAATTCAAATGTCAGGATAAAGTTCTGGTACTGTCAAAACCGAAACATCAGCGGCCTCGCAAGAGCGACCACGGCCTCTCCTCGACCTCAGCCGCTAAAAGGTCTTCCAGCGGTGTGGCAACAGCCGCGCCCTGCAAAATGGAAAGGAGGCAATTCTTCTTTCATGGTATGAACAAATGCGAAGCAAGTCCATGAACAGACACGCGCCTTCTCAGGAACAAATTCCAAGTTCATGGTGTGTTGCGCCATCCGTCGGTTGCCCCATGGATCCACATCTCGCACTTTCGCGGGGGCCGGCACGTCCTCCACCACCTGGGAACAGTTGACGGCCGCAACGAAAACAAAGGAGGAAGACGAAGAAGTGTTGGGCGATTTTATGTGGAGAAGCCTACTCTCTCGCGGCAAAGATCAAGAAAGAACAGCCAAGAAGACGAACCCGCCTGGCGGCGATGTGATTGAGGTGGCTTGCGCGAAGCGCGGCAGGGAAGACCCCATGCCAAGCGGGCCAAATCATGCACTACCTCCTGAAGAGCATTGCACGCAAGCCACAAAACTAAATGTCAGGACAACGACAGCCGCTCAGACGTTGATCAACCAGACCCGTCCTTCTTACCGTTGGCGACGATTTTGTGGAGGTGGCCGGCCGCGAGGGAGCGATCCTGGGCAACTGGAAAAAGAGCACGTGGAGTAAGGGCTGCAGGCTTCAACATTGCGCTTTTTCGACTGCTTGCCTCCGGGGTGGCACACAGAGGCAAGCGCATCTCAAGCGCTGCTTGCAGCTGCGGCGTCCACATAGGTGGCGTGAACGAGTTCGCGCTGTCCTGCCCGATGGCAAAGATAGGAGCAAAATTGCAAGCTAGATTTTGGTAAGCCTAAACTGTCTGTCTTTTTTGGTCGCTGACAAAATAGACTCCAATCCTGAACAATGTCAAGCCCAAGGTGTTCTGTGCACGCGCCAGCCAAAGGTTTGCACCGGAGCTTCACGCATGTGAGTGAGTGAGTGAGTGAGTGGAGTGGAGTGGAGTGGAGAGTGGAGTGGAGAGTGGAGTGGAGAGTGGAGTGGAGAGTGGAGAGTGGAGAGTGGAGAGTGGAGAGTGGAGTGGAGAGTGGAGTGGAGAGTGGAGAGTGGAGTGGAGAGTGGAGTGGAGAGTGGAGTGGAGTGGAGTGGAGTGGAGTGAGAGTGGAGTGAGAGTGGAGTGAGAGTGGAGTGAGAGTGAAGTGAGAGTGAGTGAGAGTGAGTGAGAGTGAGTGAGAGTGAGTGAGAGTGAGTGAGAGTGAGTGAGTGTGAGTGAGTGTGAGTGAGTGTGAGTGAGTGTGAGTGAGAGTGAGAGTGAGTGAGTGAGTGTTTCAAACACTCCACCTGAGCCACCGGCTCTGCTCAAGGTGAAACAATACTCCATCCAGTCGAAAAGGAATCACCAACTCAACTCACCCAACCCAGCTGCGCAAAATTGATGCTGTTGGTGCACATGGCCAATGAACTTGACATCTGGATGCGCCACTTTTGTGGGAAATCATGAGTTAAATTAACATACATAGATAAATGTGAACTAATGTAAAGATACTTGTACACATTAACACATGCATAGTGGATAAATTGAGCTAGGTAAATAGACTAAACCGCAATAAACACATATATATATATAAGTTGACTCTTGCAAACATCATATCACAATCATCTGTCATGAACATCATCATTGTCATCTACCTACCCCAACATTATACACGCACACAGCCGTTTGCACACACCCAACCCATCTCACCTCATCCGCTATCACGTTTGTTCCGCTGTTTGATGCAAAACGACAGCTGACATGTGTTATTTTTGGTTACTTAACCTTTTTGGTATGGTCTTGCTTGTTTCCCCGCAATACTCCAGCGCGCGCTATTGAACCTCAGCTAGTACTGTCCATGAACATGGTACGTAATGATATGAATCTTGTCCTGCATCCTTCAACCTGTTGCGCTCATGCGGCGTCAGCATGTCACCTTCGCTTCGACCTACATGACCGGGGTCATTTGGGTAGACCAGGGCGGGCACGCGATCTGCAAGTCCTGCGTCCTGCTGCACGGAGCGATCCGCGCGAGCTAGCTGCCCGAATAGTCCGACTGTACAATGACCTGGCTTTGCCTTGAAAAAAGACAAGCTCTTGGAAATGGACAAGACAAGCTCCCATAGACTTCGCAAAAAACAAGACTCCAGCCCGACTAGAACCCGACTAGTCCTTACTAGCCCTATGTACATCACAGCCCAAGCATGTGGCCCAAGCAAATCGCAAGAGTCAGTCCCAGCAAGCTTGAGTACTGAAGTCTCCATGTGCAAAGTTGTTCATTTCCAAAGGCAAACTTCAGGCACTGCTTGAGCAAATACTTAAACCAAAGTAATGTCTGACTTTTTCAGACGAGCCTCTTCGTCTCCCACATCTTCCCACCCTCGTATCACCTCGCTCGTTCGCCAGCGCGCGCGCGCGGTCAGCGCACCCGGCCGTTCCCGGCCTTGGCCCGTTCCGTGTACATCGCACGGGCCCACTCCACTTTCTGCCTACGGGATCGGACGGGAGGATTCAGTGGGATCCGTGCGATCGGGCTCCAGTCGTACCTCCGGTTCGGTATGACTGGAGCCTCTAAACCCACCTACCTCAAACAGCTTCTTAGAAGGTACTTGGAGGCCTAGGGTATAAATGATAGGAAAATGAGTGTGAGTTCTTTGTACAGTAATAAAAACAGTGATAACCGTGTTATTTGTTGGTGATGTGCTATTGATACACCGATTAGCCTTGAATACATCCAGATCCCTGTTTCGCCAGGCAAAAGCCAAACAGAAACTTGCAACTATCAGAACCTTGCACTCTCAGGCTTCTTTCAAAAGTTGGGGACTTTAAAATATGGCTCCAATCAGTCTTACCCTGCAAATTCACGTTATATTATCATGATATCTGCTTGGAGGCCATTGCGGCTAGTAGGTTGGACGGGCGGTGGATCACTTACGCACCACAGATTTGTCTCACTTGCGCGCATTTTCGCTCACTTACGCACCACAAAATTGGATCACTTACGCACCAAGACCCATTTTTTCATGATCCCGGCCGTAATTAGGCCTCCAAGTACCTTCTGAGAAGGTGTTTGGGGTGGGTTTGGAGGGTCCAAATACCTTCTGAGGAGGTACTTGGAGGTGTAGGGTATCTGTCAAAATATTTCATCCCAACCACTGCGTCATCCAGCCAGTCCACCGCCCCCAACCCACGGCCTCATGCGCATGCCGCTGGGAGCATCGAGCCCCAGCTCTGCCGACTGCTCCTTGGGCACCTGACGGAGGCGCCGCAACGAGGCTTGGGCCCTGGATCGCGACAGAAACGAAGAAAACGCCGATACTATACCATATCCCTAGGGCTCCAACCACCTCCTGAGAAGATGGTTGGGGTGGGTTTGGAGGGTCTAACCACCTTCTGAGGATATGGTTGGAGCCCGGGTATATGGAGTTGGGTGGTTTTTAGATGTTTTTAGTCGCAGTGAGTGGATGTGGATGTGAGGCACCCCGACTTCCTCCCAGTTCGGCACCCCGTCGAACGTGACCCCTGGTTTTTCAGAATCGAACTGGGTCAACCTATAGCCTTAGGGTCTTCCCCAAAGAATCCTGGGGCAAGTCCCTACACCTCCACCTCGTACCTCCTCAGGTTCGGCATGTGGACCCTCCTGGCACCCGGGCTCCCAGTCCCTCCTTCGAAACGACACCGCTACGTACTGGAGGCCCGGCCCAAACGGGATCCGATCAGATCCTTTCGACCGAGGAGGTCCGGTCATGGCACCTCCCCCAATCAGATTCCGAGGTGCTTCGTCGACTCACGGCCGAACTGGGACGGTCCGGACTCCCGTCCCCGCTCGGTCCGAGTCCAAGACGTCGGGTTCCCCGAATCAGTGGACCCCTGTGGATGGGGCACATGAGGCCGAGCTGGTGGCCGAACACCCCACAAAAACCACCGAGGTGGTGGTATGAGGTGTCAGTAAATGGCAGACTGGGCCATCCTCTTGAACTTGAGCTTGTCAACTGTTTGGTCAAGGGTACCCAGACGCGATCCATGGGACTGACCCCCAGTCAACCACCCCTACCTGGAGCGTCTGGAGTTCCAGCCCTTTGATGCTCCAATGAGCTTCGGGTCCGGAAACGACGTTGGGGCTGAGGAGTTTAGGGTTTAGGCCCCGTGAAGATGTTCAGACACACCCAGGTGGTTCATGAATGATTGCTGACAAGTATCTATATATAGCTGTATAGCGGAGATCTCTAGCTGACATCTTGTTCAACAGAATCCTCCAGTCTACTCAGTCTTGTGTTTGTAATTGGATATTGTCTACAAATTTTAAACAAAATCACCTGGACCACTTCCGCACCCATCCACTTCCCCATCCACCCATTTTTCACCCCCCCAAACCTCCTCAACCCTCCCCAACTCCCAAACCGACCACGTCCGAGGGAACTCCGTTCGCGCACGCGCACACCTCATCTCTGGCGATGACCAACTCCGCGAGCTCCAGTTGAACGTCCAGCGCATCGTCGGGACGTTGGAACTCCAAGACCAACACTCCGTGGGCGTCCCGCAACACGCCTCACGCGCGCGGTTTGGTCGCTGGACATCACCCGTTTCACGCGTTATATATGGGGACTGGCGGCGTCCTCATTCTCATTCTCTCATTCTGGGGGCTTCCTGGGATCCATCTATCGAGCAACCTCCGCAGGCAATGCTCGGTCACGCCTCCTTTTCCAAAGCGGCTCCGGCTCAGGCGATACAAGAACTCCTCCGGTGTCTCTGGAACTGCATCTTCCAATGATGTGCCTGCCGTTGGCTGGAGAATGAGGAACATGACATGCCCCCCCACCTCAGTCCCTGCAAAATTGAAGCCAGCAGCCATACCAAGTCCTGTTCAAGATGTCCAAAAAGACATTCTTTCTTACTCTATAGCGAAGTCACGGAAGTTCCTCACAGGGGTCACCTAAAGACAAGCATTATAGACTTCTTTATTAGACTTCCAGGGAAAGACTATCCCGCATACAATGTTATATACTTAATCTCGAGTACCTATTAATAAACACTCCCCAATTAAAAAAACACCACGTCCGAACCCCTAAATTCGGTTTATATTTGGTTTTAAGTTGCCGCCCTTTCAAGCCGCTACTAAACTACCAGCATGGTCGATTTTGGGGGTAGTTTTTTAATTAGGTTCCCCAAAACTCCACCATGACACGCCGCGCTTACACCAGCAGGCTTTCCTTCCCTCAATGGCACGGACTCACGCAAACGCACTTGCCACCGAGGTCATGCAACACCGCATGGCACAGCGACATCACCTTTCGAAAGCTTTAGCTGTTAGTCTACTGAAGAATCACCATTCTAATGAAGGTTTTTGTAGGGGAAAAGGAAGACCCTTCGATCTGGCGGTTTTTTGCATTTTTGATACGAGTTTAATAAAGGATTTTATATAAAATTTTCCTGGATTACTTTTTGGTTTTGAAACTCTTTCCAGGTGACCCTATTTTGCCCCCCCCCGATTTCAGGGACCCCCTATTAGAAAAAATGCGACCGAGGTTTTTTTAATAGGGGGGGGGCGTGTTTATTATTAGGAGGATGGGATTACAGCATTTCTATGGTAAGGTCATTTGCCCAACTTATGGGTATCACATACCCCATGATAGGGCTTTGGGGTGCCTGTTCGTGCCGATTCACAAGCAAACCCAAGCTATTTGCAGGGTGGCACACTGAACAATCCACCAACCTGTGCAAAAAAACTGGACAACAACCCGCCAAGAATTGATTTAATTATGATGAGTTCCACCAACCAACCAACCAACCAACCCACCCACCCACCCACCCACCCTCCAACCCACCCACTAATCAACCAATGCAATTGCACTTCACGCCACTCTCCGCCAGCTATCCATTTCAACAATCCTCAGCCCAAAGCAACTATCTCATCCACCATTGAGTATCCACATCTAGTGAGAACTGAGTCCTTTCCAAAACAGAACTGAGTCTCCCAGTTTGAACATAGCCCGTTCGTTTACCTAGCGGTGCTGGCTCGAATATTGGAGACATTTGAGCCATGGGCATTTGGAAATATATATCCTCGGATGAGGAAAGCTTCAAGGAGGACAGTGGTTTTGTGAATACCCTCCTATGATCCCTTTGAACCTTAACTGTAATCAGGAGTCCATGACGATGACGGACGCCCAAACAAGCTTCTTGGACATGGGCAAGAAGATCCGCCAAGATGCTGGAACCTTGTTATTTAACCATCTGGCCTTGCAAACTAGTAGTTTGTTTTCGCCGCCACTAAAAGTTTTCTTCAGCCAAGGATTGTCCAAAATCCTGCGAGATTGGGACATGGAGTTTGGGTATGCAAGCGATTGCACCTCGCTTGACCGAACCCTCTTTTTTCCACTCCTCGCGCGATTTGGTCATTTGACAATTGCTTTGCTTGAGGCAGTGGCATGGACACTCCTCTCATGGGCTTGAAGCTGCTGTTGGGCCCGAAAGGCTACTTCCTATCATACAAGCTCCTTGCCATAATTTGGTTGACAGCTGAGGTCCGACTCCCAAATCTATATAGTGTTAATTTACTAATCACCCCCACTGAGGTACAACAGCGAGAAGAATGCAACTGCCCAACGATTCCTTCAGGAGAACTTTGAGCCCCCTGAACAGAAACTTGGCAATGTAACAAAGCATGTTTCACAGGTGAACTAAATAGTATGGTAGTGATATATCATCAACCCCCCAAGGTCTTTCGACGATGTCTTCAAAGTGAAGCCGGCACCATTCTGGAAAAAGGCGGGAAAGCAATGTTGAGGAACACACAGTTCTTTTTGAACACTTTATGCTCGGCAGGTTGGCATGTATGCGTCGGGGTTCCCGTGCACTCCGTATTCTCGCTTGGGACAACGCCAAAAGTTGGCTGATGCTAATGCCAAGCAGCTGCATGCGGTTATCAAACATATTAGCATTGTTGAGCCAGCAGCCACTTGGTTCCAGTTCTTTTCTCGAGAGTTCAGTTGAGCCAGCAGCCACTGCCTTTTCTTCTGCTACATTCACTCATTCATGCATCATCTAAGTCGGGGCTCCTGGAGAATGTCAAGGGATTCCTTGATGTGTGGCCAACTGTGAAGAAAACGCTTGAGAAGAAGCTGCCACAGAAGCTTGGCTGTCATTATCAAAAATCACTTTAGAGCCTGTGTGGGTCAAATATGTTTGATGCTTGTGACTGAGTCAAGGTATTTCTTTGCCACAGTGGACCTGAACCCGCATCTTGGCCAGGTTACATGATTCTAAATGATGATTCTATTGGGATCATTTAGATGCCTTCCAAATTATCTTTTATGAGGACATCCTACGGCAGCTCAATGAGCAGGGACAGAATCTACATCCTATTTGTGATGAAATCTTTGGCAAAAGCGAACCTGAACTTTGAAGACTTTGCCAAGAAAGTGGCCAAGAAACTACTTCAACAGCCCCCAAACTTCTCCTGGTTCCTTGCCTCAATTCAGCTTCAAGTGAAACAGCCACTCAGCGATTTGGTTGGCTTTCATCTCCTTAGCTGCTCTCCAAGGAGCGATCTTCTTTTGGATGATGACCACTATGCCGTGGAGCAGTCCAAGAAGCGCAGAAAAGAAAGGCATTTTGTCAATCTTGCAAAAACGAATCTTGGAACACATGTAAGTGTCAGAACTATTCAGAACTTACATATTGTTTTGATAGACTCTGTATAACTTGGTGGCCTAGGAAATCCAAGACTGCCAAATGGGTTCTTGCTCACAAGCGCTGGGCTGCAAAGCGGAAGGCCTGATTCTTGCTCGTAAGCACTACCAAAGCTCAACTGTCACCATCTTGTTCAACCCTGAGGTAAAAAAGAGTGCTGCATCCTTCAAGTGCAAATTCCCAAATGCTGTGCATCAAATCACCACCCATCGTGAACTGGATGATACTTGGTTCAACATTACGGTAACATGACATAGCAAAAGTGGATTTGCGTGGTTGATTGCCTTTCCTGATTTGCTTAGGCCCTGGATAAGATTACAACATGGACAAATGGAAAGTTCCAAGTGGTGAACACCTCACAAACATTGCCGCGCATGCACATCATCATGGACAATCACTCGTTCCCTTGCATTACGTGATTGGCTCAGAGTTCTACTGCCTTTCCCTGATGTAACAAGAGTCTGTGCATGTTACTCACCAACCAACCCATCAAGGCCGCAAGGAAGATTCTTCCTCGCCAAGAAGCAAAGATTTCTCACAGGCACGGTCAGGATGTTGTCATCAGCGATTTCCTGCAGCTGGCCGGAGGATTGGAAGCATTGATTTTGATGGGCCTTCCAATCGATACTCTTAGCTTGGCTGGCTTCAGTGATCGCGAGGCTTGCCTGAACAAACTGAGCACTTTGCTTCAAGTTCCCTTCAACTTGTCTTACTAAAATATACTGCTACAGTAAAATACCTGTGAGCTGAGATCCGAGGAACTACACTGCTTGGCTGGGAACGGGATGGCAATGCAAGCAGTTCTCGTTGCACAATGCATTCTTCTGAACGCCTTGGACATGGATATGTTGCGGGTCTATCTCAGTGATCAGGCCTAGGCTTCAACACTCTTTCAAGTAGCCAAAACCACTAAGGAATGTCACAGGGATCAGTTTTGTTGTTTGAGTCATGTAGTTGTTGCCTATGCCCTAATAATGCAATTGCAAGCAATAGCCTGTTGCTAAACGGGCCGGCTTTCAGCAGAGGGAAAATGCATTCAATAAGGCTTGTCATATCATGTGCAAGTCAAGCACGCCATGCCACAAGCTTGCGCGCGTTACGTTCACAGTGCTTCATTCTGTTCAAGAGGCTGACAGGGGTCGCCTATGATAGCACTTCTTTTTCCGTTATTTGCACTTGTTCAGATTTGGTGTTTTTGGACAATCAAACAGCCAACTACGGGAATCAAAATCATTTTTCTACTACTGGCTCATTCTGTCTTTTTCGCACCATGCCTGTCCTTCATCGTTGGAACGACGATGATGATGAAAAAGTTGCACCCATCGCTCGTCCATCCTCTGGCGGTGCCTGGCGGTATGATGAAACTGAAAGCGAGGGTGAAGAATCTGAAGGCAGCTCTCAGCCACTCGACCACAAAAGTCTGTTTCGCTCATCGAAAACATTGCTTAACTTTGTTGATTTAACAAGAATCTAAGGGGGGAATGGAGCAGCGATGCATCACTGCTAGATGAATCTGATGAAAGTGATGGAGATGGTGGTGGTGGTCCATGTGAGATGGTTTTCAACCTGCGTAGGCTAGAGGCTTTGCACGGGGACAATATTGCTGACCATGAGACTGTGCATTCCACCTATGCACAAAATGGCATGTCTCAGAAAAGGATCAAACACGCCCTCAAACATCCTGGCTGCAGCTGTGGCTGTAGTATGCCTTTCAGACTCCTTGTCCAGATTTGTTGCTCTTTCTGGAGCTTGAGCAAGGGCATTCAGGACAGTTTGCTATGGACACTGCAAACAGAGCTGGCCCGCAAAAGGAGAGTGAAATGGCGAATTGAGGGTTTCTTGGACAGTGAGTCAGTGTTCTTTGCTCAAACACCAACATAACAAATGTAAGAACAACATTCAAGTTTGGAGTGTCCAATGAGGCTATGAACTATGCAGGGTGGCATGGATGAAGTTCCTTGGTATCGGCCGGGGCCGTGTATCCAGGACACGGAAGCGACCAAGGGGCCTTGATGAGCGAAAGTTTAACCATGGAGTCTTGGCTGATCTTGACTTTACCGCAGTGCATCTGGAAATGCACATGATAACTGTTTTGCTCATACCTAGGAGGTGCAGCCTCAGCAGTAAAGTCCACTTCTGTGAACACCTTCTTTGTACACCTGTATTGGAGTGCTGGTGAGTCCATGACTGTGACGAACCTTGTCTGGTAACTTGTTGTTGTGAGAGGATGGGTTTTGCCAGGAGTTATATAGGTTCAAGAATCAGCTCCTGTCTGAGGAGTTCTGGAAAGTCTGTTCTGGAATCTAGCGACACAGAACTTCGGAGTGCATTGTTGGAGAAGCTGGTGGACCAAATGTTGATGGGACCGACTCGTCAAGTGCATGAATCGGACCCAACTTGCTTGCCTCGACGGGAGTTGCCTCACGGCAACATCTCCAATTTATATCTGCTTTACTTGGCATACACCAGAACGGCAAAAGGTACAGTTGAAGTTGCGAGCAGAGCCACTTTCTACCAAGTTGCCAAGCACTGGCTTAAAACATGCCTCAGATTCCACAAAAAGACCAGTCACGCCATTTGCCTGACGTGCAGCAAACTGAAGGCAAGACTCCGAGCTTGTTCAGACTTCGCTGCCCATGCCAAGATAGCCGATGAACTTCTTTCCCACTACACTTTGATGTGGAGAGACCGAGAAATTTATTGGAAGAGCAGGGAAAGATCCCAGACGCACCAGGACCAGCTTTGTTTGGTGGTGGACTCCTACGACAAAGCTAAAATCATGCTGCCACGCTGGCCTGCTAATAGATTGCCAAAGAAGAGCCTTTATGAAGTTGTTCGCCGTGCCTTGGTTGCAATTGAATAATATTAAATTGAAGCATGAGATGGGATTCTCATGTCATGTCATGTCCCATCGGCTTTGGTTGAACTACAAGGCACTCATCTGACACTAACTTGTGTCATATGCCACGGGCATCTTTGCAAGATGTTCTTAGCCTGGGAAGGAATGCCTCTGGGGACAAATTGGACATGGGAATGTGAACCTTGCATCAAATTACGAGATGAATTGTTTCAGTCACAAAATATTGAGTCTTGTCGTTCAGATTTAGATTCCCCACTGAACCACTCAGATCATGCGCTCACTGGACCACACTTTCCAGATCTGCAGATCGAAAGCTCGACCCATGCCATATGAGCAACTCGGATGCCATAATTCAAGAGCAACCACTCTGCTTTGGGGTTGTCATTGCTTACTCAACTCTTATTGTTGCTGCAGTTGCAAGGTTGTGGCTTCAGGCCGACAATGCTCCAAAAGAACTGAGATCGCAGTATACTGCACAAATCTTATGCCTCCTCACCCAATCCAACTACTTTTCGTGCGGCTCCCACAACCACTTAAGAGTTGGCCACACCCATGAGGATGTGGATGGGGTGCTGAGTTTGGTGACTGCTGCCCTCAAAGAAGCTCAAGACTTGATGACTCCAAATGATGTCATGAGGGTCATCCGATCCAAGCTTACTCCTATCTTTGAGAAGCGTGACATGGCCTTCGACATCGAAGTGGTGGATTCTGTAGCTTGCTGTGTGCCCAAAACTGTTGCAGTATATAACAAAATTTATGTTGTACTTTCACCCGCAACCATGACTTGTTGTCATGAAGTATAAACGCTTGACTTAGGTACGCGATTGGGTTGGGATGCTTCCTGGAAGTGTCACACTCAAGAATGCATACCTCGACCGTGGGAAACGGAATCCTGATGATACGAGGAAGGTTCCGCAGAGCTTCACGTTTATGCAAAGACAATATCTTCCAAGGCGAGGAATTGATTTAGATTTAGATCAGAAGACTCCGGCCCATTTGAGGCAAGAAGACAATTGTCATGATATTTTTGCGATGATCAAATTGAACATGTCTGACCAACATCTCAGCCAGAAACCTCTCCTTGTATATCCAGCCAAGCTGCTTTCTCAGTGCGAAGAGTTTTGGAACAGCGTCAATTCTACAACCATGTTCTACCAGGCAGAACTTGACAGTGAAAGGATCTCCGAGCTACAGGAACTCTACAAGAACTTTGCTGTCGATTTCCCAAACTTTGGGCGTGCAGTTGACTTCTACAGGTCAATGATCACCCCTCGGAACTTGAAGCCGTTTCAAGAGTTGAAGTTCTTGAGAGCCCCGAAAGCGAATGTCAGATGGTGTCAAGTGCAATTGGGTGAACGCCCACCAGAGCCAAAAGCACATGTCTTACAAGTAGTTTTTCACAGGCGCTAGCCAGGGGTTCAGTCAGATGCTCGGACTTCAGGTTCTGCCCCCGGGGAAGCACAACACGTATATATAATAATATATATATATATTAGCTACTATGTTTTAATATATAAACTAAGACAGGTTATGGAAAAACATAACGAAAAAACATCTGTGAAAGGTTGAGAACCTGTAGCGATCATCTGCCTGCCTGCAAAGCAGGTATTGAGGGTAGCTCATGTGTTCTCACTGGGAAAATATGCCATCCTGGCTGGTGAGTTTTGCAGAAAGAATCACTGTTAGGCACATGCACTTCAGGAATGATGCAGCATCAGAATCGCTTCTTCTGGCCCCAGGAGTTGTGGGCATGCAAACATGAGCACATCTTAATTTACTAACCAATTTTTGCAAACGAGTGTGTCCACCCAGAAAAGCAGTCATGGCTTCAGAAGAACCGACCGAAGGGCCGGTGGCAGAGATTGTTGCTTACTTTGAGACTGCCTTTCAGCTGCGTTTTCTTTGTTTAGTTTCAAGTTATCAGTTATGAGTTTTCATTGTGCCCATTTGAGGTGTTGTTTTCCTTGGGTGCTTGTCTTGGACCATCCTCTCAGGTGATTGGCCAGAAGAACCTTGGGGAGCACCTCAACACTGTTTTCGCAGATCGTTGCAAAATGAATCAGGTCTTGATCTTAGCGGTATGTGGGGTCCATGGTGTTGGCCTCGCAATGTGGGCGGTTGTGCTCAGGCAATCCACAGATTGGTGCTTGACAGATCATCCGGCTTCGTGGGATCAAGATCCTACTTGACATGCGTCCCTACAGCAAGTATGGACGAGTTCTACCTTCCACTCACAGCGTTTGACTACTCGAAGAATGGAAAGAATGGATGTGGGGGGATCCAACATGTCACAACATCTTGCGTTAAGTGATGTTAGCAGCAGTAACAAATCTAAATTTAGAGCATCAACTGTACTGGACTTGGCTGTCCCTGAACAGATTTCCCGAACAACAACCAGATGGCAGTTCACTTCCGGGAGTTTCTATTTTGTGGATACCGGGTTTCAGCAGAAGCCATTATCACAAAGTTTGAGCAGTCTTCTGGCGACCGTGTGATGCATGACTTTACAGTCGGCTTGGTCGATGGACAGTCGAAGCTGTTGCTGATGCTGAGTATCGTTGCCTTCGTGGATGAGCTTGAAATCAGTGAGGACGCCATCAATCAATGCCCTATGTTGTTGAAAACATTTGAGAGCTTCCGGTACATTCGCTGCGCATACCAGCACTTTGAGAATGCAGCCGGACATTACCTCAACTCCTTGCGACACTTGCAGTGGGTTTGAGACATGTTCAATTGACTTTTCTAGTCCTTATATATATATATATATATTTGATTCCAAGGTGGTAGATATTGACATTCTTTATTGACTCTTTTGAGGCATCCAGTACGTGACATCAGAGAAGATCCAGCCATCTCCAGTTACAATCCTGGGAGACGTTCGAAGCGCAATTGATGTTGAACGCCGTTTGACCCCTGGCAAACCTCCATTGAAGGACTTGCTATCAAAGATTGTTGCGATGTACAATCGCACAGTGAAAGTCAAACATCATCGCATTGACACGCCCAAGAAAAATCTTTGCTACAACATGTTACTTGGATGCATGTATACAATTCTTGCCTACAAGACATCTCACAGTTGTTACATTCATTTTGCCCCGAGGCTCAGGGCCCCGATCCATCTGGTGGAACTGGTCCACCAGCACTACGACCTATACAAACATGAAGAGTCGGGCATCTTGGTTGAGCTACACTAATTTTATGGTTTTGATATATGACTCATCACATCTCATGACTCATGACCATTTTGGACGATTGGCTCAGGTTTGCCCATCTCAGTGCTAAGCTTGGACTTCTGGGTGCCAGGCTGCTGGACCAGAAAAGAGAACCCGAAGTTCAAAGGCAAAGGCCAATTCGAGACCATTCTGACAACTACAGAGACTACAGCTGTCCTCTATGCAACCAGGGCAACTCAGGATAGGGCCTTTGCAGTCCTCTCATGTCAATTGTCTCCAACAATACGACGATGTTTGCTGAGACACTGCCAGGACTTTGCTACAAGGTGCTCCCCAGCTGCTACATCCAAAGCCAAGGAGTGTAACAGTGTATTGAATTTGTTTCTTCATTTTGTGGTTTCAATGAGCGATGTGCCTTCCATTGTGTTCCTGGTGAGTCCCGGCAGAAAATGGCGCAATTGAGCGAAGATGAACACATCCACCTGCACGACATTTGCTGCCTGTGGGTTTGGCTTCGTGCTGAACTTGAAGGGGCCTTTCCGTCCAACATGGTGGACAAGTACACTGATTTGTTTTACAAGGGGTAGCTTGCCAGCAAATCAGATCGTGAAATCAACTTGGTCGCCAAACCCATTTGGCTTGGAGTGATTGGTCGCCAAACCGATTTGGCTGGGGGTGATTGGTCGCCAAACCCACTTGGCTGGGGGTGATTGGTCGCCAAATCCATTTGGCTGGGGGTGATTGGTCGCCAAATCCATTTGGCTGGCAAAATCGTGATTGGTTTTCCAGAAACCCCGTCACAATCGGGCCAATTCCAGACAAGCCTTCATGGGTGGGGAAACTTGAAATCTGAAGGAAAATCAATCACATTCAGCCGGGATGGGACAGCTTGGAAATGTGATTGGTTCCTCGAAAAACCCGTCACAAAACCTATGCTTTTGGGGTTGGGAATCGCAATCAAATTGTTGGGATTGCACTCGGGGACGTGATTGATCATACCAAAACATAGCAAATTGTGATTGGTTCCTGGGAAAACCAATCAACTTTTCAGGCTGGAAATGTGCACAGGAATGTGATTGATTCAGTCGGCCAAACCCGCCAAAACCTGACAACGTCTTTTTTTGTTTTTTATAGATATGTTTATTGTGATGTTGTTGTTTTTTGTGTGTGTGTGTAGTTATTTGTTGCGGTACTGTGTACAATAAACACAACTGCGGACTGAGGGGTTTGGATGCAGATCTGGGGACGATCATGAAGGCTGCTGAGCCCTTTGAATGGCAACGGATAAACTTTGTCCTTGAGGCAAGGATTTATTTGTAAAACATTGAGTGTCGAGTTGCGAAAACGATCATCCCATCAATGTTGTTCTGTAGGGAATCTTTCTGGACATTGATCTTTATCATCTATCTACTCTCACTGAACTGGCGTTCCTAAAATTGATTTTTCCAAATTACTCTCACTGATCTGGCTTTCCTTTCATAAGCCTAGGGAAAGGCAAATCTAGGACAACTTAGAGATTCATATCACCCAGAGTGAGTTGCTTCAGCAGACTTTGCATCTCATTGTGTTGCTTTCGTTGGCAGTGTACTGATGCATATAAGTAGGTTGCAGTTGTATTACGTGACATTGATTTGCAGTATGGACATTTGGAACTTTCTGTCCCTGACTTCAGTGCCGCGGGGCTGCTGTGGCTGACTTTGTCCAAGAGTCGCAAGACAAAACCCGCAATGCCCTGGAGAAGAGCTTGAAGGCGGCATACGGTGCATGGGAGGAGCAGTTGGCTGGGGACCAGGCCAAATTCCAAGCGGCCCTGATTGCGCTTCTCGCATGGAAGAGTTAATTTTAAACCCCAAACACCCATTGCAAGATGTTGCAAGTGTCTTCTTTAGCCAGTTCGATGTTCAATACTAAGCACTTCCAATTCAATATACTCAAAGTAGTTTAATTTGTTTGTGGTGTCAGTTTCGAAGGATGTTATATAAGTCAAGTTGCGCAATGGCTCCAAGGTCAGAGCGCGAAACGGCCAAGAACCGGTCGAAGCTGATCAAGCAGCTTGAGGACAGTCATATTGTTTTCTCTCTACCATTTGCTGAGATTCAGTTTATGCCTGACACACAGAATACATTTAAATCATTTGATCCTGTAGGACTGCCATGATCGTGCATGGCGGTGCATCCAAGCCTACATGGAATCCAACTTGCAGGTTTTTTGTGGCCGGAGTATGGATGGCGATTCAACAGTGATGCCTCAAGTTCTGACTTGGGTCGACAAGGTCTTTGAGGACATGCCTGGATGCTCCAGCGATGACTCCCGAGCAGTGGTTCTGTTCTTGAACTTGCCGGCTTGTGGAGTGATCTCAGCTACACAGTGGGACTTCTTTTTGTCCTTTGTGGCCAACACACTCAACCGCTTTAGAAGGAACTCCATTGCAATTATAATGCAGCCCAACCGTGCCGGTCAGAAAGCCAAGCCGAGGCAGTGTGCTGTGTTTTTGGTAGTTTTTTGAGAACAACCAGCGATGTCATTGAACAGTGCATTTGTACAGTATGTGTTTGTTGACATGCAGTGAGAAGGTACACCTGTTGTTATTGTGTCCTAGAACCAAAGCGCTCATTGACTGTTACCGTCTGCAGGTCAAAAGATGCAGCAGATGATTCGAAGGATGAGATCGCAGAAAAGCAAGAGGATGAAGGTGGTGCGACAATGGATGATGGTGAAGAAGCAGAAATCTGTGATGTCCGCTACCGTTTTGAGAATCTTCGTCATAAACATGCATGTGTTATGATAGTGCCACTGCGATGTTCGTGATTTCTGTTCTGATTTGCCACGTGTCAGTTGGTTTGCACAGTCCAGTGCATCAGGAAGCAGCTGTCCATGAAGGATAGGGGGCTCAAAGTGAGAGGATTGACTTGGATCTTTGACCAAGTGACTTGTCGCCAAATACGTCCAACCTCTGTGACAGGGTGGGGAATCACTTACAATATTGCGTTTTTGTTTCAGGCTCCATGGGTGCATGTTGAGGCCACAGTATATGGTGCTCGAGATGGGACGTTGCCGGGATGGGCGTGCACATCAAAAGATATTCACAACATCTTCAAGAACAGCAGGTTGATGAAAAGTGGCTGTGTCCACGAAGTAAAAATGTTGGGCAGGCAGGATTTCTTCAAGCCAGAAGCAACTCAGCAAATTAGACAACTGCCGACATTGATGATAGTATTACTGTATTTTTATATCGATGCTCAAACAGTTCCGTCAGAGTTTTCAGTCAGCTTGCGCTTCCCTTTCTCTGCTCATATCTGCTCATGGCTCACCCAAGGCCAGTCCCAGGGGTGGTGGCTCAAGTCTGCCCCATTTGGGGAGAGCTATGACCGACATTCAAGAGATGAAACAAGTGACTTGGCAAGGACAATGATTTTAGAGTCGAGAGACTTTTCAGCATATTCTTCGCAAACCGGTGGGTGAGATGGCCAAGTTTGTGTTGGCAGAGTTTGTGTTTGCAGAATGTAAGATTCTTGTTCCCTGCCAAGGTGGGAGCCGGGTGTGACTTGATAAGGAAGACACTTGCTGCTTTGGAGCTTCCCACAGTGGCAGGAACTGTCGTCATTGATGTTGCTACATACGATGCTTTCCCGGCATTGTCTGTGATGGAGGAGACCTATGTTCCTATGTGTTTGTTTCCCGCATTGTTGCAAACAAATTGAACTTGGACAGGTCGATGCTTTGGACACATGTATAAACTCATAGGTGGCTCGAATAAAGATTGGTGTGTCAGGAGATACAAGATGGAAAAGCTATGGTGTCGTGCTCCATCGCCCTGGATCAGTCACCGCAATCCCTTGCTACAAGGTTGTCAAACAAACTATATGAGAATTGCCGCGCCAAGAAAATGTCGATTCCTAATTTCCCTGACTTCTCTGCTCCCATCAGTGCACTTCGCAATGGGGAGGTCCAGGAGGCAACCGGATCTTTCCAAGTGTGCCGACAACAAGGAACAGCACTTCAGGTCCTGGAGAGTTTTGCTACCAAATTCATGGAGTCGGACCTGACCAAAGATGATGTCATGCGCAAGATCACAGAGCACAATGCTGTCTTCAACCCAAATGGGGACTTTGTTGCAGGGACAAGGCATGGACATTGTTTAAATTTAGGCGTTACTGTCATGCCTAGAGGTTTGATCCATGATGATCCATGGGACATGAGGTTTAATTCAAACAGTCATTCAATGGGTGGGACTGTGGTGGCTGCAACACATTGAAACTGGTCAGGAGTGAAGGGCCTACACCGCAATCACACAAGCGTATCAAATTGGACATTGCAGAAGATACCAAGAAGGAGGATGTGATGAAACTGGAGAACTCGTCATCCACTTAATTAAGTGCGCATTGAGAGGTTCTTTGGGGGGGGAGAGTTGGCAGACATGTCTTTTGATGTACCCTGTCATGCTGCTTCTTTTATCATTTTGCTGTCAGTGATGTGTGCTTTTGGACACTATGTTGTTCAAGGCGAAAGTTGCAAGTGAACAATGCCGTGGAGTTGATTGCGACTGAAGATGGGTCTACTTTGTATCTAGTCTCCACATGTGCAAACCAGTTCATCATGCACAAAGAGATGCCGCTGACCCGCACAAAGACTTCTCAGACTAAGAGCCAGCTACTTACATCCCACTATGCATAGATATCAAATATCATATACACACGTTGATTATCTTTGACTTTATATTGTACTAGAATAGTTGACAAATACACACAAAAGAAGGTGCATATACAATTCAGAATTGGTTTGTTGTTTGTTGCTCCTCTTCCACCAACCTTCTACATGCAACAGCTGTCAAGGTTCTCGTTTGGAGCCGGGGAGTGGCGCGATGGGCCAGCTTCCAGTTTTTGCAGGAGTACAGTTGTCTTTTTTGTTTTCATTGCAGTATTTGGTTGTCCCCAAACGTGCCCAGCCTCTGCAAAGTAGATTCCATATAGTCCATGGCTCTTGGTGATCTGTGACGCCATGTCCTAAGGAAGCCCAAGAAGTCTGCAGCGACCCCGAAGGCCGTTTCTTCGCTTGCGAGATGGTGGCATCGACTATCGTCATTGTGGAGAAAAAAGCCTCTCCCGAGCACCTACATGGATTGAGCTGCCTGGACACCCCTACGCCCCTTGGGGAGGTGATTCTAGCATTGGAAGACGCTGGTGAGGCTAGGGTGTCACCTAAACAAGTTATATAACCAAAACCTGTTGCTACAAAGAAATGCAAAGAACAACTGTGACTGTAACTAATATAGATCAGCCTTAAGGTGGTTTTGAGGCTCATGATTAGTCATTCCCTCAGGGTGAAGATCGACATTTCTCACCACCAGACAGGGCAGAATGGAATAGAAAGCCACAAAAAGCTTTGTTTCGTCATGGATGAGAAGAAGGACCCAGTAGTGAAGGAAGATCCTGAAGCCCGTCCCGCTCCCAAAAAGAAAGCAAAAGCTGCAAAACCATCTCCCGCTCCTGGGCTTCTATTACTCCAGCAGCGGACGTTAATGTTTTGGAGTGGAGATTTTTGTTAGGCCCCTTCCCGGTCCACCCCACCCCTCTTGAGCCCAGGCCTACACTATGAAGAATTTTGGAGCGTTCATCGATGTTGGCGCATTGAAAGCGTCAGGGAAGCTGGAAGTGGGATGGAGATGCAGGACCAAACGTCATGATCAGGGAGTTATGCAACGTAGATCTATCACTTACAGTACTGTTGATGATGTGTTCCGGTTCCCAAATTCAAGATCTGTACTGAGTCTGCACATTTTGCGAACAGTATCCAAATCGCTTCATTCATGAATTCATGGATTGCACAGGATCGATTCCAACAACACCGCGGGTGTGAAGACAGTGGTCCCAATCCGGCCGATCGCTGTCCTTGGTGGATCCCTTGATCTGCCAGAGGGTGACAAGGTGTTCCGCCTGGCTTGAAACGCTAGGATTTTGTCGCAGCAGTGATGGGCGTGCACTCTGTATAATACAATCTATATACATAGTGTTGTGCTGGTTCTTGTATATATATATACTGTGAACTGGTCAGAGCACATCCAACAACTTGTTTCGATGTGACATTCTGCCACTGCCCACCAAATCAAGCCATTTCTCCTTACTGCATATCGCGCCTCACCAAGATCTGGCAAACCAAAAGCAGAACACAGCTGATCAAGCTCCTTCAGTTCTCTTTTGCACAAGTTCCAGGAACTTTTGAGACAAGCCTGTGTTTTCACACTGATGGTGGGTTGCGAAAAGCTGTTTCTGCTGCTCTCCTTTTGAAACAACATGCTGCCACCAATTTGCAGCAACAAACTGAACGAGAAAGAGTTTGAGCGAGAAAGACTGTTTGGACCAACAGTTTGAAGCATTGCCGCAGTCATGCCATAGATTTGCTGGATGCATCCTCCGAGTTCAGCTATTTCAATCAACCAAACACTCTGCTAAGCTTGAACCTGTTCGCAGTGATTTTGGCTGTTCTGGGGCACTTAGATTTCTCAGGCTAGTTCACAGTTTGCAGTGCCAGCAAATGTTTGGCGGTGCCTGTGAAGCTTCTGATGATGAAGATGTTCAAGTGGTCTCATCACAATTATTTGTTCGCCCTGCACCTCTTCTGTAACTTAGTGTCAGTGCGTTGACATGTTGACCTAGCTTAAAGGCTTAGTTCAACAATGAATTTAGATCCACATGGCAACACCGAGGACTTCGATTTGGCTCAACTGATGTCCTCGAACCCTTCACCGCCAGCTTCATCACCGGCAGTCCCCAAATCGCACCTTCCGCCGAGAACAGGACAGCATGCGGAGGGAGTTATTTTTTGGACTGAAGGGGCTGGAAAGAAACCACACATATATGCTGCAGGGGTGTCTATCTTGTCTTAAATAAGAGAAAT
The DNA here is from genome assembly GCA_963970005.1 of Durusdinium trenchii. Classification (NCBI taxonomy): domain Eukaryota; class Dinophyceae; order Suessiales; family Symbiodiniaceae; genus Durusdinium; species Durusdinium trenchii. Next base: position 1,961,471 of record CAXAMN010012224.1, read on the forward strand.
ATTATTATTCTTCCCCTTGGAAGTTCCCAACTTCTCCTTCATACTTCAAGATTGAACCGGTTCCAAAACCAAATGAACAGCCTTTCGCCCAGAACTGACACTGAGCAGATCTGAATAGTAAGGTTTTTTTTTTGTGAGCATGGTCCCATAAAGGAGCTGCTGCCAAAGCTTCTGCGAAAGCTCCAGCTACACCTGCAGCTAAGAGTTCTGGTCTTGGGAGGTACTCTCCAGAAGACACGTCTTCGGAAGCAGCTGCCAAGCCACAGACTGCTAATCCCAAAGGGAAAGCTGGTGCAAAACCAAAGGCCAAGGGCAAGGGCAAAAAACAAGATGAAGAGTGCCCCTCCAATGAGCACGCTTCCCTACCTGATGGTGATGATGATGAAGATGATGGTGACAACAAGGACGCACATGAACCCGAAGACGTTGTGCGCAAAAGGCCAGCAAACGGTCCTTTGAGGAAGCCTGCATCTGCAAAGAAATCGGCTAAGGGAGGCAGGTATGGAAGGACATATGATGGAACATGCCCTGAGCATGATTTTGTTTCTTGCTTCACCAATAGTCAAGATTTGTGGGGCTCTTTCCCATGACCTGTGTGATACTGTATCGACAGTCACCCTGGAAAGCGTTCTGTTCTCTCGCCTTTTGTCGCTGAGGCTGATGAAACTCCACCGGAGAACCTGAGCGAAAAGGTCATTCCACCAACTATCCCGGAGACTATGCCCAGTGAAGAATTCCCAGCGACTATGCCAACTGAAGAGATGGTCCCGGAAACTATGCCCAGTGAAGAGTTCCCAGCGA
>CAXAMN010012224.1:1962281-1987662 GCA_963970005.1 Durusdinium trenchii
TGAAGAGATGGTCCCGGAAACTATGCCCAGTGAAGAGTTCCCAGCGACTATGCCAATTGAAGAGATGGTCCTGGAAACTATGCCCAGTGAAGAATTACCAGCGACTATGCGAACTGAAGGGATGGTCCCGGAAACTGAAGAGATGGTTGGGGAGACTTTGCTTGACCCAGCAATGGAGGATGTCATCATCGAAATCAATGACTCGATGAAGCTCGCCTTTGATATGATGAAAATTAATGCTATTAAAGTTGGGTCAATCTGAGAGACATGCATTGGATTGACAGCTAAACACGTCCTTTTGCCACAAGGCCTGTGCCGGACAATCAACTGGGTCTTTCTCCCTCTCCATGTCCCAATTTGCCAGTGTCTTGGAGACAAAGTGCCTTGCAGTGCAGCTCGTAGAGCATAGAACCATCCATGTGCTTGGCAGTCCTGAGCTGTTCTGTGTGTTTGAATTTGCTTTTGCATACCTGTTTACGCAGCTACTGCTACTACTATGACTCTGACTACCTACTATGTGATCTACTAGTTTGATGGTCTTCCTTGAGGTTTGTTTGACTGCCCAATCCAAGGACAAAGTGTATCTTGGGCAAGCTGCCTCTGAACCAGTTGAGCCTTCACAGGAGGTTTTCCCTGAGGCTGGATATGATTTCAAAGAACACAGCACCGTGTATCAATGTACGACTATACAACTCATTTTGGGGGTCAGTGTGGGCAGTGTGGGTCAGCTGTTACTCTTGTATGCCTCTCCTAGACATTCAAAACGGTAAAGCAACTGTTCAGGTCAACATGCAGCCCCGGGATTTGTCGGCTTCCTTTGCTGCTGAAGCACATGAAGAGGCAACAAGCAAGAATGACAAGGAGGGGTGTTGGGTGCCTGTGAAGTTGGTTGTTGCAACAAAGGCTGCAGTTTACAATGCTCTCACATTGTTGGACACACATATGAATCGTTTGGGCATGCTTGATGAAGACTTCCGGGAGCAGGAGATCTACCAGGCTGCTCGTGAGGAACCAGGGCCACCAGTGCCAAATGGAAACCTTGAGTCGGAAGATCCTGAGTTGGAGGTTCTCATCGAAACTCCTGAATCAGGAGTTTCCTTGCCGACCTGCCTCAATGGCGAGTTCTCTCCAAATTCGATTACGTCTGAGAATTTGCCGAACAAGATCAAGGAGCTTGAGGTGGAAATCAACAAAAGGGACAAAGAGAAAAGGGAAGAAGGTATGCCTGCGCAAGCAAGCCATGCAAGCAGCAGCGCTGGGTCTGGGAAAGCAAAACGTTTGGCCGATGCCAGTGCGAAGGCCAAGGCCAGAGCCAGTGCGAAGGCCAAGGCCAAAGCACGTGCAAAGGCCAAGGCCAAAGCACGTGCACAGGCCAAGGCCAAAGCACGTGCACAGGCCAAGGCCAAAGCACGCGCGAAAGCCAAAGCCGCGGCAGAACCCGGAGCGAAGGCAAAGTCTCGGGCAATGGAGAAAATGGAGTGGTCACCGATCAGTCTTGGCAAGAAGATCCGCTCTGTTCTTTGGCTCAAATACTTCTAGCATCTTCTAGCCAATATCAGTTCGTGTATGAAAAAGGTGATCTGAGTCCACAGCCTTCCATAATATGTGAACTGTGTTTGCAACCCAGGTGACTGACACAGCTTGGCACAAGGCTAGGAAGGCTGGTGTGGAGAAGGAGGATGCCAAGCAGACAGCATCTCAAGCACGGAAGGAGTCTCTTGGCTAGTCATAAACAGAATTTGACAATGAACGGCCTGACTGAAAAAAGAACACACCCAGTCTTGATTTCCACCCATCACATCAATCTCTCAATCTCAGGTGGATTTCACAGCAGGGCTTGACCAGTGCTCAGTTCCCGTTTCTGAGCCGCTACCTCGATTGAATGCAGTCGAGAGTCCACAGGGGCACTAGCAGCGATCTCGCTGCTCATGGGGTGGAAAAAAGCTGCGGAATGCTGCGGAGATGGGCATTCAAAACATTTCAAAACACACATTCTGTAGGACCCACTTGCAAATTGGAAGAGTCCCAGAAGCCATTGGACTTGGATGAGTAATCATCTATCAATTACGTATTCTCACCCCAGAATTCCCAGCGGCAACATGCACCTGGTGGCACATAGCGGATCTTCTCAATCTGCGCTCCAGCAGGCACCAAGCGCCCTCCGATCTTGGCCGGCCTTGTCAATGCCTCCATCGCGGTTTTGGTTTAGGGCAAAGCGGGCAAAGAAGGGCGGTCCCATGGTTGGTTCCCTTGTTGTGTGAGGCTGGGGGTTGGTTTACCATGGATCTCAGTGAAGCAGCTGTGCAGGGAGTTTGCGCAGAAGGGTAGAAGTTTGTAGAAGTAGAAGAGTTGGGTGCAAGTGAAGCAGCTTGTGACGAAAGTCTTGTCGAGAGATAGAGTTGATGAGTGCGAACATCAGGTACTTCCTGAATGAGTGACCTTGTACCTAGGTGGATGTTGGTTTGCCGTTGAAGCATTCCTGTCCACTTCAAGCGAGGGTGAGGATGTGTCCACTTGTGTTGGCCAAGGTCGTGGAAAGCATTTCACAGTACAGCCGTTTCTGCATCTTCTTTCATGAAATCCGTCTTAGAGAGATCAGCTGGATTGAGTTTGCAGTGCCTTGGAACCGTAAAGGGACACACAAAGCAACTGGGGTCCTTATTATTGTCCGAAAAGGGAAAGAGGGACACCAATATGAGGACCATGATTTCGGGCTGTCCAATGGAGATCCACATACTTGTGGAGGTAGTGCAAACCGGTGACTTCTTGGATGCAAACCGGATGGATTTGGTTTACTTTGTCCTGAACTGACCATTGAAGCTTGTCAGCATATACAGTAAAGGCTCCATTCACGGGTCCGTTTCGGTGTGTGTTCTTTGCGGAAGCCCCGGACTCGTCTGAAAGAGTCCGGTTGACCTGGTGCTGACAGCCGTATAGTCTAAACATCCTATCCAACAATATGGTTGTTTGGTAAGAACACGTGGGTGTGTATTTGGGTTCCCCATTGGTTGGGGATCTCCATATTTAAAAAATACAGTACAATACCCAGACGCTCCAAACAGGCCTTGGCCCCTCAAAACCATAGCGATTGGTTCGGGTCCGGACCCCTCTATATGAGGGTACAGCCCCTACTTAGCAGGGTCTATGAGTGTCTGTGGGTAGGTAACAAAAATAGCACATCCATCGATGGTGGGCTAGGAATCGGATTCCTGTCCAGAGCTGCGGCGCCTTGATCTTGTAGCCATTGGAGGGCGACGGTTTCTGCGTCACCACCGAGGCCTATCGACGCAACGGGGAGACCGTGGCATCCCCTTGGCGCGTGAAGGTCGTCTGAAAAATGGATTTCCGAGATCGGGGGTCTCGTGCGGTGGGACAGCATTTTGAGATCCTTCAAACAAACATGGTCAGCTTGGCGCCTAGTTTGGGAAGATTCTGATGTCCGCATTATCTGGTGTACCGAGAGTGAAAGAACCCTTAAAATATAACCTTCGTTTGAAGCACTTTCTATGGAGATTCTATATGGTTTGAGCCTTTTTGAACTTTGTATTTTTGTTGACTAAATGCACGCTTTTGGGGGTGTTGAAGGGTTTCGCGAGCTTTTCAAGATGCTGAAGACTTTCCTGAATGTTTCTTGGCATTGGGCCACAAATGGAAACACACAACATGCGGGCAACTTGGTGCTAAGTGTGTGCAAATTGCCGCAACATGTACGCAGTTTGAACACACTGGTGGCGAACCACCCCCAAAAAATGGGTTGGGATATGAGAGGATTGCATGCGCGTGCTTCGGGTGATTGTAGAGCTTTTTGCTTGAATGAGCACTCTTATGAATGAGCAAGGGGAAGCTTCAGGGCCGATTCTTGACTATATGAACCTCAAAGAATGTCGCCTGCAAACCTTCCACGCACGGAAACAAATGATTGCTTGGTGTGCATGAATACCATCAATCTTTTCATCTTACCATATCTCGCCCAGCTCAACTTCATCAGTCCCTCCACTTCCTTCCCCTTCGTTCCAACCATTCACGTCGTCTTCCACCCACCTCCGGCCACGTGCCACGTCCAGTTCCCGCGTCGCACGTGGCCGGCCTGCGTGGCCTGCGTCGCCTGGGTGTTGGTCGTCACCGTGGACAGCCGCGGCGCCATTTCGCTCTCCGGCGTGCCGTCCCCATCGAAGAGCTGTGTCGAGAGCCTCGGCGGAGGGGTGGGGTGGAACACCGGGGCCAAGCGAAGGCGGGGGAGAGAAGTTCATGAGGGTTTGTTTGGGGTGGGGAAAGCCATGTACCATGCTGTTGGCTTGGTGTTGGGTGCTGGCTTGGTGAGTGTGTTGGCTTGGTGAGTTCTTTCGTGTGAAAGAGGTCGAGTTGGGAAGCTATTAGTCAAGTGGAGATTAGCTTTCAACCAGGAGCATCCAATGGGTGTCCAATGGAGATCCCTAAGTAGTGTAGGGCAGTGTAGGGTAGGGTAGTCCATTGGACACCCATTGGATGCTTCTGGAATCAATATGAACATGTTATTGATATTGGTCATCCACTAGTTATTCTCTCTTCTCTACCAGGAGCAACCTTCTATCGGAGCAACCACAAACCTCAGGGGTCACATGTGGCCGGTCCACGGTCGGCAACCTGGTAGGGCGCCAGCGCCACGGTCGGGGCGGTGCAATGTATACAGGTCTTGTCGTGTTCTTCTGCAACAAACATGATTCTTGACCGACTTTGTGAAGTGTGCAGGTCCGGGTGTAAGACCAAACATGTGACGGGGGAGTTGCTAAAATTACAAAACACAAATCCTGAGAAACTGAGAAAGCATGAGACTCATGAGACACCAGTTTTTTTCGCAGAGAGTCATTCACATGCCATAGGGGCAGTGTTTCAAAAGCTGATCTGTCATCTGCAATGAAACACCCAATGACCCTGCTTCACACACCGACCTCGCCTGACATGGTCATCCCTGGAACCATCCACTGAAGAATCACTGAGTCACACTGAGGACCGCCCTGAGCGCGGGGAGATCTCTGTGTCGATGGAGAAGCGGTCATTATGCTCGTGCCTCGGTCGTCTACCCAAACACGTCGACGTGCCGATGTGTTCATACCACACGACCTGTCTGGGAGCATATTTACCTACATGGAGTCATGAAGACCTTGCGGGGTCCATAAAGGCGTGTATATATATATATATATGTCCAAATTATGTCTATTACATGGAGTCATGAAGTATCATGAAGTGTTTGGGTATCCATGTTGGGTATACTGACAGGCATCCTGAACAAACAAATATGAAAGAACCACAGCGCAGTGTTCTTCATCTGAACACCTGGTGTCAGGCATCCTGAAACCAAGTGCTCGTGGCCAATCCGACGGTATGGACTGGACCCTCCAAACCAACAACAAGCACATCTCCTGAGCCAGAAACAGGACCTTGGCGATAGTGGCCAGTGAGTATTACGGTTTTCCCTGCTGCCCTGGAATGGGGTTGTGAGACCAAACGTCTGCAACCAAAATCACTCCTCCACAGTACCCCTGATTCTACCCAGTTGCTGGTGCTTGGGCTTCTCCTCCCCCAGGGCATTCAGCTGCTTCAACGTGGAGCGCAACAGCTTCTGATCGCTGCAAGGCACTGAAATCCTGGCGCGGCCAGGGCCCAGTGGTGCCGTTTTCCTCGGGTGCCCTTCGCCCTCAGGGGCGCTCGGAAGCCTCACCCCCCCCCCCGCCATCCACGTGCGTGCGTATACGGCCCATTCACCGGCGTGGTCCCGAATGACCAGCCGGACGGGGGACGGGGGGGACGGACTGTGGGTCGGACTGGGGGGAGACGTAGACGGTTCGAGATGAAGCCGTCTTCATGCTCAACGGAGACAGGAGCGTCTCCGTCATCTGTCATGAGCTAAAGCACAGATGTCATATTTGCTAACCGGATGAAACTGGGCCTGTGACCAGCATCTTCCTGCAACAAAAGTTTGAATGAATTGTAACGAATTGACAATTGATGCAAACCCACAGAATTCAGATCTAATTATGCCTATGCCACAGAAAGACGTGTCTTTTACAGAGTCATCTCACAAGAAGCATGCTTTGTCCAGCAGTCCAGCAGCTATTTCCAGTGGTCAATATAGCAAGCAGTATTTTATTCCTCTAAAACGCTTCTAATCACACAGATCTGCAGGAAAACAGAAGAACATATCTTTTGGTGGATGTAGCCAGCCCTCGGTGGACCGTTTCCTCGGGTGCCGTTCGGGCGCTAGTTCATGAAGGTCGTGCAGTCCAGCTGAACCCTGTATCTGTCTATTGGACCCAGTAGATCCTCCATTTGATGTTGGCCCATCCATGGCGTCGGAAGCAAACCTGTCGGCTGATCCTCCTTCCAGATACGTCCTACTTAATGACTGGGCCAAAACCCTCGCAATTACTATGCATACACATGCATACACTTATCTTCACTCAAAAGCTCTTAGTATTTTCACAGACTGCCACTCTGAAAAAACGCAAAAACATGCGGAAACAAGTTCTTCCGGAAAGACCTCTTTCCCAGTTCTGCTCCATTTCCTCTCCCAGCCAACCTCAGGAGACCGGGTAAATCCCCTCCACGACGTAAGCGCATGGGTGGCAGCATCGGGAGGCCCCACTTCCCCTGGAAGTCCACCTGGGCCACGCGTGGTTTTTATACATCTGGGCCGTCTGAGTGGACTGAGAGAAGGGAGAATTACAGTCCTCTCCCTGGAACCAACCATGGCTACAACATGGCGGCATGGTCCCTCAAGAGACCATGCTCCTCGACGAACAGGGGGTGTTCACTCCACTTGCCATGTGCTCAACGGAGTGTGTCTCAGGTTCTTCCCCCAAGGCCATGGGCACTTCGCTGCGAGTCTTGATCCTTGATTCCGCCTGCGAAAGCGAAGCTCCCGAACTCCGAGACTCAGGGGGAAGGGTGGAGAAACACATATTATGCATTTGGGGGGTCACGTTGACGGCCATTCAATCCATTTGATGTACTTGTACATACTTGTACCGTCTAATACCGTCTAATGCCTGTCATGATCTTCAACGTACTCTATAAACCATGCAAATTACAATTACACTTGGTCACCATGGATTCCTCAACCTAATGCCACCCATGTTCCATGCCTCCCATCAAACATTGCACCCCCCAAACAAAACAAACAAACAAACAAACAAACTTAAACACACATACATCACACCGTCTCACCGGCACACAACCCATCGCATCATCACCCACATCTTCCACGCCACATCGGCACCCTCGGCGTTGAGGATCTGCAGGAGCATCGCGGGGTCTCGTACGGTGATAGCGATGCCCTGGTCGTGCATCGTGGCACCATGCCGCGGGCCGCGGTGCTACTCGCACCGCGTGGTGGAGCATCTTCTTCCGGGTCGCGGTGGCAGAGGTGATAGGTCCGTTTTTCCGGGATACGGTGGAGTTTGCTGCGGAGAAGAAATTCCGATTGGGTTGGAGGACGGATGAACGGATGAAAGCTTATTTTTTAATGTGGATGTCCCTATGGAGGGAATGAGGAAATGTAGTGACATTCATCCTCTAAGATCTGACATCAACTCTCGCAGTTCATTCCTTCTGGAACGTCATCGTGCACGGTGGGGTCTTCCCTTTCTCATATTGATTAGTATTACATTGCCTATTTCTATACGTTTCTATATACAGTAGTCAGTTCCTATACAAGGCTACTGCTTTGTGAACACCTTGGTGTCCGCCTCCACCTGCACACGACCGTCGCCTGCTGCAAGGTCAAGTCCACCCGTTGCGAGGTACCTCAGCAACACCGGTGGACACGGTCGGCGTGCGCCGATCGGTCTCTCTAAAGGCGTGGCGCCGGACGTCGGCGAAAGAAGAACTCGTAACTGCAGTATATCCAAACATGATGAGTCAGACTGCATCACCGGCGTTTTTGTTTAATACTTTATATAGTAGAGTGTTGCCTCTGTCTGCATCTGTCTGCTGGGTATTGCCAAAACTCATTACACCATCAGAGACTCTCATATACTGGTACGATTCTCTTTCAAGCGTTCATTAAGTGATTTCAGCTTCAAGAAAACTGAAGACAGCCGGCATATGGTCGTGATCTTCATCAACGGCTTCACCCTAGGGGTGATCATATACGAAAGTCACCAACTAAAAAACAAGATGAAAGTGGAGAACCAACACACACTGCAGAACAAAGCATCGTGTGTTTTGTAGGAGATCATAATGGATCATATGTCTTCCAAGGATTTCATGCTCCACTGCCATTGGTTCGTTCTTGGGAGTGAAGATGAAACACGTGGGAGCGGTGTGGATGGTCCAGTGGTCCAGTCTAAGTCCTTGCACTGACTATGTGTCCATTTCAGTCGGCCCCTTTTTTCTTTATAGAGAGATACTGACGATGTGCTTACAGTAGAGAATGGGGGACGGGATCCTGTTCGGTCTCTTTTTCATGGGGGGTCCACCACCCTCAGCCACCCGACCGTCGCACCAGTCAGACAACTTCGGCGAGCGCTGGAGACAAACCACTTCGGCCGAGATGGCCAGAACGCACTGGAAATTGAGGAAAACATGGTCTCCTCAGTATTTTCATGTATTTTCTGTGTCTGAGTGGGAGATTGTCTCCCCAGTATCGCAGCCTCCATTTCGCCAAGGTGAGATTGTCCAAGGTGAGTATAGCAGTTCAACGGCTTGCTGGCGGTGGCGGTGGCAATTGTGACAATCACAGTTGCTGAAGGGAACATGTCAAATCTAGCATCTGTACGGAACATTTTACCCACCAGTTCGCGCAACTGCCACTTGCCGCGCAACTGCCACTTGCCGACCAGTTGCTGTCCTTCTCCTGAAAGTTCCAAACGGTTCTCCACAGGAGTTCATGTGGTGTGGTTCTTCCAAGGGGCATGGAACGTTATCCCGAATTCAGCCACAAACCATCTAGACCAGACTAATTAGACATGAAAAATATATTGGTCTGCTAGACTAAACATGTTTTTTACAAAAAAAACAAAACAAAAACAATCCGGACATCATGAATCATCAACCAACAATCAAAACACCGGATAATACGTGGGAGGCGGACAACATGTACAATTTATCTTCCAAGAGGAACCAACTGTGGGGCAACTCACATGTTTTGGCAGTCCCTTCAGTCTGGATGATCTTCCCGACCGATTGAAAAGACAGCTGACACCTGGGTGGATCTTTCTGGGATTGAAAGACCCCTTTGTAGAGGAAAAATGGTCTTGAGAAGGTCCAGACTGTCCGCAATGCCGCATTGTCCATGTCTTGGCTGTGAATGCCCAGTCTTGCACAAGCTAGCTCAGCGAAATTGAAGGATCCAAGATTCTCTGGTGTCGAATCTTAAACCTGCCTTTTCAAGACAAACTCACATTGTGACGTTTGCATCGCAGGTCGACCGGTGTTGTGGCAGCAAGACGTGTTGGATGTTTCATGATGTCGAACCTATCTAAGCCGTGTGAAACACTGGGCTCCACCCTGCTGGGTCAATAACGTGGTACAGTTCATCCCTGCATTGAAGGTCAATTCATGATTCATGACTATGTCCCCCCCATCAATTTGGCAGAACGTGTTTCTGCCATACCAACTCCATGTCAAGAGCCTGCTCCAATCATTACGATGTCCCCTTCATTTCACCGATCCCTGTATCTATGGTCCTATTGCCAGGCTCATGCGGCACCGAGACCTTCCCTGCACCATTTCACCGACCCTTTGACCTGAGGGGGCTCATTGATCCTAAGTCGACACGAACAGATCATATCCCTTACCAATCCCTTACAGTAGAGTCGTTTCCTCCTCGCCACACCTGGTGGCTTTCTTCTCGATTTCGAGCTGGCGCCCTCCGAGTGGCCAAGGGTATCCGGAAGCACCACTGGGCCGCGATGGGTTCGTCCGGCAGCCTTAGGGGGCTATCCGGCGTCGACACAGTATCGTCGTGTGTTCACGACCGTTCCAGAGTCTAGAGAGACCATGAGAGACCAGGTGACACCAGTGGTTCTTTTTCCCCTGACAGTGAGCTGGAAAAGGTGTAGTAGGATAGTAGTGGGTCACACTCCCTGAAACAATCACGGTTCCGTAGATGGCACCACCACCCATGTCTTCCGAGGTCTTTCCCCAAGTCTTTCATGGTCATCCGAGTGCCATGCCCACGGCCAGGCCCATGATTCTTCCAGTGGAGTGTCGTGGTTCACGACCGGATCACGATCAGTGCATGCGTCACCGGCGGGAGCCTTGGCGGCTCTTCCCCGAAAAAGCGGTGCTTGGGAGCGGAGGCTCCTGATCAGTGCTTCGGCCTTCAAAGGGGATCGAGATGGACTGTCTTGAACAGAATCTTTCTCCAGTCATACCTGAGGAGGTACGAGGTGTCTCGGTGTAGGGTTTAAGATGTTCCAGACACGTTCCAAGCGCTATGGATGATCGACAGAAAAGCAGCCCAAGAAGACAACAGCCCCTGAGAATCTGGGCCTCTGTAAAGAGCTTGGGACTGACCCTTGCTATGGAGGGTCCAAGAGTTCTTTATAGTATAGGGGTAACAACCATGCATGACACATCGCACTCTACCAGCCTTTTTCAGTATGTGAGCCTTTGAGGCTCCCAGCCTTCAAAAGAGACCAATATTAGGAAGACCGAAGCACTCGGGAGGCAACCAGTCTGGCTGAAGCTGCCAGCACCAGCTAGCAGCTAGATCCTCTGCCTCATTGGAGCCACCTGGCCGGCCCGGTGACCCGACCCACCGAGACCAAGCGTCAACTCCTCGGGGCTGCTCACCACCCGTGTGAAGATCGAGGTGAAGGCCTTCTTACCTCGGCCGGAGCACGGACGTTTGTCTGGCGTTCCTGATGCAAGAAGGGACCTGGTTTTATCCCTTCTTGCATCCATGATGTATATGGAAGAGTTTGCTACATTGGTCAGAAATGGGGTAACCGTTTGGTAACTATTCTGCCATACATGATCATACATGGATGGTTTACATGGTGGGTACTTGGTGACTGCTTGGCCTTTCTTGGGGCACAAAGGAAAGAAGTCCATCCTTTAAATTGCGAAAAAGAATGTTCCCTGACTTGTCTGTGAAGGCATGTGGTAACGAACGTTGAAGAAAGGAGGGGGAGGTTTCATGGACTGGACCAGCTGCATGGTCTGCAAGGTCTGCCGCCTCACAGTCAATGCCTCCAGTCTATGTTTGGCACACATCATGTAATCAAAAAAAATGCATAGGGGTTCACATCACATCTGAACATGAGCTTGGAGAGCATCCGCCCTACCTTCAACTAGGGCGGCCCTGCCATGAGAAACAGTCCGCATGTTGGAATACACGAGCGGCTCTCCTCCCCAGCAGTGAACTCTTATAGCGCTCTCCTCCCTCTCACATTCCCAGACACCCATGGGACTGGCATACAGTGGTCCGTGTGGTTGCAAAGGGGTCGATCTAAACCCTAGGGCTCCAAGTACCTTCTATGTTTGGGGTGGGTTTAGAGGGTCCAGTCATACCTTCTGAGGAGGTACGACTGGAGCCCTAGGGAAAGTAATGACAGATTCCAGTCCCAAACAGGTTGTGGGCATTGCTCGATGGGTTCGCCGCCCGACCGAGGGTTTTTTTGGTTTCTGCCATGTTTTGACCCACACTGTTCAATGTAGGTCAAACAATAAAGGACCCAAAAACCTGGCAATAAAGGACCCTTTGGCACCTGGTGTATTGGCAATAAAGGACCCAAACAGACTCCCGAAACAGGTCGTGTCTGGGATTCTTCGTCTGCGGTCGAGCGGCCACTGGGGATCGCCAGTGCAGTGCTCTCCGATTCCTCGCTTTTTGGCCGCGTGAGGCGCGGAGTTGCTGGAGCACAACCCACACGAAAGCCACTCTTAAGGTCTCCAAAAAGGAAAGCTTGGAGCACAATTTGAGATTCAATGCCCAAACCAAGTAGAACACTGAACATGTTGGAGAATTTTGACAATGTTCTATCTAGTCGAGGATAGTTCTAAGTAGCTTTAGACAGTAAGTTCAAGGCCAGGGCTAAGTGAAATAACATGAAATAAATAATGTTCCACGCTAAACAATAGCATCGATGTATCCGGTCTAGTTTCTTCAAGATATATATTTCAAGTCAATTGGACGTCAAATGCAAAGTATTTACATTGACACCCCTCAGGAAGATGCTTCGAGATGATTAGCTATCAAGCAATACAGTCGCTTCTCCAAGAATGATGGTTTTCTGAACAGTTCCTCTTGCACCATGAGCTTCAAAACATCCGAAAGTATATGCGGAAACCCCTCACATGAGGATACGACTCTTCAGAGCACATCAGGACGGGGATGGAGCAGTCGGTTTGTCTCTTCACCTGGGATGAGGCCTCACAGGTGTTTGTTTTGACAAGTTCACCGTTCACCACCTAGGGAAGCTCAGGGACTGTGACGAATCATTTCTATTCATGTTGTCATCCCTTCAAAGCAATGTGGCACCAAAAAACACACACCAGGTTTGGAACGAACAACAGCTGGCAAAAGCTTCGAGGAGGTAGAAAAAAGAAACACACACACACACATCTGCCTACCCAAACTCCACGAACCAATAACAAGGACGCTATGCTCGGTGGAGGCCATCACTATTTGGTGCTAAGCCTACTTCCTTTGAATCCCTGCCTCAGCTCCTTCCTCAGCTAGCGCCCTTACCCGCCAGGACCACAGACCCCCGGTCCGACCCACCGCGGCTCCTCCGCTGGAGGGCCCCGGGGACTGCTCGGCCCACGCCACAGGCTGCCCTGCACCTCTTTGGTCCTCGGAGCAAGGACCGCGAGGGCGCGAGGCGAAGGGACGGCGAGGACCGTAGACCGCGGCGAGGAGCTTCCAGCTGAGGTGAGATCTTCCAGGTGGAGGTGACCTCCCAAAAGACACAGAAATGCATGACCTCATATGACAAAAACGTTGAATTCATCCTATCAAAGCCTATCTTGAAGTCACGCAGTGTCATCTGCTTCAGCTCAACCAGGAGCATCCTGTCTGGGTGCCTAATGGATCCCTTCTTTTCATACAGGGAGGGCAGTTCATTGGATACCCCGGACAGAGGTTCTTGGATGCGGCAGACTGCAACTTGGACAGTTTATGGCAAAGTCTTTTTGCCACAACTGACTGGGTGAATCTATGTGATGTGGTGTCTTTGTCTGTGTTTGGTGAGAAAACACATATGAAAAGGTCCAACCAGGATCATGCTCATCAGTCCATGCCATATCTTGGGAGGATTAAACCAGTTCTTGCATTCTTCCTATATGTTGGGTCTATCCTATTACCAGTACCAGTGGATGATGATGGTAGCAAAGGTCGTGTTCAAGAATAGTGATTTGCTTGTTTACTGACTGACTATTACAGGCAAGTTCGGACAAACCCAACCTATATATGTTCATGACCCACTTAGATTTCAAAAACGCGCTCCTATAGTCATCGATCACCCCCCCATCCAATCACCCCGCAAAAACCAACGAGAAACGCTTCCCACCTGTCCCACTCGCCCAGGGGCGCGAGCACGTAGTAGGTCTCGGAGAAGGCGCTGCTCCAGAGGGCGAAGAAGCACCAGCAGAGTGGAACCATCACCAAGGCCAGCAAAGAACTCGCCGCCACCTGAGAGCTGGAAGAAGTTGAAAATCGGTTAAACATGTGTGTTACGTCATGTTAATTGTTTAAACATGTTTTACATCATGTTAATTCATCATGGTTATTACAATATGAGACTATGTGAATCGACCGAAATCGGAAGAAGTTGAAAGCAGAGCTGTCGACTCGGCCCGTCCACTCGGCTGTCGTTCGGCCCGCCGATCGTTCAACCAAACGAGAGGCCAGCAGGACAAAGACATTGAAGAAGGTCTGGTCACTGTTGTAGTGCTCCAGCTGGATTAAGGCATAGACACAAAGCACCTGAGCGATGCACCTGTGGGTTGACCTGCCCATTTCACCCATTTCACCCAGTTCACTGTCCCTTTGTGGTGCCACCGGTCAACCGGTCAACCGGTCGGTCCCGGTCGTGCCATCCACAGCCATGTCCGACCTTCTGATTCTCCGATTGTAGAAGGAGTCGGAGGAATTCGTGACACCCTCAGAACCGGAAGGAGTTCGTGCCTGGGAATCCAGCAGGGTACATTCCACGGAGTGCCAGTGCGTGCCAGTGCGGCACTCCAAACAGACCTTTTTCAGGGAGTGCGGCACTCAGAGAGCTTCCAGAAAATCAGAAAAGTTCGCATGTGCATCAGCGTCCAAAGATGTGTTTCTAACAAATATCGACCAGTGTCATTCTCCTTCCTGGCAAATAGTTTGGTGATAATGTGACGTGTTCAAAGCTATTCCTACATTGGGACCCCAAGATATTGACTCCCATTGTTCACTGTGTCTGTGGGATAGAATGGCTCACTACTTGCATTTGCAAGTGCCTGGAGTTTTCGTGGGAGTCCTCCACAAAAGGCTCTGCTAATCGTCCTTGTGCCGATCAAGGCACGCTGAGAGCGGCATAGAAACTATCCAGGATATTCAGCCCATTGTGTCGATAAGGCCAGACCTCATTGACAGCACCATGCCCAAACGGTTACCCAGAAGCTGCCAGAAACAGACACAAACTGGAGATTACAAAAAAAACAAACATCCTGTGTTGACACACAAAGAAATGACATACAGTACATGATCCAGTTTTGAATCACTGTTCTACTACCACCATCTGCTTGGGACGTGATGTGTTTGGACTTGCTCAGCTGCTGAACCTTTCTTCCGATTTCAAGTGACCCAGTGACCGTCGCCAACTCGGGACAAGCAATCGTAGACAACTCGTCGTGGTCTGAGACAGTGACCCTCGAGGCATGTTAACCATTGTTCCCTGTTCAACTGAGATATACTGCATTCCCCATGTAGACCAACAACACTGCCCTTCGCCCGTGCTTTTTTGTTCCCGTGGTTTGAGTCGCTTGATGTTCAGTCAACCCAAGTATTCTTGAAAAAACGATCTGGTCTGTTAACTAAAACAACCCTAAGGCCTCCACTCGTACCTTCGTTTCGTTGGTCCACATACCGAACCGGTTTGGAGGTACGAGGTGTCGGTGTACTTGGGACCCTCCATGGCAGGGGTGGAGCGACCTGACCCTGACCTCTTCGCAAGGGTCCGCATGCGAACCCCAAACCCTTTCGATTGGAGAAGGGCGCGGATTCTCAACCAATTTCCAAATTGGCCTCCTACTGTTCAGTACTTTGCATGCTTTGAACCATATATTGAACCCAAATGGTAAACCATTCTTCCAACTTTTGCCATCTTCCAGGCCATCTGAGATGTGTTTTTCGGTCTCAACCGAGGTGCTACCAGTGACAGGACCAGAAAACCGATGCAAAGCAGCAGGGACAGCTGGAGACCTCGAGGGAAAGCACTCTGACAGCCGATCAATCCGCTCTGACTGAAAGCAACCGAATCAATCCGCTGGCCCCGAATCCTCCGGGCGGAAAGGGGAAACCGGAGTCAAACACGTCTGGCGTCTCGGTCAATTGTGCCAGGACCCGGAAAGGGCGGTGAACGCACAGATGCTAAGCGTGCCGGGTCAAAATCATTCTGAACAAAAAAACTGTTATTTCGTCTTGGCGGAACAAGGCTCAATGCTTCCGGGTGAACACAAGTGCACCAAGTTGGCGCAGCCGCAGCCTTGAAACGACATTATCAACCAATAATGTGGTCATGTGTGGTCAATTGGCCAGTACGTTTTTGCTCGCCTGTATTCATATATGTGAATTACCAGTTACCCAGCTACCGAATACCGTGATTTAAAATACGTGTATACCGTGATTACCAGTCTTTTCATAATATGTATCAAGAATCAAGACGGTGATTTCCCAGTTATCATCTGATTAAGCTGATTACAGATCCTTTTCACCTTTGCTGAACTGACGCAGCTTCTTCATTGTGAATGCTTGAACTCTATATAAATAATTCATGACGAAACCAAACGAAACTCAACAAGTGAGACTTGAGGCTAGAAGCAGCCCTCAGCTAGCTGAAGATGTCAACCCCCCCCCACAGCTGGTCCCCGTTCACACCTCGCCTGCCACTCAACAGCGCCACATACAAAAATAACACACTAAAAAAGGGACCTCGCCACGGAATCGCTCCACGTGGAGGGTGGAGCCCAGTTTGTTGCCAGGTGGCCCAGTTGCGAGTCATGAGTATTCAAAAGCCTTGTCAAGCCCAGAGCCGTCTTATGCACCAAAACGATCAGCTCCTCGGCGAAGCCAGCAGCAGCTACAGTTTTTGAGGTGGAGGAGGCATGGGTTGGAGAAGTTCGCCCACACTCGTGGAGTGTATGTTCAAGCCTCATGTGGTGAGGCCATTAAGCTGGCACATGTGCCTTTTTTTTCTTTTGCTTTTTGTTGGTAGGCTACCGGCGAGTTCCGTATGGCTGCTTGAAGCGTAAAAGAAAAGAACTCGTGTTACGTGTTGTTGTTGATCCTTGAATTGGCGCTGATCGTCCCTCGTTCCAAGTCGATGATGGCCATGCCGAACACAGGACAGAACGGCCATGTCGAACGCCCACGGGGCCGTTTTGGTTGGTGGGGGGGGCACGAAACGGAGCTGGACATCGAAACAGTACGAGCGAGCTCTCCAAGACGGTGGATTTCCTGGACCTGGTGATTTCAGTATCTAAAATTCAAAGCAACTTTATGTCAGATATAATGCACGCAAATTTCACTGCCGGGACGCTTGCCAAAAGAAGGACTCCAACAAACCACATGATGTTCAATGAACCGAATCTTCAAATCCCTGATGCTCCACGGGACCCGTGTCCCTGACGGTTCATGGTTTTTTCCTGATGTTTGATCCTCTTCTTCCCAAGTCTCCGAACCAGAAACAGACCTTGGAGCGATTGCCACAAAAAAAAGACTCTTAATTACAGTCCTTGATGATTGATCTCTGCCTCCCAAGTCTCCCAAGTGAAGGATAGCAGGTCTTTCAGGCTGATCTGTGTATCCGAGAAGGAGCTCATCGTCCTCACAGCGCAGCAGACACCGCATCCGCCGACAGGCGGCCGAAGTGCTTTCTCCCGATGCAGGACCACCGGAACTTGCAGGGCCAGTTCGAACCAGTCGTCGTGTGTGGTGTGAGATGCCACCGGTTTTTTTTTCCCATGGATTTCGGGCCTTTTTGACGAAGAAAAAAGGCCCTATACAGCCTATACAAGCAAAAGTTAAACAGGAGAAACTCTAGATGTTTTGAACTGATGTTTGGAGGAATTACAGTAAGGGGCCGCTGATCTCAGCCATCCCACTTTTGAACGATCAAAGCCATCCGATGGGCTGGGATCAGAGACGACCTTGTTTCTAGACTGGGGAAAGATCGGCCTGGCGATCGGCCCTCCACATCAGCTTTAGAAGACGACCCGCTGGAGTCTGAGCCACCTGCGCCCGACCTGGTGCTTTTCATGTATTGGTTTAATCACTTCGGGCGAACACCTGTTATGGAAGTGGAATGTTCCTTCTGGCCTGTGGAGGAAATGAGTCTTCCTAAAATGTCCACTTCCATGTTAGCGACACAACAAGTACTTCCTGCTTTTGTTGTTTTGTTTTGAGATGTTTTGAGGGAAGGCGTGCATTCTTGAGTCACACTGAGGACGGACAACGAAGGCCTGTAAAACACGTACCATTGGTCCAGACCTGTCCCCAATCTCAGCGTTGGGAAATCCGCTCTGCACTGTGATACTATCCTTCCATGGGAGTGCGCGGCTTTAAGACTGAGCCAACGATCCTAATGGCGCTGATATATAGGCTGATATTGAAGAACATCTGCAGGCTGCAGGTACCTACTATCAGTAGCTTGTACGGCACGAGAAGGTACTGTTGCGCCCCCCCCCTCCCGCTACAGTCATCTTGTCCATCCGGAACAAAAGGATCGCAAGAACAGTGTTTATTAAGCGGATGTGAAGAATTATGCAGTGCTGCATCTGCCCTAGACACTTTCACTTTCACGAGCGCACAGTGCAACGAACCGGAGCGCCTTAGCTGGAATTCAAACCTGCCCCACAGACAAAAAGAAACAAAGATCAGAAAGTCCAATTCCAAACTCGAATGCAGGTAACGACCATGTTCAAGAGGCGACGCTGAAGGCAACATATTTCTTCCTTCTGACATCTGTTTGTTTTGCATTCATCAGGGGCACCCAACTTTTCCCGGAACATGCCTTGGGGCGGCCACCTCCTTCACCCAAAACGTCCTCCTTCCACCCTCTTCCGTCCCATACCCCAAACGGGCCCCCCAAACGGGCCTCAACTGCATGAGCAAATGCTCCAGACGGATGGTCAGGCGGTTGTAAGCCGCCTGACCGGCGCGAGATCTCGGCGATCGTTACCGGGGAAGGACATGGCAAAGGAAATCAGGAACTTGAAAGGCAAGGCGGTTGAAAAGGGGCTGTTTGTAGGACTTGCTAGGCAAGTATTCCGTATACATAGAGTGTTTGGGTCTGGTTTGACTTCCTTCCACTCGGTGGAATGAGTTTCTTATGAGGCCCGTCTAGAAACCGGTGTCACGTCAAGTGCCATCTCAGATGCAAGATTGCTAAAGATATCTTCTCCTGCCTCAATGATGCTTCAACATGTACACCAAAATCTATGGCGTTGCAAACAGGAATAGACAAAACCAGCATCATCCAGCATCCATTTCTCCTCGACTGGTGTCATGTGTTAAATCAAAGCCTCCCCGGCATGCCAAGCACCTCAAGGGTGAGAAATCCAACACGAAAAAGGCTCAGCATGGCGCCAGCCGACCCGCCCACGGCCACACTCGGCCACACTCGCTGCATGGAGTCACGCCGCCGTCGACCGAGGTCGGACCGGACCGGACCGGCGCGGTGACGCGCGCGCGCGCGCCTCGCGCAGCCGCGAGCGGATCAGGAGCGCTCCGGAGGCGCGATCAGCACGGTCGCTGTGGTGTGAGTGCGGAGGACCTGAGTGGTGGTGCGTTCACTACGGAGATTCTGAAGGATCGGTGATCGAGTAGGAAGGATCGGTGTTTCGGGTTTTTTGAGCGGTGGGGGGGAACACATCAATGTATGTTTTCAGGTGCTTGATGTGTAAATAAAAAAATACTCGACAATGAATAGTGAACCAAGAATGTCAAAATGCCGCTTCAGGGCACTGGCAACTGCCAGAGTTGTGTGCTCCAGGACCACACATACTCGGCCCGAGAGATGCAGCCCAAAAAACCCTGATTTTGGGAAGTTACACCCCAACTGATCCAACTGAAACGACCTTGGACCCCTTGCAACAACCGTGGAAAGTATTCCAAAGGATATACTGTATTTCGTACAGTCGAGGGTTGCTAGCCTATACTGTGTCTTGCTGGCCTATACCGCGTTCCAGCATCTTTTTGTCGAGGGGTTGGCATGGTATAGGCGTTAGCAGAAGGGATGGTATAAGCCTGCGTGGGACTTGATATGTGTGCTTATACCTTGACTAATTACCACCTGGGTAACAATATTGTTGGGCCCAACTTGCATACATTAATATATCAAAAAAGAACAACACGAGCCACACCACCACTGGCCCCTCAAGGCCGCTTCACTTTTTCCACACACATCCTATTTCAACTTGAACTTGCGAACCCGCTGCTACACAATTAGCAAAGT
This sequence comes from Durusdinium trenchii, assembly GCA_963970005.1. Classification (NCBI taxonomy): domain Eukaryota; class Dinophyceae; order Suessiales; family Symbiodiniaceae; genus Durusdinium; species Durusdinium trenchii. Next base: position 1,981,919 of record CAXAMN010012224.1, read on the forward strand.
GGCCGTGTGATATATATATATAAGAATTCACACATCCATTTGCAAGAGGATTTTAAGGGGCGGTCTGTCCATGTCCTGCTATGTCCTTTCCACGGTTTCGTACAGGCTTTCCACGGATTCGTATAGGCGTTCCATGTTTTGTCCACGAGTTGTTTTTCTTTATATAGTTTCTTTTTCAATTCTCAGTGGATGACCCTGCACATGCACTGTAGACTCGGGATTTTCCAAAGATCAGGTTGTCACTGAACATCTCAAATAAGGCCGGTCAAGGCTAGACAAGATCATGCATGAGTACTTTGATTGGCGACTTCGATTAGTACCATGTGCCCATAAGTGAAGTTTATCTAGTCAACCAAGGGCCCTGGCATAGTCGACCACCAGGTCCTGGTACAGTCGACCGTCAACCAATCCTCCTTATTGTGCTCACTCAAGTCCCTTGTACAGTCGACTGACCTAGCCCACGCCAAATAGTGTCGAGGAAAACCAGGGAACATATATATATATATACATATATTATAGGATCCACTGAGTACATGTCCTCTCACAGTTCTGGCAGCCAGCTTTGTCCAAGTGGCCAGGAAGAGATTGGCATTTGGGTCGGGCTTTCGGTGTGTTTCATCCAAAAAAACGGGCCATGCGTGATGCTCGTTGGTACCCTTGAAAGAAAGAACTCCTGCACCACTCAGGTCCACCCCTTTTACATCATGTTGCCCGCTTGGTTCATCAGGATGAGACCGCTCAGCAACACACGGTTGGCCAACAAAGTCTTCGAAGACAGAATGCAGCATACCTGTTTATTGCCATCGTTTGATCCATTCTGGCCATCCAACAATCCAGGCCTATCAAACTATCAGCATCTCCCAAGTGATTGGCAATTGGCACCCTTTGAAATTGCGATGTATCCTGCACCTCCCAGTCTTTTTCGCCGGGCTGCTGCAAAGTCCACAAAGCGTCCGGCCCTGATGACAAACACAGCAGAACGAATATCCAAAGGTTTTTCGACGACTGGTTCGCGGCAGCAATCAAAAAGCCTTCGCGGCTGTTTGCCCGGCTGGAAAGCAAGAACATTCCCATGAAATTCACCTAGAACTTTACCTAGAATTAGAACATCCTAGAACCCAAACATGACCTCTGTTTTGGTAGGAAAAGAGAGCATGTTGGCCGCTGGGTGGTCCAACATATTGTCACTCGGCTGATCACACAGGTTTTAGGACTATACTTGCCCTAAGGATCCAAGTACCCTCTGAGAAGGTGTTTGGGGTGGGTTTGGAGGGTCCAAGTACCTATTGAGGAGGTAGGACTGGAGCCCTCGGGTTGGAATATTCATCCGCTCCGTCGGGATAGTCCAAGGTCGGGATAGTCCGCCGTGAAACATGGCCAACCGCGCAAACGTGTCGCGCCAGTGTCGCGGCAGGTCGCGAACGCCCGCGCGAGCCATGTCGATCCACGGTGTACGGAATCTCTGAGATTGACCACTCGGTAGACCCTTCGGGAGTGCGGCAGTAGTTCCTGTCAAATAAACACATATTAAATATTATGTAGACATTGGTAGAATTCACACATGTTGAACACATGTTTATGATTCCCAGCACCTTCAAAGGGGTCACCAATGGAAGCCCCTACACCACAAGTTTATCCTTTTACCCCGGTTTTTTGGGGTCCCAAGAAGCGGCTGTCCGAAGTGTTTGGTCGGTGGGTTTCTTTGGTTCGTACATGTTAGTACTACGTAATAGTACATTTTATTGAACTACCCTGAAAAACATCGAACCAATAGGAATCATCTTTCTCAAGAGTGGTTGAGCAATTGCTCCACATAACCACCCAACTATCGTTCCCACCCAAATGTTGAAGGTGGGAAAATGAACTAGTTCCTATTGATTCAGACGTTGGTTCCTAGCTCAAACATGTTGGATGCCCCCCCATTCCAATACCATACCACCCTCTCATTGCTGCAAGCGACATGCATGTGCTTCTCGTGCATGCTCTTACCACACCTGAGGATCCCCCAAGTTCAACTGACGACTTCAATGGGCAAAAAAATTTTACTCATACGAGATTCTCATCCAAACAGAAACCAACCTCCCGGAACAACCCCTTTCATCTGGCTCACAGCACAAAGTTCCCAGTTCGGTTTCTCCTAATTCCCGCTCTTCCCGCAACATGGCCGGATATTCAAACTGAAAGGAACGGTCTCTATTCAATATGGGGACCGATTTAGTTTGAAGCCTGGGAAGTGGACACATCTTTGAACCAGTACATGAAACGACCACTATTTTGAGGCCTATGAGTTTATAAGTTTAAGCTTTATAGTTTTTGCCACCAGGTGGGTGAAGTATACCGTATAATATACACCGTATACCGTGTTCATGGAACCACCCACGCGTAGCCCTTTCAATCCTCAATTTTTATATTTTCTGAGGAAAACAGTTAACAACCTGAGATTAACCACTGGAACCAACATCCGCAACATGTGCGACCAGCCTTGTTTCAACTGAATTGACACCACATGGTTGTGGCCCGGACATATTGTATGATATTCTATGTAAGTATAAATATATATATATGTATATATATATATATGTGTTGTTGTGAAACTTCCGGATCTAATGACATACGTCCACATACGTCCGCACTGTATGTGAGCCGCCTGGCCACCATATATATATATATATGATTATGTTTAAACCTTGAAGTGTTCCAACAAGAGCCCCGACCAGCGAGCGAGCAGCCAAGCAACCCCTGGCAATGCTCGCAAAAAACTTCTTGGCCCCTGGCAGCACATGTCCGGTTCATGTCAGACCGTCGAAACAATTTGTCCAATTGTCCGCAATCTTGGGTCCATGTCAGTGTGCTCACCAATGACGTGGCCAGAACACCAGTGCTTGGGAATGGGTCTATTGGACGGACACCTGTGGTGGTCTATTCGCTGCCCACACGCTATAATGACAGGTTGGAAATCGCACACTAGAACACAGATGAAAATATATAGTCAATCACCTTTTTGCCCTCTTGATACTCAGTGTCTTTTGGCAGCCGTCATCCACGCGTTTGACAATATCTCAAGTGACCCTAACATACTGTCGTTGCCCAACGGATTCAACTTCACGTGGCCTTCTACCTACACGATACATCAAGTCAATTTTGGCTCCGCTCCTGATTGCTGCTAATTAGGCTGCTGGGAAAATGCACTGATATCACGATATCTCGACAGTTTACAACAAAGCTGAAGAAAAGGAACGTTTGTGTTGGTTCAAGTCGAAATGTTTGTTTCAAGCACCAAGAATCCACAATGTGCGAAGAATTCAGAGGCGAACAAAGTTTGCAGCTGCATTGGTTGCAACCCTTTTAACTAACAACACGGCCAAGCTCCAAGAATGCAAACAAAGACGCGGATTAGACCACAGCAAAGCCAAAACGTCTACGCAACAGCACCCTGCAGCCATTGCTGCTGCATGAAAATGATGAATCGACATCTGTTTGTGTCCAAAATTGGTGGTGCTTCGGCGCGGCGTGATCGACAAGCCACAGAAATCAGCTGAACAACCAGCATTTTCTTGCGACGCCCATCTTTTGCTGCCCGGGCGAGAGCATGGACGCGGCTGCTTTGAGCACATAACTGAACCCATATGGCAATTTCACCCAGTGGAGCTAGAAGTGACAGCCGGCAATCTCTCCAGGTTCCTGCTGCCCTGCTTTGATTTGCGCGGCATGATTCATGGCCCAGCTCTGTGGGCCAATCGTACACACAATCAAGAAAAATTATGCGCGAAGAATCTTCTTTACCTAGCAGCGCATGGCCACCCCACTTTGCAAGACCTACGTGCAATCTTGCGTGCTCAGGTACATTGCGCTACATTGTCGTAAACTACACACTACATTGGACTACCACGAATACATGCACGAACACAAATGTTCTTACAATCCATCACCTTGGGAGACCGCAATACACTATACATAGATGCATTGCATTTGCAGGCGTTACCTTCCATATTGCAGTGTATTGCAATACATGCAAAGTGCGCATCATGTGGCATTGTGCTTTAGTAAAGGTTGCATTATACACTAGGGACGCGCGCGCGTACACAAAAAGCACATGACACTGATCATAATATACACGTATTATAATCGCACACGCAAAACACGCAAAGCCCGCGGACTAACGCCAGGCAATGCGGGAATGCGGGAGACCCGGGACGCCGACGTGCGCAGGGCCGATCATTGTCACAACCCACGGATGTTATAATGTTAAACTTGTCAACGCACCAATCCTTAGAACCTAGACCGGTATAGAGGTCTCCAAGCCATCAAAGACGGATCGTGGATCGTGGCCTGTACTGTGAGTAAGGCACCACTCGCTTTTAGCCACGAGGCGCTGCAGCATCAAGGGGTCCATACACAATGCGAAAAGGATTGGGGAGCTCAGGCAAGATGTTTTGGCATCCATACGGGTCGGCTAATCCACCCACCCAATGGGCCTAACATTTAAACACACACGCCCGGCCAAACACTTGAAATATACGGGCCGAACAAATATTTTTTGAGTACCTCCCGGGCCGATTGATTTAAACCACAATGTTCAACTCACGTCACCGCACTATACCACTGCCCTTCTCAACACAACAACTTTTGGCCACACAGTGAAGCAAACCCACCCCCAATCAAAAAGACAGCTCCAACGCCGGTGGCCGCCAGCTTCTTCGAAGCCGACGGCTGCCGGCGAGCTCCTGCTTGCATGCTGCTACGCGTTCACGCAGCACCTCCTGGGCTGAGGACGACTGAGGGGCTATAGCACCGAACCTCATATGCGCGTTTGTAAATGGAAAGGGAAAAGGAGCAGGAGAGGGAGAGGGAGAGGGGAGGGAGGAAAAGGGGGAGAGAGAGACACAGAGAGAGAGAGAGAGAGACGAGACGAGAGAAGAGAGAAGAGACCAGAGACAAGGGAGAAACACTTCTTGCCTCGGCCGGTTGCGGTCTTCGTTGGGTCGCTGAGCGAGCTATTGAGCGTCTTTTCTTCAAACGCTTCAAATGGTGAAACATCCGCCACCGACACAGAAGTCGTCATCGTGCCGGTAGGTGGCAGCAACTGCAAAAAATGCCATTCCTGCAGCCCTTTGCGTGCAGCCCTTTGGTGGCTCCACGAGCGAACTACGAGCGAACTAGGCCCAGGCTCCGCCACGCCACATGGCGTGACCGTTCCTGGTCTTCGGCCGTCGTCTCTTCTGTCCGGGGTCTCATGGCTTTCCTTTCTGCCGTTTCCTCACGTCATGCGGGCCCTTGGTGTGATGGAACGCGCCTCAGAGAGTCGGTCCAATGAGATGAGGGGAGGAAAGGACGTGGCGCAAAGAGGGTCCCACACCCAGCCACCTAAGAAGGACCTCTTCCATCCTTTTCCAGACCCCACCCACCCAACCACCCTTCATGCGTTCTTTTCCAATCACTTCTTGCGGTCTTAGGCACAGGGTTTGCAGCGCACGCCTGCCACGTAGTGACCTTTGCTGCCCACAGAGGCGGCGTCATGCTGCCAGGCGTCTCCTGGAGGAGAGAACGGATCGGTGTTTCCTTCTTCCCCAGCAAGAGAAGAGAAGAGAAGAGAAGGAGAAAGAGAAGGAGAAAGAGAAGGAGAAAGAGAAGGAGAAAGAGAAGAGAGAAAGAGAAGAGAGAAAGAGAAGAGAGACAGAGAAGAGAGAAAGAGAAGAGAGAAAGAGAAGAGAGAAAGAGAAGAGAGAAAGAGAAGAGAGAAAGAG
>CAXAMN010012224.1:1992662-2014146 GCA_963970005.1 Durusdinium trenchii
GAGAAGAGACGAGACGAGAAGAGACGAGACGAGAAGAGACGAGACGAGAAGAGAAGGGAAGAGAAGGGGAGAGAAGAGAAGAGATGAGAAGAGAAGAAAAGAGAAGGGAAGAGACGAGACGAGAAGAGGCGAGAAGAGACGAGAAGAGAAAAGAAGAGACGAGAAGAGACGAGAAGAGATGAGACGAGACGAGAAGAGACGAGAAGAGACGAGACGATAAGAAACGAGAAGAGACGAGAAGAGACGAGAAGAGACGAGAAGAGACGAGACGAGACGAGACGAGAAGAGAAGAGAAGAGAAGGGAAGGGAAGGGAAGGGAAGGGAAGGGAGAAGAGAAGGGAAGAGAAGGGAAGAGAACAATCTTGTGAGTTTACGATTGTGTTTGGAACTTGCCACAGAAATGCCGTCAATCTTGTGAGTTTACGATTCTGTTTGGAACTTGCCACAGAAATGCCGTCAATCTTGTGAGTTTACGATTCTGTTTGGAACTTGCCACAGAAATGCCGTCAATCTTGTGAGTTTACGATTCTTGTTTGCACATGTTTTGCCTGGCCCTGTCCTAGAATGTCCGTTCTTCACGAAGGCAAACAGGTTAGCAAGCGGCGCCGCAAAGGCTTCACTTATGCGGAGGATGTCCGCAGTGTAGGCCTGGTTCACCTCGTCTGGAATATCACCGTAGTAGTCACCCTGAAGGGCTCTTTCTGCTGCTCTTCGCCAGAGGATGGTGCGCCCCTAATTTGAAAGACAGGAAGGGCTTCGAAGCCCAGCGTGGCGAACATCGCGTGGAGTCCGCCGGTCGTTGAGTCCGCCGCCTCCAGGCTTCGACCAGAGCCTGGAGGAGCTCCGGTTCCCGCGCTTGCAGAGCCTGAATTTGGGCGATGGCGCCTTGGGCGGCGCACGGGCGCTACGGGCGAACGGCATGTTCGTTTGGGACTGGGAAGGCACGGGGACGTCCCAAAAAAGAAGGACCTTGGTGTGGGTCCGCTAGAGGTCGCGAATTGGAAAGAGGCATATGTTGTAGATTGTAGCCATTTCCTACCTGGCGGCGCATAACGGCACCCAGCATGACTTTCCCACAGTTCAGGGCTGCCATAAGTCAACGAGACAGAATCTCCGACGGTATTGTACCAAAAGACACGACATACAACAGCTGCATTCTTTGTGGGTGAGGCAGCGAGATAGAAACCTTCGGCTCCCTCGTTTGTAAAAGCCCGCCAAAATAGACATCGCAGCCGCAGCGCTCCATTTATCAGGGCCCGGGGCCCTACCTTGGTCACCAAGTGCTGCGCCTGCCACGAAATCTGCACTTCGAGGTTCACCAAGTGCAGTACCTGCCACGAAATCTGCACTTCGAGGTTCACCAAGTGCTGCGCCTGCCACGAAATTATCTGCACTTCGAGGTACACAAAGTGCTGCACCTGCCACGAAATCTACACTTCGAGGTTCACAAAGTGCTGTGCCTGCCGCGAACTGTGCACTTCGAGGTTCACCAAGTGCTGTGTCTGCCGCGAAATCTGCACTTCGAGGTGCGCCAAAATGCTGTGCCTGCCACGAATTCTGCATTTCACTGGGTATCAACTAGCACAGGAAGCTCTTGAAGATGCATGCATCCGCACCAATTTAAAGGCCCAAGCAGCTGAAGAACAGCGTGTCACCACAAAGAATGGTGTTCCATTGAGGATCCACGTGGTGGCGATGATGTCCTACAAGGAGGGATGATCATATATGATGATGACCCTCATGATGCTGCTCCATGATGGCCCACAGTCGACCCATCCACACACCACGCTTCGCCGAGCTGCCCATCGATTCCTTCGTTCAGCTCCTGGCCGTGACGAGGAGATGACTGGATGCGGTTGGGAGCGGCTGAGTTCAAAGAGACGGTGTTCAGCTCTTCTGTGATAGGTCTGGTATAGGATCCAGGAAGAATCCGAGCAAGGCTCTGTCAGAGGTCTCTATGGAAAACAGTCCAGGACGGGCGGATCGCTGATGGGAGGGCACCTTTTCATTCGTTTTCTGGTGGGTCCAGGTGGATACAGCCAGCGACACCAAGTCCCGCACCCGGCCCCGGATGGCGGGGCTCTCTCTACAGAAGCAGTTCTGTCTGCTCATGATGCTCATGAGTCATGTATATCTACATTCATAGATGTCCTTGATTGATGTCTTTGGCCTAAGATGCCCTAAGGGTAGGTCTGGTGATCTCATGAAAAGAAGGGGGTTCCAAGAATTGCAACACTCAACTTGGACCAACTTGTGGCATCTACTGTGACGCCACTGTGCACCTTAGTGGCAAAAAGCACGATGCCAAATGCCAAGTGACTCAAAACCATTGTGATCGGCCGAGTCTAAGGAAAGGCAAAATCGGTGAATGTTTGAGCACTGAATATGGGCGGCAAAGCGAACTCAGGCATCCCCGGCGAGACGATCAACATCTCAGATTTGGACTCCACAAGAAGACGAGGAAAAGGCATAAGAAAAGGCTACATCGGAGTCCATAATCGCTGGGAAAGTATGTGAAAGATCTGAAGCTAAACAGCGTCCAATTCACTTCAGTGTTCCGACAAGCAAAAAGTACGGCGGTGGTGGTGGTGGGTTAAAACGAATTAAAACAATAGACCAACAAGACTGCGGAATGGTCCAGCTCTAGAAAGTTCTCCTCTGGACCCATTCCTTTTCCCTAGACTGTGGACATCAGAAGCCAAAAATGGAACACTTGATTAAGGACATTCACCCCTGGTATATATGTATTCTGCTATAATATATGAACAAAAATATAAGCAATAATATATTATCATATATTATAATCCCGAGTACCTATTTAAAAACGGACACCAATTAAAAAAAAGTCATGCCGGATCCCCTAAATTCGGTTTATATTTGGTTTTAAATTGCCGCCCTTTCAAACCGCTACTAAACTACCAACATGGTCGATTTTGGGGGGAGTTTTTTTTATTAGGTTCCCCAAAACTCCACCATGACACGCTGCGCTTACACCAGCAGGCTTTCCTTCCCTCAATGGCACGGACTCACGCAAACGCACTTGCCACCGAGGTCATGCAACACCGCATGGCACAGCGACATCACCTTTCGAAAGCTTTAGCTGTTAGTCTACTGAAGAATCACTATTCTAATGAAGGTTTTTGTAGGGGAAAAGGAAGACCCTTCGATCTGGCGGTTTTTTGCATTTTTGATATGAGTTTAATAAAGGATTTTATATAAAATTTACCTGGATTACTGTTTGGTTTTGAAACTCTTTCCAGGTGACCCTATTTTGCGCCCCCCGATTTCAGGGACCCCCTATTAGAAAAAATGCGACCGAGGTTTCCTTATTAGGGGGGGGGGGGCCGTGTTTTTTATTAGGTGGACCGGATTAATTGCTATTTGTTTGAATTCAAGTAGGAAGGCCCAAAAACGAACACCAAGAAAGAAAGACACCGGGGTGTTGCCCAACAGGACCCATCCCTCCACATCCCCAGAGACCATGCCACCGCCTCAAGCGCCAAGGACGAGTGATCCTGGGGACAGCGAGGTCGTGGTGACCGATGGAGATCAGTTTGAAACATATCGGTTGCAACATGTCACGGTGTGTTTCTCAAAAAGATATATTCTAATTAGCCGGTTCATAGCTATAAAAGTATATACTATATTCACATGGCTCTTTTAGAATAGACCTGCCCCAAGTTCGATCATGTTGGTTTCGGGAGTTCTCTATTCCAGTACACCTCGGTCACCTCGCGTATACCATGCACTGGGCAGCCCAAACGGGGCAGACCGATTGCATGGGTGAGATAGGTTGGGACGAAAGCTGTTCTTTGCGTCTGCTCATTCTATCACTGCGACTCAACGACACGGGTCAAGAGTAAACTTGAAATTGTGTGAAACTCTTGATGGCAGTCCCTCCCGCTCGCTGACTTCAGATCTCATGCCAATGATAATGATACCCTACATGTCATTTGTCATGATTTGTCAAAATTGACATCCATGCTGCTACAAAACGCCAATGGAAGCCACCGCTCTCCAAAACGTCCAAAAACATGTCATGACTGGCCATGAGCTCCATGTCCAAGGCACGTGTCTTTGGCGTCATCCACCCGAAAGCCCTGACCGCGATACAATCACAAGTCACGCCGCTTGGCACAACAGGGTTCCGCTGTCGGATGGGCATTCAATTTTCAGGCTCGGGATTTGCTAGCAGGAACCGAGAAACATATATAAAGTATTCGCCAGAAGGATTCATAGGGGAATTCCCGTACCTGTGAAATTCCCAAAACCTCCAAGCGCGGCAACACCCGGCAAGTCGGACCCAAAACCCGAAACAGACACGCATGGACGAGTCCATCAGTGGGCCGAATCCGCTGATATTTCACGAAAAGAAGTCACGGACTTAAGGCTCTTCATTCAAATGATGATGAGTTATCCTGAGATCCTGTTATCCTCATGTGACTCATGTTTGTGTCTTTCCGTGAGAGGTGATCATGACCATCAACGTACAGGAGCGCGGCGGGATTTCAGAAGGGAAAGGTGTTGTTCCTTTGCTTCCAGAGATTTAAACGCGGGTTCGTCCAGTTTCAACATGGCTGTGGGTCATGGCACCAGGTTACCGACCAGTTGACCTACGTGGGACCGGTCGAACGACCGTCGGGCTCCACGTATACGTCTTGAGCTGTGGACTGCCCGCACACGGAGCCCGCAACCAGTGTAGCTCAATCGCTCCATGGTCCCTGCTTCAAACATTTTCAGCCCCACCACTCTACCAAGTCTGTGGATGGAACCCGCGGCTTTTCTCGGCACAGCACGGCCATCATGAGGCTGGAAAACCCGAAACACTCGAAACCCACAGCTTTACGATCCAAAGGCCATAAGGCATAGGCATGGCATATTCATAGCCCTCATGGCAATTCCATTATCCATAAGGCCATATCATGTCTATTTCAATCGGAACACCTGGCCCTCGCCTTTGGGTAGACTGATCTATTTCCCGAACCTTCCTTGAGGTCTTTGAGAAGTCTCCCTATCTTAATACACACCCATAATATATTGTAATGCATCTTATAGCGCCTAGGCCTAACAAAGAGGGGCATAGTCTGTGGGGTGGTTCGCCTCGCCACATCCATGGTCTCGTTCAGTGGGTGCCCATCAAATCCGTGGAGTTGGGGGTTTGGGACCAAAACCCTTCACCCAATCAACATGTCAGACATCCCTTCAGTCGACTTCTTGCTGTCACACACTGCAACTTGGATGAGAACGGTCCCAAAAACTGGGTCCAGTCCCAAAAACGGCTTCTTCGTTCGAAACGGACCCCGCCTGGAGGTACTCATTCAACCGCTCGATGCCGCTCTTCAAATTTCCCACGTTTTGGATCAACAAATCATCCTGGGCCGGGCCGTGAAACGAAGGCGAACACGTGGCGAACGAAGGGCCATCCTCTCCGTGAAGAACGCGTTCACGAGCGGACCAAAACAAAACCACCGCTCGGAGAGTGGCGGGCAAAGCGTTTGTTTTTTGTCTTTTTTCGAAGGTGGAAGACGGGAACACCGGAAAACCTGACAGTTCTAATATGTTCTAATTTGGGTGCAAAGACTTTCAGTCTTAAGCTTTCACTGATTCAAAGAAGGTGAAGTGTTGGTTTTAGCAAAACTCGTGTTTGTGCATGCTTTTCTGGTGTGGTTGCTGGTGTTGTCGAGATGTTGCATGTGGACGCTGTTGATGTGGTGGGATCGGGTGGGTGAGGAGTATTAAAGTGCTTTTCAAACGGTTTGGATGGTTTGGATGGCCACGTTTCTTGCGTAGTCGTCTCTTCGAGATCGTTTGGGTGAAAACTGGTCATCTCTTTTGGAAGACATGAATGGCGACTGGTCTCCTATCGAAAAAGTGAAGTAGAAAGTGGTGGACCCGACTCTGTTCTGAAAAAGCTACCAGTCAAGGACCACGCAAGGAGAAACACACAAGCCTACGAGGAAAAAACAGCACGGTGGAGGAATGGGGAAAAACACCAGGGCCAAAGGTGCAAACACGATGTTGGAGTGAATTGGATAGCGCAACATCTCCAAGAATAATCTTCCAAAAAGTGCTCCTTCTGTCTGACCTTCTTGTGGTCTCTCTTTCCAAATGATCTCCCAGAACATCGGGATTTGGCCAAATTCCCAAGCCGGCCAGTCATAGCACCAAGTGGCACACAAGGAACTCACATCCGCGACCTGCCACGCGACACATCGTCGGTGGTTTTGTCGCGTGGAGGGGCGAATCATTTCGAACGGGTGGACCATCGGCTTTTCGGTGACTTTGGAAACCCACCAAACCCTATAGTACTAGGGCTCCAGTCGTACCTCCTCAGAAGGTATGACTGGACCCTCCAAATCCACCCCAGTCCCACCTTCTCAGAAGGTACTTGGAGCCCTATGGAAAGGGTTCTTTCCACTCACACCAAGGGATCTAAAAAACCGCTCGCTGTGAGAAGACGACCATCAAGTACGTGGTCTGGCAGGCAGGTCTGGCAATCAAAAGTGGTCCAAGTCTATATACCTCCCCCTGAAAAGTCCTGGCTCGAATGCCAACTTCAAACAAAATTCCCACCCACTTGGGATGAAAGAGTCTGATTAGTGCCCAAAAAGATCAAAAGGAGAAGGACATCAAACAGCCGCTGTTGGCAGTGCTGGCTTTCTTCAGTGATGCGGCAGCCATCGAATCTGGGACGAGTTTCTTCTGCAGAAGTGGATGGTGTACTCGGTGTGCACCCTCTTCCTGTCAATGTTCACCTCATCCCTAGGGATCCAAGTACCTTCTCAGAAGGTACTCGGGCCCTCCAAACCTACATAACAGTGCCTCCAATCACCTTCTGAGAAGGTACTTGGATCCCTATAGGGCATGATTATAGATTGACCATCGGCACCCCCACGCCCCGGGGCACCTCGGAGGCTCGGACCCTCAGTGTTTAAAACCCAGTCCGTCGCCGCGCAACGGCTGAAGCCCATGGCACGCGTGCCACGCGTGTGCGGGCCACAGGTGTGCGGGCCACGCGCGCGCGGGCCTCGGTGACATCCTTGGGCAAATCCAAATGGACCTTGTAGCCCTGGATGGCTGCACCTAGAGATGGCACGGGCCACACGCGGTCTGTACACTGTCTGTGCGCGGGAAAAGCGCACGTGCGCTTCCCGTCTCCTCATAAAAGGGTATGATATGGTCTGACCATCTGACAGCATGCTTTACCAAAGACCAGAGGGGTTTCGAGAAGCTTTTTGCTTGAACAAATATCGTTATTTTTCATTCCTTGGAGTCGTGCAACAGACCGCATGTGTTTGCACAAGGACCCTCAAAAAGACAAGGTTTAGTATAGTCCTTCGGAACTCACCTCAACCTCCTTGTGACTTGGGGAAGGTGAATTCAACCGGCTGAACTTGGGTGAACTTGAGGGAGAAGAAACATCGAGCAAAAGCTGGCTGAAGGAGTGTCTGCCGTGGCAAACACATTTCGCACTTTTTGGCCGCTGGTGGTGTACTTGGATACATGCTCCTCGTCCAATTCTTATACTATGTAACGGACTCTTCAAAGGTTGATTGGATTTAACAAAACAGTGATACAAAAAGAGTCAAGCAAACGATTTGTCCAGAAGGTCAACGAATCAAGCCCGCGAGTAGGGAAAGTTAGCAATATCAAGGAGTTTGTGCATCAACTTTTGTAGTAATTACGATGTCATTCGTAAAACCTGCAAGCTTTCAACTCTTGGTGCTATCGAAAGTGAAATACAAACAAAACAAAACACTGTTTCAGGATACATGGTCTTTTAGACAACCAAGTAAGATGTTCATCTTGTATATCGGGTATTGTTGTTCATGTGGTTTTTCATTCTCCTGCAAGGGCTAAGCTTCACCCATCAAGTTTGACATTACCTCCATAGTGGACCCTGCCAAAGACGCATGGCGCCGTTTGCAGTCTTGATGTTGCTTTTCCAAAAGAGTACGTGTCTATAAACGTGTATGCTTGGGCTGTGAAGAGGCTTGCAACCGTTACCCAAAGGTCCCTCTAATGTTGTGTTTGTGTATATGTTTTGCATTGTTTTTACAATCCACTTGAGCTCTCTCGTGATCTGGGTCCAAACACACTTACAATCTTCAGCAGAGACCTCTCCCAAAACGCTCATATGACTCATGGACCCTTCTATGGCGGGGTCGGACCCTCATATGGAGGGTCTGGGGTCTCAAATCCATAGGTTTTGAGGGACCAGTCAGGCTGTGAACGGAGCGTCTGGGCTAGATGTTCTGGGTTTTTGCATTGCTAATTTGCTTAAGCACAATATAAATATATATCGTATATATATAGTGTGAAAGTGGCATGTCAAGCATCCACGTCGAACACGTTCGCCATGAGTTGTTTGTGTATCCGCAACGATCTCGGACCAAAGGGCCCTTGATGCCATTGGACGGCATTCGGATTCGGATTTGATGGTGGAGTGAAAAGACCTGTCGGTGCGGTGAGCGGGAGCTTTTTCCATTTCATTGAAGCGTTCCTTGGTTGTTTGCTTTACAGCTTTGCTACCAGTTCCGCATGGTAGCGGAGCTACCTCGGTAGCATCCGTGCGTCGAGTTTGATCTGGGCGATACCAGGCCATCCGGCCTAAGGTGCATTGCTGCAAGCTTTGTTTCAGTGATTTCACTGAGGTCTATCGTGACCGCTCACACACACTCAACCGCGTTTGTTCGCTGCACTTGTAACTGTTCACCTCACCTCAATACTTCAACATGAATAGCAAAGATGCTTTCTTTGACCTGCAGTTCGATGGACGACCAGCTGGATACAGGGACTTTCGTCGAAAGACCATCTTGGCTGTGGCTGGCCAAGAAAACAAACATGCTGCCCTTGCCGGGCCCCGTTTGTTGCAGAGGTTGCAAGGCGAAGCTTGGAGGGCGACAGAGCACCTTCGCATTGCTGATTTGAGAAAGCAAGATGGATGGCTTGAAGTCATCCATGCATTGGATCGGCATTACAAGTTCCTGCCCGAGACTGAGTTGCACGAGGCAGTTGAGGAGTTTCTGTTTCATATGAAGCGTAAGCCTGGTGAAGGAGCTACATCTTTCAGTTCACGCTTTCGCACCTCATCGCGCAGGAGCGCGAGCTGCATCGTGATCGCAAGTCCAAGCGTCGAGCTCGGAAAAAGAAAGCTGCCTCTCAAGGCGCACAGTCTTCGGGCAGCAGCCTCGAAGAATCCCTGCCTTCAGAGACAGGTGAAACGCCTTTTGCAGATCCCATCACTCCTGACCTGAAGTCACAGTCAGAGGGTGATTCAGGGGTGGAAGCCAAGCCTGATGGCCCAGCGGCTCCCAGCCCGCCTTCGAAAGCCTCGTCGACTGGATCCAAGCGTGAGAGAGACTCTCAGTTGTCTCGTGGCACGCACAAGGCCGATCGAGAGAAAGAGGATCGCAAGATGCTTGAGATGCTTGGTTCACTGGAACATGGTCATTTGAAGCCAAAGCCCATTTTTCCACAAGCCATCTTAGGTCACCTGTACATGCGCAAGTTTGGCCTCAACCGTGAGCAAAGAGCACACATCATTCGTTCGACCAATGGGTCTTCCCGCCTGGAAGACATCGAGCGCATTGTTCGTGCCTCCGATCTGGAAGAGTTTAGATCTGAGCGACGGGTGGACGACAGACATCGCCCGCCTAAACAACCGCGTCGAGACACCATGCTGGTTGACGAAGATGCCCTGCTTGCGGAGGATGATTCATCTGATTTGTGGGCTCCCGACGATGATTTGGAGACCGATTCTGGTGATGCCTTCCTTGCCAATGAAGATGATCCGTCCGGAGAGACTGATCAAGAGCTGCAAGAAATCTATGAAGTACAAAAGAAAGCCAAAAAGGAGTTTCGCAAGAGCTTCAAAACCTACAAAGAGAGCCGCAAGAAGGTTCGTGAGATCAAGAAAAATCGGACACCCTATCTGCCAGTGGTTGCTTTGAACCAGTCGCCTGACGCGACACCTTCGGGGCAATCGCCAGTCGCCAGACAGACCTTTGGCGGTGATCGGAAATCTGCTTCATCCAAGCCAGCGCCCAAGCGGCGCAGCGATTCGAAGTTTCCAAGCCGAAAGGAAGAGGCGAATCTCGCCACCTCGACTGTTGTGGAGCAATTTTCTTACATGGTTGAATGTCAGCCTCAAGCCATGCTGCATGAGGACGTTTGGCTGACGACTGTGCCCGATGGATATGCCATCATCGACACTGGCTGCACGACTTCCATCGTAGGTTCCGAGACAGCCGACCGGCTGCGAGCATACCTTGAAAGCCAGGGCTGGCCCCAGCCTGTTTCGTGCACCTTGCCACCTGTCGAGTTGAAGGGTTTCAATGGAACCAAAGAAGAGACCACCAATGGTTTGAAATGGGCAGTTAAGCTAGGGAGCCTGTGGGGAACCATCACCACATACATGATTCCAGGTGCTGCTCCTTTCTTGCTCTCCCGCCGAGTGTTGGAAGGGATGGATGCCAAACTGGACCTGGGACGTCAGACAATCACGTCCACCAAGCATGGCATGCATGATGTGCCATTACGCCAAGCATCAAATGGCCATTTGTTGCTGCCGTTGCTCGAGCTGCCAGCCGATCTGTCAGTGTCCGAGGAGATCGCTCATGCAGAGCATGAAACAAACGAAAACGAGAATGAGCCCAATACCTGTCCTGTGCCGGACCGCATGCCTGAATCACTTCCTAGAAAGACTAGAGTTTCCACTAGTGATCGAAGAAGAGTCTTTCAACACATTGTCAAAAACACCCGAAAAGGAATTGTCAATGTTGAACGGTTTCAGAAAGAGCTACAACAGTTGTTTGGGGGAAGGGGAAAAGATATTCGCTACTGTTTCGTTGCATATAGGCCTCGCTTGGAACGCGTTCCCACTGATGCAGGTACTCGTACGTACGATCGTTCCGTCGCCTCTCTCACTTCCGATGGTGAATTGCATGTTTCTCCATGGAACCAGCGTTTGCCAGGAGAGAGCCGTCGCCAAGTGATCCAAGTGAATGCGTGCCTTTTTGCATATATCCCCACCGACTGTGTTGAAGCCGCCGACAGCCACCATCAGGATAGTCACCACGACCATCACTGTTTTTGCTGTCGGGTGTGTGATTCAGAGGGCGAGGAAATTAGGGATACGGCTGATAACCCCCTAGAGGAATCCACCTATGAAGTGACCACCGAAACCTTGTACGGGGAAGAGATTGATTGGAGTGGCATCCAACTGTCCACCATGCAGCCGGAAGAACAACATAGCCTCGCTAAAAGTATTCAAGCCATGAGAAAAACATATGCACAGTTCATTTTGTCTAGACTTCAAGGGAATCAAGATGATCTGATAGCAGAACTCAGTGAATGGCTAGGACCTGCTCAGGCCCATAAGCTGCACGGACCCAAGCAGTTGATCGAAGTCTTCACGGGACAAGCACCTTTGTCCAACCACGTTGAGAAACTAGGCGGATCAAGCATTCGCATTGGTTTAGATCATGGTCAAGACCTCAGCCTCCATGAACACCGTAGGAAACTGATGCTTTTGATAGCCTATTGCCGACCAAGACATGTCTGGATCAGTTTTCCATGTGGGTGCTGGGGACCGTGGAGCCGCATGAACATGTCTCGGGATGCCAAGTCCTGTGAACGTGTAGAAAACCAAAGACGTCTGGCCCGGCGATATCTGTCGCTTGTGCCGGAGATCTGGAGCTTCCAGCAGTCACTTGGAGGACACACTCATGTAGAGAATCCTCTCTCATCCGATGCTTGGAAAGAGTTTAAACTTACCCATGCCTTCGCAGTTCGCATAGACCAATGTAGTGTAGGCCTTAGGTGCCCTAAGACTAACCTGCCGGTCATGAAGCCAACCCGGATAGTCACCTCCTGTGAATCCTTGGCCACAAGACTTCATTCGTGTCGTTGTGATCAAAAGCATAGTCATGCCCACTTAGAAGGTAACTACAAGGGTAAGCCACTCACATCGTATGCAGAGACATACCCTCGAAAGATGTGTCGAGTGATTGCCGAAGTTCTTTGCGCCAAAGAGCACTCCCAGCCAGCTGTGCACGATGTTTTTGCTGAGCTAGATGATGAGCCGCTAGTAGAGCAGGAACTTCCCATTGAAAAGCAACGTATTCAGGCCATGATTCGTAAACTACATGTGAACACAGGTCATGCTTCCACGGAACAAATGTTGCGACTGGCCAATCGTTGTCAAGTAAGTCCCGAAGTAAAACAGGGCATCAAAGATTTCAAATGTGCCATCTGTGAAGATCACAAAGTTCCTGTGTCTCACCGTCAGTCGGCCATCCCACATGCTGACACGCCGAATCAGATTGTTGGAGCTGATTATGTGCAAGTCGAGCTCAAACACATCAATGATCGGGGTGTAACTGAAGAAGTCAAGTTCAATGTCCTCACATGTGTAGATCTTGCCACGGACTTTGCACAACAAATAATAGTCCGTAAGGGTACTCCTATAGCCAAGGCATTTCATGAGGTTTGGACACGTCCATATGGAGCCCCAAAGATCTTGTACACCGACCCCGCCGGTGGAACCTTGTCTGCCGATTTGCAAGACTATCTGCTGAGACACAGCATTCAGCTCCTGCATTGTGCCACTGAAAGCCATTGGCAGTTAGGTCGTGTAGAGATTGCCAACCGTGTCCTCCGTGGAATGGCTCAAAAGATATGGCAAGATACTGATAGGCCCCCTGAAGAAATCATAGAGACGTGTGCCAGCATTCGCAACCAACAGCTGAGGAAGCATGGATTCAGTCCAAGTCAATGGTTTTTGGGTCAAGATGTTACCCATTCCGCCATGCTTCATACAGTTGAAGGTCAACAGAACTTTCCAGTCCAATCCCAGGTCTTAGCTGATCCAGTTTTTGCATCCCAAGTCAAGCTTCGAGAAGATGCTGCAAAAGCCTTCATAGAAGAGCATTCCAAGGATACGTGGCGCCGTGCCTTAGCAGCTCGCAATAGGCCCATGAGAGGTCCATACCAAGCAGGCCAACTGGTCTACTTCTTCCGGAAGAGGGCGAGGGGACTCCTCTCCACTCGTCATGGAGTGTGGTATGGTCCAGGAAAAATCATAGGTCTCGAGAGCTCCTCCGGTAGCGTAACACCACGCATCGTGTGGGTTGCCTTCAACGGTTTCCTGTACAAATGTTCACCTGAAGGGTTACGTCCAGTGCCTCAGGACGAAATGCAGTTTCGATAACTTGCTAGGGAACTCTCAATGGGTCGCTTAGCACCTGATGTCGAAAGGGCTGAACAAAGTATCACTAATAGAGCTCCCCAATATCAAGATGTTTCCGATGATCTCCCCCAAGCTTCCGATGATGAGCTTGAAGATGATGTCATGCAAGAACCAGATCCACCTGATGATAATGGTCATGATGATAATGATGATGACGAAGGTGGACCCCGCAAGATCCGTAGGAGAGACCGGTGGTCGGGGACAACATGCCATCTTCAGCAAATTCGAGCATGGCCCACTTGTCCGGGCTATCATCTTCTCGCAAGCGCTTGGCGGCATCCGACATGGATCCGGTAGCGTCATTTGGGAGGCTGCTCATCTCACTGGTGAGGGCACTGAGGAAGCTCTGTGAGGCCACTAACTGCTTCTGCTGGCCATGAATCACGGCTCGGCGGAAAAGGCTGGCAGCTATGCCAAGTTCTCCTTCAGACAAGGGATGCACATCGGCCTCAGTCTTGGAGATGCGGCTGTGCTTTGACGGTTCCATCAGTCACTCCGGACGAATGGTGTCAGGTCAGTCCGTCCTTGCAGCTGGATGCAAAAAGGCTCGGACACATGATCTTTCGCTCTGGTGGGAAAATTGCAAAACGCACAACGGAGAAGTTTCTTTCATGAAGGCTATACACTATACAACTGAACATGCTCTTTTGACAAGGCTTCTTACACAGAATTTCACTGAAAAGCTTGCACTCTATGGTGAACATGCCACACGA
Organism: Durusdinium trenchii; assembly: GCA_963970005.1. NCBI lineage: Eukaryota > Dinophyceae > Suessiales > Symbiodiniaceae > Durusdinium > Durusdinium trenchii. The sequence continues at coordinate 2,006,628 of CAXAMN010012224.1, forward strand.
AAAACGAAAGAACTTCACTCCTTCTCGTTTGGACCCGTTTCGGCTTTCTCACGACGGCCGGAGACCTTACAAACAGCAATCTGGTAGGTGCCTCGTTTGAGGATCTCATACAACAACTTCGTTTCACCCTTCAATTTAGTGAGGCAATCAGCGGCCATACGCAAGTTGTTTACCCAGAAGCCGGTTATGTGTTGTTTAGTCATGGTCTCCTTAGCAATGGCATAATCAATTTGAAGTCTACGCTCAACCGAGATAGCTTGCGAACAGCAACTTCGGGTGATGGCATCATAGAAACCCTTGGAATCAATGACAAGCGCAGCTTCATGTTCAGGGGTCATTTCTCGGAACTGCTTGGGGGTTGTCCCATGAAGTGTTTCCTCCAACAAGGCTTGAAATAGCTCTGTTGCATCAAGACCATTCTGACCGGCGAGTGTTTCCGCGGCCACGGATGATCGAACAGTGCGTTTCAGCTTTTTGGATGACCAGTCAACAAGCCAACATCTTGCTCTTTCACGCTTGAGCATCTTCGACTCTGCGATCAGCAACAAGTATCCACCTTGGCTGTCTCCACTTTCTCGGGTGGCCCATCCAGCGTCGGAGATGCAGACTAGGCGCCAATCCTCTAAAGGAACGGTGCTGGGAAACCTCAAGCATACTTTACGCTCCTTCATTTCCCTGATCCCCTTATTGTACAGATGCACACGCGAGACTAGCCCTTTATCCTGGACACCCTGTAAATATGAGGCTAGGAAAGCTTGGTCAGGTCTAGTGGAACTTGTTACCCACGCTAGTTGACCAGCACAAGTCCTCAAAAGGGATTTATCCGGGAGTGGCGTGCTTGCTGTACCCAGAGGCTTGGTCTGCACACATTCCAAGGCATCGATGTATGCTTCTTGACCAATCTCTATTTCAAAAGAGGCAGGATTCTGTCTGATTTCTATGCCAGTGTATCGGATGGTGAATGTGCGATAGTCTCCAAATGGCAATCTGGCACGAAGTTGATTCAGTATTGCATCCATGGCTGGGGTTCCACCACCTAGGATGTCATCTACATGAATACCACAAACACCACAAAGCTGGCCCTTAATGCGAAGCGTGAACAAACATGGATCTAGCTGACTCTGCTGCAGACCAACCTCACGCATTTCACGGCTCAATCGAAGGAACCAAGCTCTTGGGGCTTCGGCCAAACCATATGCTGCCTTCTCGAGGCGGAAGAGATCATCGCTGTTAAGATGCAACCATTCTTTAAGCTCTACGGGGGGCTTGAAGTAAATGTCCCGTGACGACTTATCCCCTGAGAGAAAGGCTGTTTTGATGTCGGCACCAAACACTTTCCATTTTTGAGCACTACATATGGACAGGACAAGATGCTTCGTCTCTTTACGAAGGGTTGGACTATCAGTGGCTATTCGACCCAACTCTGGATCTTGCCATCCTATCAAGACCAAACGTGCCTTAGGAACCTTGGTGTGATGATCGGGGTTGGAACTTTTCTTCCGTGTGAGAACCCATCTAGCTCGAATGATGCGATCTAGGGAAATGCCTTTGCTCTTACACAGTGAGGTGACCTTGTTGTCTACCCATGACTGCCACTCCTTTTGCATAGCCTTTTTGAAGAGTTCTTTATCACCTGGTGACAGTTTCCTATAACTGACCTCTACCCTTCGGAGCTTGGCCTTCGGGGTTGCCACCAAAAGACATTCTTCAAGCACTTGCCACAGGCACAAGGGATTCCCAGTTATGTCGTCTCGACAAACGTTCATGGAAACCTCAAGTACACTCTCGGAAAGCTTACACTTTTGATTACCGATGTCAACAAGCAACTCATCGTCCTCTTCAATTGGGATGGGTTCATTGGCTGCTCGTTCAAACGGTTCTCGGCTTCCGAGGGTGCCAAATCAGTAGCTGGCTCGGCTTGCATTGATTGGCTATCAGGTGCACTCGGCTCGTCCGGTGCTTCAGGCAAGGACAGTGCGGGCACTTCCGGCTCGGGAGGAGTCTCCTCTGGAGCATGCGAAGGAGTGTACTCACTCAGATCAGGCAATGGTTCCATGTCATGATCTTGTTCTTGAGGGGGTTCGTTCTCTTCAGGAATCTGATCTAACACAATCCTACGCTTGCTGGGAGGCTCGCCCTCATACGTTGTGGATGGTCGTGCACCAGGTCCAATTCGAACAGGCATTGATCCTTCATGCATGGTACCTAGGGGTGGTGCACTTTCAGACCTACGCTTCCAATATTCAGGTGACCGATAGAATGTGCTGGATATGTTGCGCCTGAGACCACCTATGCAGGTTTGCTTGAAGCCCGTGGGTCCAAGCTGAACCCGCTCTCCGGAAAGATGCCTTCGATGACATGGACTGAGGATGATCCTCGAGTGCCCATGCCAGCTGAGCTGACGTCAGTGCTTGATTGGTCGACCACTGAGCTAAAGTTGCCGAAGTGTGCTCATTTGAACCTCACATATGGAGAGTTCATTTCGAAAGCAAAGGCCGATGCCGAATTGCGTGCATATGCCAAATTCATCATGGAGTCTTATGGTCCTTTTGTAAAGAATAAAAAGACTCAGAACTACACACAAGCAGTGGATTTTGCCCACTTCCTTTGCCGTGTGAAGTTTGATGCAAGTGCCGGTTCCAGCTCCGCAGGGTTTCAGAGATCCCTCCGGAAGTGATCGGTCGCCAAGACCTTGATCTTGAGCCCCCTACTTGGTCCAGATATCCTCTTGGATAGAGGGCGTGTGAAAGTGGCATGTCAAGCATCCACGTCGAACACGTTCGCCATGAGTTGTTTGTGTATCCGCAACGATCTCGGACCAAAGGGCCCTTGATGCCATTGGACGGCATTCGGATTCGGATTTGATGGTGGAGTGAAAAGACCTGTCGGTGCGGTGAGCGGGAGCTTTTTCCATTTCATTGAAGCGTTCCTTGGTTGTTTGCTTTACAGCTTTGCTACCAGTTCCACATATAGTATACAGTAGATACATAGTTCCCTTCTTGTGACGCAAATGACCCATGGCTGCATTCCCCACCACTCCAGTCCTCCGTCCTCGTCCGTCCTCCTGGTTCGAGGCGCGATGCTTCAGGGACACGCCCCGGAGTCCACTGAGCCACCACCAAGTGAAGAAGACCGATTTGGGTGGGATCATACCTGGCACCGACTTGGATTTGGGGTGCTTTTTGTTGGGGTTGAAATCCACCGAAGTCCACCGAAGGATTCGGATGGTGGTGTAAGAGGCTGAACGTTTTGAAATCATGGTATACGTGGAAAAAGGCCAAATCAGTACTTCAGCGTCTGGCGGGATTTCCGGAGGCTGAGCAAGAATGAAACTTTAGTGCAAGTCTGGAAGTGATTCAGGTGGAGGTGGGGCCGAGGGGGAAGCGGCCTTTGCAGTGGGTGGTCTGCTCGAGATGACAACTCTTGATGTGTTTAGCCTAGCTTGATTGTTCATAGGGCATCATGATGTCAAAAACAAAAATGCTGCGACATTCTGCTGTTGGAGTTCATGCAAATATTTAGTCATATGGGCGTTATGACAGCTGTGGGACGTGTTAAATTTGTCAATGAGGGAGATTAACAAAGACCAAAGACCCTTTAGAAGCGCACATGTCACTTATGCCAGGTCAAATTCATGGCCAGGAAAGTTCCAGTGGTCATGATTGATTCTGACTGGGTTCCAGTTGCTGTATGTATTTCCCGACCCTATGCGAGCATACAAAACACGCAAACCCACACTATAGACTATAGCTAAATTCCCAAAAAATCCTGGAGCAATATCTTTCAAAGAACCACTCATCAAACAACAACGAACAAATTAGATGAAAACTGAGAACATATTCCCACTTACAAGGTAACAAGAAAGACCAGTTGAAGATACTGTTTTCTTTGCATTAACCCACTTGGAGAGCCTTTCTCAGCTTCAACCAATCCCCTCTCTCAAAATCTAACACTAAATCAACATCATAACATCTAAAAAAAACACTCAGCAGTTTTCTGAAGATGGTACCACATGTTCCTACACACTCATCTCAAGAACAGTGGCAAGTCTGTCACCAACCCACTGGTTGACACGTGTTTTTCAGCAGTCACGACCTGTCACGACCTGTCCCGTACCATGGAAAACCGAGCCATCCTGGTGGGTAATAATCGCAGTAATACCAAACAAGAAATCCCAGTCCCAACCAGAAGCAAGTCTGGTTGTTCCAATATGGCCATTGACATCCTTTACATAGGAAATGCCTGGGACTGGGGAAACATCCATTTCTTTCTGGTTGGGACTGGGGTTCCAGGAAACAATAAATGCGCGAACCTGCAGAGAAGTGAGCCAAACGGGACGCCATCGATGGAGGGTCTCCCTAGGCCCTATAGACTCATCGCCCTAAGTCAGCTCTCTGCCATGACCCCATTCTTCCCGCGACCAAGTCCCACGGATGGCACGACCAATGTACCCCCTTGAGCTCCGGACCCACTTCAGCAGTCCGATACCACATGTATGTGCGATAGACCTCGGTGCGGCACGCACGTACAGGAAAGGACCACGTGTCTGCCGCGCGGCGGACGCGTGCTGCGGCGCGTGCCATGTCCGGTGCGTGGTGCGTGTGCAGGTGTGCGTGGCACAGGTGTGGCCCCACAGCTCGACCAGACCATCGGATCATATGACCTGGTCAGATGTCCCGGTCAGACCCTGGATCCAAGTCATGTTGAAAAGAACTGCCGGTGAATCCGAAGAATCCCCAATTGAATCTGCCGGTGAACTGGTCGTGCGGCTTCATCCTGAACACATCGTGGTTCACGAGGTGGACCAGGACGTTGAAAAAAGGGGGTGCTCGGAATCGGAATTCGTTGGAAAAGACTCAACTGGGATTCAGATTCTGTTTTTTTGGTCCGGAATGGTTCTTATATGTTCTTATGGCATCCAAGTTGAGTGAGAGCTCGGTAGTTTTCTGTTCTTTTTTCTGCAGGTCGCTTCCTCTGGAGTCCCTCTGGTTGGATCTATAGATCCTTCAGATCCTTCGCGTACTCCGGACCTTCGACTCGAAGCGAGAGCACCGCGTTCCGGCGTTCCGTCGTCTTCTGGCGACATGGCCGGGGTCTGGCCGGGGTCCGGTTAGGAAAATGAACGATTAAGTGTCAAAGAATTCCTGCAAGACAAAGATATTTAGCTCCCATACCATGATCTTGTTCCTAGTAGCTTCTTGTTGCTAGTACAGCGATGGCCTCCAACCTACTTGCGATGGCCTCCACCCAATAGCGTCCTTGTTCCTACCATACTAATGACCATCATGATGGACCCCAAAGAGAAACAGCGAAGCACCCCTCCAAAGATGCTTCAAACAACGTTTCTAACTCGCAGACCATCCGTGTAATTCATTACAGTACTACAACTTAATTACATTGGGGTGGTTGAAACAGGGTCAATGCCAGCATGTGTAGGCATATGTTCCACACATGGACGTCCTGAGAACCTATATTTATTTGGGAACCTCTGTTGTGCATGTCCCAATGGTTGGACCTGGACCTCTTTCGTTGGCCCTCCGCACCAAGCCATGCGAATCCGTGTGCCGATCGGGGGAGAGAGAATTCAAGAACTAAAGCATGCTGTACATTGCTGTACTACAGGTCAGTTTGAGGATTTTAGGATGAGGTTTTGATGTGTCTTGAGTACAGGAAAAACATGGAAAAAAACGGTTCTTCGATCCAAATACTCCTGTTGAATGATTCTTTGTAAATCAATTGATTCATCATTCGTCCAGCTGCTCTGAATTCTCGGAACGAAATCATGAAGTTGTTCATGCACACTTGGATTCAGATGGTTCCATTCAAAAGCACAGCAGCATACTATAGCATACTACTACAATCTGGCCATTTGTCTGGTGGCTCCTCGCCCCAATCTACTGCATAGTTATGCGTATCGTGGTCAAGTCCGAACGATCAAAGGTCAGAATATGTCAGAATACAACCTTGCTTCGATCCAACATTACACCTTGCTTTGTCCCGCTTTCTGGGCCCAGTGGATGATGATGGTCAGTTGATGATGGCCGACATCTCAAACATGGTGAGGATGATTAACTGCTACATACTGCTACCAACGGTTACAGGCAATCGGATACCGCCCATATTTACACCGGTGGGCCTGGGATCGCATGGCACCCCTGGGGCCCATGTCCCCAGCTGTTCAGTTTGTCCTTCACCGTTTGGTCATCCAAAGACCGTTCGAGGATGAACAGGTTTGGATGTCCCATATCCCCACCTGTTCAGTTTGGTACAGAAAAACATGTCTTCGATGTCACATGCTGCAGCACCCTACTGTGGCTGGGTTCCCCTCTCAAGGTTCAAGGTTCATTCCTGATCTGACCCTCGACGGTCGACCAGCATCTTCCACCGAACCACTCCCCGCTTGGCACACCAACCGGGAAACACAGGTTTAAGACAAGACAATCATATAAAACAACAACAAAGACAGTATTAAAACAACATTGGCTGAACTGGGTGAAACACAACACGGATAAACACGGGGATTCTTCTCTTTTTGTTTCACCCAGTTCACCGGGCTAAAGCCACCACCTCCTCCGGTCCGTCGTCTGACCACCGTTCCGTTCAGTGCCACGCGACAGAGAGTGCCACGAAGCTGAGGACGATGAAGAGGAAGACGAAGCCGCCCACCTCGCGAGCGAAGCGTGGCGCGGAGGAAGCGACATCCCATCCCGGGCTCGACAGCCCATCTCCTCAGGTGGTGACTGGCCCCCCGCAAATACACCCACCCCAACCACCGAACTGAAACGGAGGGGGCGACCAGGCATCTTGACCTGGCTGACCCTTCAATTCCTCCGGGCCTTCCGCCGGAAGGCGGTGCTATCGTCGATGCGATCGTCGATGGTCACATCATGTAACCATCCAAACGGGAATTTCTCCGGTCAGTAGCTCCACATGATCCTCTTGTTCTTCCTAATTGTGCAACTGTCACGTCCATACCCAAGTTTGGATCATTTGGATCATTCTAATTATTGATCTGATTCTTCGTCTTCATGTCCAAATCCCGACGAATTCCTTCGTCGACATTTCGCCACGAAGGACCCCCCCCGACCCTCACCGCCAACCGCATTTTGGGTATGGCGACCGGGGCGACCCGCAAAACCACAGGGTTTGAGTCAATGTCCTTCTTCCAAGGGATCCAACTGGAAGCTCCTTAGAGAAACAAACACCCAATAGCTTGGAAGGGGGGAAGCCTTCACCAGCGTCAGTGTCTCAGCGTGTCGTGTCCGTCGTGACGGGCGAGGAAACACCATCGGTCGTGACCCTCCCCAACGCGTCCGCCCGTTGGCATTTCTGAAGGACTGTACCAGCACCTTCAAAGGGGTCACCAATGGAAGCCCCTACACTACCTAGGGATCTCCATTGGTGACCCCTTTGAAGGTCCAGGTAAGCATTTTTGTTACGCAAGTTTACGTCCCGTGCTCAAGACATCTGTCTTTGCTGCATCTTTGTCAGCTCCAGCATCGAGCATCAATCGCACAAT
>CAXAMN010012224.1:2014156-2075055 GCA_963970005.1 Durusdinium trenchii
TTTGCTGCATCTTTGTCAGCTCCAGCATCGAGCATCAATCGCACAATGTCCAAGTAACCTTCCTGGGCTGCAACAATCAACTCTGTTTCCCCATCTGTCTTTGCTGCATCTTTGTCAGCTCCAGCCTCAAGCAACAGTCGCGCAACTTCTCGGGCTGCAATTAACAAAGCTGCTGCCCCACCTGTAAATGCTGTATCTTTGTCAGCAACAATTGTGCAACTTTGAAGTGGCCTTGTTGGGCTGCGATTTACACAGCCGTTGTCCCATTCATCATTGCTGCATCTTTGTCAGCTCCAGCATCGAGCAACAGTCGCACTACTTCCAAATGACCGTTGTGGGCTGCCACAAACAAAGCCTTGCTGTTTGGCTTCTGTGGTTTTTGAAGCAGTCTTTCAACTTGACTCACGTGATTCTCCCGACATTGCTGGACTAGTTCTTCCTCCATAGTCTCGTCAAGAACACAAAAGGGCAGGATTACCAGCTGCACACTTGGCAGTGGTGTCACAGGCATGTCATCCAGCAATTCGCCAATTTCGTCACTCACAAGTCTTTGCTGAAACCTTGAGCACCCTACCTGCTTTGAAAGAAGTCGCTTTAGGTCCCGAACAGTTTTCCCACTTTCCACCATGCAATGCAACTCATCCTCATCAAGCTGAGCAACTGTCTTGCCAGATACAGCCGTAACCTGCATCGTTGATGTTCAACGTTCAAACGAGGTCTTGAGCCACGGCAGCCACGGTGAGAGAGGTCAAGGCCACAAGACTCACGACGGCAAGCAAGCAACACAAGTGAATCCTGACAAGCCACATCGATCCAAAATGATCCGATACTTCGTCCGTGCACCCGAACCGATCATTCGTCCAGGACCACCCGAACTCCCACGTCCCTCGTCCAGCCCCCACCCGCTCGCTCGAACCCGCTCGCTCGAAACCGCGGAAAGACCAGACACCGCGGGTCGTTCGTCCCAGGCACTGCCACGCCGAACATGCGGTACCACGCGGGGTCCACCCAGCAGGCAATCTGGGTCCGTCCGAGCGTCGGTTCGGTGCCGCGGTTCGTCCACCGTCCCTGTCGTCGCGCGGTGCCGGGTCGAACCCACGATGCCCAAAACGAACCAAGCAACCAAGCAACCACCTGGCACTGGTTTGAGTCTTCGGAACATGGTCTTCCACCACGGGTCTTTCCTTCTCAGGTTCCACGTCAGCCAAACATGCTTGACTCCGGTTGCGCTGGGGGAGAGTTCTTTTCAACATAGATGGCAACCGATCAAAACGATCTGAACTGTTCAAAACACGTTCTGATCGACCACTAATTAGTTCCAGTCTCATGTATTCCTATGTATGACAGGTGCCATAGGGAACAAGCAAGAGACGAACGAACTGACATCGTGCTGGAGTGAAAAGCACCAAAATGGCCTCAGAAAAGAACACAAACCGTTTGGTTTCCCACTGGAGGTAGCAAACACTTGAGGGAACAGGTTCAAAGTCAGCAAAGTAGATCTCCAATATAGAACAACATACTGACATGAACATGTTCTTATACCCGGGCAATCCCAGGCATCGTCAAGAATCTGGCACAATGATTAATGATGTTGCATAATATTCTGATATTTCAGCTCCATCTCACCCATCTTCCCAAGACACCCCCCTCAATCAGCATTTGGTCTGTCTGAAAAATTGGTCGAAAAATAAGTTTCATGGGTTGCTACAAGCTCCAGCAGTTTGGATTCCCAGTTTTGTCGGCCAGTTTCCCCAACTGGAACAGTTCCATGGTCACCCATGACATGCTCCGGCAACACAGCCTGACTGGTCCCTGAGAACACCTAGCTAGCTATTGCTTCGACCCCTCCAAAGGATTTAGGTCCGATCCCTCTAGCTCCAACACCAAACACCAAAGGCGCCCGTGAACCCAAGTGGCTCCACGATCCGCGTCCAGCACCAGCTGCCCCGCAGAGTCGACGCAGTCGAAGATCATGGAGGCACTGAGCAAATGCAGCGGTGAAAGATACCTGACGCTGCGACACGAGAAAACGGCCGGAGAATGACGATCTCCCCCCTTTTTGAAGGCTTCAAGCTTCAAAAATAGCAAGCCCTTCTATGGAATGACCCCCTGATTTGGGGACCTTAATGCCTTGGATCACATAGAGTCATAGAGGTTTTCCTTGTGGGGATGGCTTACGGCTTTCTTTTTTCACCTCACGCTGCGGTTGTGTCGGTCTTGATGTTTGGGCGTGTCTTTCTGCGTTGTGGCAGCACCAATGGTCGTAGCCCAAACAGCCGTGCTTTGAGGAGGCTGCGCCCCACGGTTTTTCGGGGTCATAAAATCGGAGGCGCGGCGGTCTGGACGGGTTGGAGGGGTTAAGATGGAAGTGAGGAAGAAGAACACAGCCGCTAAGCACTGCTAGAGATTTTGGCAAAGTAATCGTTCCATAGGGCTCCAAAACTGGCTGCAAACACATCCTCAGGTTCGGTGGTTGGGTTGGGTTTGGGAAGTCTAACTACCCTTCTGAGGAAGTGGGACAGGAGCCCTAGGGGTTTGACATGGTGGTCCCATCTGAATTGTGGATTTTGAGTGCGGAGGGATTTGATCCCGCGTTGTTTTCACACTTTTTTCATATGGAGTAACTGTTTAAAAGCTCCTTACCTCTTACCAGACCGCCTCTTACAATTTCATGAGGTGTTCAACGCTTTCGTGCTGTTTCGTCCATGTGCCTTGGCTCGGGATATAGTCAAAGACCTGGAACCGAGTCTGTTGGCTTAAAACTGGCGCAACCGACCGCAGGTCTGAAGGTTTGTGTGCATCAAACAACCGGTTCCGCCGATCTGATCAATGAATCAGCACGCCTTGAAATCATCATGGAAGTGGATGGCACCACCTTGAAGTGGACAATTAGCCTACCTTTGTCGTAAAGTGGTCGTCATCTGTGGGGTTTGAGCGTTCTGAACTTGGTGGGCTGGGCCGTGCTTGTTGTGCCTAAACAAGCCAAAAAAGAAATGCTCCCGAAATTCCTTGAATACAAAGCTTGCTACATAAATAGGTAAACCGATGTACATTCTAGGTCTCCCTGATTGAAACAAAAGCTACGACCTGGTCGAACTTCAAATAAGACTGATTTGGGCTGCAGGATGTGCTGAACTATGGATTTGCCAATCAAGGCACCTCATGGTTCATCCCTACATGCACCTCATGAGAAAGGCCAAGAAAAGGAGCTGCTCACCTGATAACTGATGATAACTGATACATACTGATACCATGTAAGCATTGAGTCTTCTTCACTTTTCCATGTTCAATTGCAGACCCTTTTGGTCTTCCTTGGCTGCATGGCCCTCAAGCAACCGCCACCACATACCACTCATGACATCCACCCAGTAGCAGCAGAAAGCCACCGGAGATCATGAGGATGATGCGACGCCGCTGCCGGCGGTTCGGCTGGCGGCAAATGACGAAAAAGATCCCGCTGGCGTACCTGCGATTTGTTGGATGGTCAAACGGTCAGTCTTTGGTTTTGCTCTTTTGACCAATTCCTAGCAGGGGTTTAAGTAGTTAGCTAGTTGGTAAGCGGTGACTCTGCCATAGACTCGGTCTCTGAAACCAAAAGGTGCCACCTGTACCTATACAAGACGTATACATATATAGACGTAGATGCCCCCAAGAGTTTAAAGCCCTTGAAGGACGTGAAGGTGGGAACTCTCTCATAGGTTCAATCCATCCAGTGACAGTCTCTTTGCCCTTTGACAAAGGCATGAAACATGCATATATAGTATACAGATGAACCTGTTGGGGAAGAACCGTCTCCGTGCCTTTCGGAAAGGTTTGCACCACCCACAAAAACCTGGAGACGCTTTCGTTCGTACCTGGGAAAATGGGTACCTCTTGTTATCGGGTGATGTCCCATTTTCTCGGGTACTTCGGAGGGTCCAAGTAGGTCTTATATACCCATCGGAAGTCCAAAGATCATATTTGGCACCACCGAAGTAGAGGAAATTCCTTTTCTTGGGATCACCTGAAGACCAACATTGAAATAGTCTTGGACTTCCAGGCAGTCTTGGACTTCCAGGGTATATGTATATATACCAGCAGGTCTCTTCCAGCAGGTCTCTTCTGGTGGTTGAAAAGGAGGCGACCTGCAAGTGGCCGGTGGAGACCTGCTCGAGGGTGCTGGTATACGATTATATATATACAATGTAGATCTGTCTTGAGGATAGTTGAAATTCGTGAACCCCTTGGCGCCTGCTTGGCACATCTGCCTGGCAGAAACGGAGACTTTTCACCTGGTACCGAGAGGGACGGGTTTTCCTAGCCACTGAAGGATGAGGACCCTGGTTCAACGGTGGTCCAAGGTTACCGCCGACGTGAGTAGTGGATAAGAATGTCCGTGGTTGGGTTGGAATTCAAATAGGATAGATGGATATAGTTGATTCCAACCCACCGACCCATTCACCATGTCTCCATGTGAGTAATGGAAAAACTCTATGGATCCAATAAACTATAATCGGGGATGGGAAGTTGGGAGATAGCCCACCCTGTGTCCCTCTACAGGCGAAAAGGAACCAGAAAGCCGACCAACACCCCCATGCCCCATCGAAGAATCATCACATCTGGATCCACATCTTACCGTCTCCACAGGAGTATTCTCCATTCGGAATCAGGTCACAAGGCATAGGGTAGGAAGAAAAAGATGTACCACCGCCCCTCAGATCCGATAGGCCTCAGAGATCGGTCCAAGTGAGCAGGCGGAGATCGGTGTCGGGGAGGCCGACTTTAAGGAGGACCATGTGAACGCAAGACCCACATAGGCTGCTGTTTTTCCATTTATGGGAACCACTTCCCATGATGATTTCAGGGAGTGTAAACGCTTCCAAACCGCCCTGTTTTCACAGCCGAGAAGGGGCCGAGGTGCAGGGGGTCGGAGGGAAAGGTGATTCACAGCCAGGTGCGATGGTTCCGGGAGCGTTGGTTCCGGTTTCAGACCTGAATTCTCCGGAACACTCCGTTGTTTGAGGTCAGTCTTGAGGAAAACCGACACTCAAAACGGAGTTCAGTCTGGTTTTCCTGTAGAACCTGAATGAGCTCTATTTTGGAGCACCTAATCACAGTGCCACATATTTAGTCCTTTCTTATCAAAACAAGGCGTCAATTGGTTTCTTCTTGAGCTTTGACAGTTCTTTGGATCCTCCACCTTTCACACGGCAGGCACTCTTATGCCCAGTCATGTCCCAGGTGATGAAAGACTGGGGTGCTTCATGAAACAAAGACAAGCAATACTGGTCATCGGGTGAGATCATAAGATCATACTCATTCAAGATTCTCACTTGAGATCGGTGACTAGGACAGTGTCAAGGCGGCTGGCATGTGGCATGTAGGAGAAAGGACCAGTCAGTTTCCTCCCACCGGACCTATGGGAACCTTGTCACCTTTGAACTGCCCATGACCCTTTCAACTCTGAATATGCCCTAGGGCTCCAACCACCTCCTGAGAAGGTGGTTGGAGTGGATTTTTGGGGTCTAACCGTCTAACCACCTTCTGAGGACATGGGACAGGAGCCCTAGGGATGGTTGACTCAAACAGCCACACCTGGCCACCTCCATCTGGATTGCCCCCCTTCAAAAAGCTCCATTTCGCTCGCCACTCCGGCGGAGTCCCACGCCGTCCTTCGCGGAACCTGCGTGCGTGGTGTCAACTCACTCGGTCCGCAGGGAGTCAACGGAGTCCCCTTCTTCCGAGGGGCGCCACACAGGAAGGTCTCAGGGACTCCACGCTGTTCACCATCAGCAAACCAAAGTTTAAGATGTCCTGAAGGCCCGAGTGGTTCACTCCGCCAAGTGAGCTGCTCAGCCCCGAGGGCCCCGAGGGCGCGAGGAGGGCGCGAGGAGCGCGCGAGGAGCGCGAGGTTCTACACGGACATGACCCGATGTCTGTCATAGATGCACACATGGACCTGACCCCGTTTGGGTCGCACCCCAACTGATCGGTATGTTCCACCAGTCCCAATGGAGTGTCCGGGATATGTTCTCTATGTCCTCTGTCTGTGCGCTGTCTGTCCGCCGAGCTTTTCATCGAAGCTCCGGGGCGCCGTGCGGCAGAACGCGGCGAGGTTGGGGCAGATGATTGAGATACGGAGTGAGTCTAAAACATCTTGAGTTCAATTATAACAACTTGTATGTCTGAATATGTATGCATGGCACAAGTCACATGTAGTATTCTAGATGTTGTATTGGACTGGTTCTGACCTTTGACACTTACACCAATCCGCAGGAGTTGCAAGATTGTGTTCCTTTTTTCGGAACTTCGGGGACCTGTGCTGGGAAATAGCAATTCCGTCTCAGACTTCATGGTGGGATGACACGTGATGATGCCTTCATCGCTTTTCGATATCCAGTGATGAAAGGATCCTTGTTGAAGCTCTTAATTCTGATTGAGGAACCGCACATGAGAACTTATCCGATCGCCACTCCCCAGGCCACACAAGATGGGACCAACTGACGTTCTGGCGCCCTCTTTGTCAGCGATTGAAACTAGTCTTCCAACCTTCACCAAGGCCGTGGCACGCACCAAGGCCGTGTTTCTGGAAGTCACATCGACATGTGACTGTGATAAATGCTTTCATATCTTGATATATCGATGAGCAACCCACAAAGGCCTTCCATCAGATATCAAACTAGCAACAAAAACATGGCATCGAACCTTCTAGTTGCGCCCACTGAACAGCCTGCCTTGATTCTCTCGGGCCAGTGGGCATAGCCGATGTTGGCGATGAGGAAGAAAATCTGATCCAAGGTCATTCCGCCGGACGGGCAACGGGAACGTCGTTCCGCGCGACGCGGATGGGGATGGGGAAACTGGGCGCGACGCGGATGCCGCACGGAGGAATGCCAACTGGAAGAAAGAATGGTTTTGGACAACCAAGTCAGACTTCTTGAGTTTGTGAAGGGGTCCCTGTGGACGGATATCCTAAACTTCAAAAATTGGAAGAGCTTAAAAATAAGCAAATGCAGGAGCCTCTGGAGCATGTCCAGAATCCTCTTTGTTGCCATGGTCGAGGGGTATGAGTGAAATCCACACAAAAAGCTGTAAAAGAAGCCCTACTCAGATCCAACGACGCAGTTTTCCTGGGATGTAGGAAATGTGATGCAGTTTAACGGCATCACATTTCATTTGACGTTCAACAACTTTTGTTAAGACATGTTCGTGAAAACATGTCAAACGATGTATGATTCAAATAAGTCCTGGCAGCACATGTTTCAACAAACAACAGTTCAATAGCTAGCCGTAGCCGTTTTTAAGGGCGAGCTTCGCGCGTGCAATTTTAACCGCATATCGCTCAGTATGCTGCCCTCCATTTTTGACGATCCCTGCAAACACACATGTGCACAAAAATGCAAGCAACATGCATGCAACAAGGCGCCTGCTGCAGGGGCTAGAGTCATGCTAGAGTCACAAATGGTTTACAACACTTGTTTCTTTAAAGTGTTTGTTAAACAAAACTTCGAGTAAGGGGGGAGTCACGCTAGAGTCACGCTAGAGTCACGGTACAGGGGCGGACGTGCATACTGGGACCTGCTCACAAATTTAAAATCCGAATTAGCAAGGCTCCAAAGGCGTGAATGGCTTGTAGGTACCATCCAGCTCTTTTGCCTTCAGATAGAGATAGACCTCGTTATATACTGCAACACCAAATATAGAAAAAAACTTTCAAACATACAATACAAACTGTTGATTAACAAAAGCGTTTGATAGTCACATGTTCTTGCAACTTTCGCGATAATTTGCAGCGCAGTCAAACAGAGTCATTGATCTGTAGAGTTCAACCCAAAAAGTCCTTCTCTTTCGTTGAACCCCGCCCCCGCGTCACGCGCGTGATGCCACGGGTGAGGGGTTAGGACACCGAGCTCGGTGCTCTCGCCTGCAAGTGATTGATGGTGATGTTGACCACAGGCTGCAACTCGGCCTGGGAGACGTTCTTCGGTCACGGCCGTCTGTTCAAATGGATCTGGTCTCCCAAGGTTTGCCTTGATTCATGCATAGGGAGAATCTGGGTGTCAAGTTGCTGTGTTGGTGATGTGAGACAAGCCCATGTTGAACTGCACACGCGACCAAATACAACCTGCTGCCCCCCAACCAATTGGGGAGACACACTGAAGTGGCTGATGCGCTCTTGGTAGACATCTTTGCCAACCTCAACTGTCTGAACATTAAAAAAAACATACTCTTATATCGTATATAAATGCATTTATGAAAGAAATTCATCCTTTTTACAACTATGCTACAGAACCTTGGGCAGTCTTCACCGTTCAGCTTCAGTGATTTCGGACTGGACTTGATGTGAACTCGGTGGGTGTTTCTCTTTTTGTTTTAAATAGCGGATCGAGAGTACTAGCACCAAAACCATCCAAAACCCCAAGCAACGGTGGTTTCTATTGGACCCGCTATTGGACCCCGGCTGACTCAAGTCGTGCAGTATGACATCAATGGGGTCTGTGCTTGAAAACTCTGAAGGTCACTGGCGTTCACAAAGACTTCAAGAAGAACTTGGTCAGTGTCATCATGACCTCCACATACAAGGTAGATCGGAGGGTTACGGTTTATTAGTTTTAGAAAGACACCTTGTGTCATTGACGATGTCATGTCTTCAGCTTGCTTTCGTTCTCCCTCTTTTCTGCAAACCACCTAAACTGGATCCATTCATATTCACTCAACATAGCTATACTCTCCGACTCACTCAGATGGAAGTGGAACATCGATTCACAGAATGGAAGAACCATAAAGGCCATAAGGGAAAACCCGTGTTCTTGAACGGTGTTGTTTCCTAAGAGAGACTCAGCTGAAAATGAAATCGGATGGAATCTGGAGTTCAAAAGGCTTGACTCCAGATTCCATCCAATTGTTACTAGTGGCGCCTGCCACCTTCATGCTGAAAATGAGAGCTGAAAATGAGGTAAACAACCAGGTTCTTTTTGTGGCGTTTCATCCCTATGGAGGTTTAGTTGGGGGGGGTATGGAACCTAGATAATTCAGTGGTACCTCCATGGGAGGAGGCTTTTCCATCGTCCTTGGAGTCTAGGACCGACCTCTCGAGCCGCTCCAAGCTAAGCAAACCGAGCGGCGCCCTGCACCAGCCGTCGCGCCGGCGTGTGGTAGAAGCATTCGAAGCGCTGGAGGACTCGTCGCGTACAGCTCCACCACTGGAAAGGCCGAGCACGGCGACTTGCGACACGACTTGCTGCGACTTTGACCGGTGGAAACGCGTGGTTTCACGCGTGGTTTCACACGAGGAGAAGGTCGTGTTTCACTTCCGTGGACAATGACGATGTGTCGGACACGACCCGCCAACATGGAAACGAATGAATCAACAAACCTGCACTGGCCAAAACAGCGGCAAGAGGTGAGGATGCAAAGCGATTAAAAAAGTTCCTCTGGGATAAATAGATTGACCTCTGTCAACTGCATCCTTTGTCGCACCTAAAAAGTAATGTTGAGCTTGAATAAGGTCTTCCAAATCAATCTCCCATCCACGGCTGCAACAGTGGCAAAAGCTAAGAACAACAAATAACAACACATTGATAAAGTCATCTGCCGTTGGTTGGCTCAGTATATAAAGCAAAGGAACTTGTAACCCAGATCCCCATTGTAGGGCCAAACCATTTGAGATACAATTTTGCAAGATTAGCCAAGTCATGTTGAACACCCAGCATGACCGAGAGAGACATTGCAAGGATGAGAGACATGTGATCCATTCCATAAATCCTCCACACAAAATGATCTGTGCACGAATTTGCTTAAGGAACTTGGAAAACAAATCACCAGAAGAGGATTTCACCATAGGGAAAACAAAAAAGTCACCTTAAGCAAAACCCCGTTTGTCTTTTGTTCAATGATCATCATCTTCCTCATCTCCCCCAACTGCCTTGTCGTAGTAGAGAGACATGTCCACCTTAGTGAGTGCGTGAGGGGCGCTCGCTCGACCCAGGATGGATCCAAGAGACGTCCAGTTGACGCTGCTCAGTCGACCAAAAGGCCACACCTCCACACCTCCAGACTCTCTCCAAGGCGCATACTCTGCGGTCACCAGCTGCTTTCGTGCCGCGTAGCGCTTTAAGCAGCAGTGAAACAAGCCAAAGCACAACTTCGGCGGCGCCACGCCTGGTGGCACAGGTCTATGGGGATTTACAGGAGTGTCTGTCTGATCTACCTGTTTCGGGGGGCCATTCGATTCACTAGGAGAAGATTAAGCAGGAATGATTAGGATATCTCCGTTAGAACATGTTATGGGCATGGCTTCTTGTGTGATGCTTCGGAGTATCCTTGTTTTTGCCGAGCACAGCCCAACATGTTTCCCTTGCAAGAACTTTGCATGGATGGCCTGGCTGGTTGCAAAGGTTCCGGATATGATCTGACCAGAATCCAAAGTGATCCAACGTGAACACTTCTCTTCCGCCACTTCTTCCTGGCAGTCACTTCACCCACAATCACTATATGGTTTGTTCAGTTACATTGGGGCGAATTCAGGGATCGATGCAGGTCACTGGTCCAGTCCCATATCATCACTATATATGTATACATGCATAATTATAAATATAAACACATGGCTAACGCACACCTCCTTGCAATCAGAAAACGCGACGTGCCGCTGCCGCCCAGCACGCCGCGCGCGCTCCGCGCGGTGTCCGCGGGCGGCCTCGGGCGGGATCCAGGGCCACACGAGCCTTCCAAGAGAAGAACGGGAAAACGCAGCCGAACCTCGGACCGATGGTGGCGGTGTGGTGTCCGCGGTGGCGGTGTCGGGTCAGCGGGGCCTTCTGCGATGTGTTGCCCTTTGTAATAGATGGCTCAGCCAACGCAGCTCTGATGGAGGAGGGAAGAGTTAGAGCTGCGTTGGGGTGGTTGAAACGGGGTCAATGTCAGATAACTATATTATATATCCCAGTCCGATGGAGTGTAAAGGTTGAAGGAGACTGGGATAAAGGGGAGTGGCAGCTCCACAGCTATGTCCTGCAAAATGTCCATGTTCGGTGTATAAATGTGCCCAGGGGTCCTTGTCTGTGTGCCATGCGGATTCTAGCTCATGTCGACAGGGTGAGTGGGTGAGCGCCAGACACCCAAACGCCATGCGAGGGGTACACCCCCAAACGCGTCGCGCGTCGCGTGAGTTTCAAACGCCGAGGCACAAGAAGAGGAAGCTCAAGGAGCCATAAATGGCACCAAACATCACAGCCCACGATTCGCACTCGCGACAAGAACCTGGGCGGCCCGACGGGTTAGGTATTAGGTATTTGGTGGTCGTCCAAACCCTCCCCTGCGGCCCGCTATCCCGGTATATCCCATGACCAGCAACAGTGGATGATGATTGATAGGTTCCAGGCCTTTCCATCTTAAACATATCATATGATGGTTCCTTTCGCCGATTGGGACATACTGGGACACACACACACACACTTATTGACATGCGTACTGATCTGAATGCTGCCACACGCCCACCTAGGTGTGAACGCCGATCTGAGTACCAAGAGTAAGGCTCAAAAAGTCTCACACACACTCTCCACTCTCCTTAGATCACGAGGAGGCCCACCAACAAGGACCTGGTCTACCAGAGGCAACCTGGAAGGGACCTGGAAGAGACGTCCTGGTGTTGGATCTGTTGGCTTCGGCCAAAACCATGTGTTCTGGGCCCACTTGAGTTCGTGTGGGCGGCAAGCCCAAAGTTTGAAGTGACAAGCGCGTAGGTAGGGGTGGCTCATTCGTCATGAAAGCGTTCCCTTCGTCATGCGTGGTGACGAAAGTCGGTGTAAGAAAAGGATGTGAACAGCTGCAGGAACCAACCTTCAACATCTTCTTGAATCACCTTCCAGTCGCGTCCAAAAGATGCCTAGAGCCTGACTGACCTCTGTTTTGATAGGAAGTTTGACCATCTCTTGGATAGTTGATCCTCCAAAACAGGTGTCACTCACTCAGGCTCTACCGGTGTGTACTTCACTACCCGGTGTCTAAATATCTGGATGTGTCACCGGCCCCCCCCATTATCCTCGTCTCGGCCCGGTGCACGGTCCGGTCCCTTCGTTCCTCGGGACCGGTGTGACTGGGCTTCACGGTCATCGGTCATGACACTCTGACCAGAAAACGGATGAAAACTGGAACACTGAACACTGGTGCTTAATAGATCACACCCTTCCACACCCTTACGATCGGTCATGAGGCATACGGTGTGTATTTTTTAGCAGACCCCCTGAAATCTCGCTGGCTGGGTAGACTGTACTTTCCACATCTGAAACAGATCATCCCACAGTCATGAAACCAAACTCAAAAACTGCGAACCTCAACTAATCTGCGAAATCGCAGGCGAGATCGCACAAATAATTACTTATTATTCCCGTTTTGCAACCCACACCCTGCGAGAAACATGCCGACTTGCAGGAGGATTGTGACATGAAACCCAGACCCAAACCCCGTTTCTCGTTTCTCTGGTGAATCGTTGCAAGTCGCTCTCTGGCAGATCCACATAGAACTGCTCTGTGCAGGTTTCACAGCGAGTCCTCGACGGTCCGTGCCGGTCCCTGACCCCCCCGTCGGGTCGTGTGCGCGGTCGTGAGGGCGTTGGTCGTGGGCCCCGAGCCGAGCCGAGCCGTGAAGGTCAAAGGGTCGGAGGGCAGGGTTGGTGCACAGGATAGAGAGGGTGAGAGAGCAGGGTTGGTGTTGGGAAGAGAGCAGGGTTGGTGTTACCATCTTCAAAAAATGCAAGGAGAGAGGGTGACCGGATACGAAAACAAAGAGAGGGTGAACACGTGCTCCCGATTCCGTCGGTCCTCTGGTCATAGCCGCGACCACAGGTGTTGTTGCCCAAACATCCTGGCGGCGATCGAAGTGAAGAAAAGAAACCTCGAAGTTAACTCAACATCTTCTGTTGGAACATCTTCATGGTTTTCTCTCTTGTCACCACCTGGAATATCCTTCCTTGCCACACTTCTTCTTGGAGATACAGCAAACCGTGTCCCCGGTTCTCCAGGTGAAGTTTCGATCTGGTCTCGACCCCGATTCCGATCGACCCGTCTCGGGTGAGTGGATCGGCAAACGGGTCATCCAAGACTTGTCTCGGAAAGCGACGAGTTCTGTGGCTGCTCAAAAAGGAACACCCGTGGACACACCCGTCTAGTCAGTCTAGTGGTTGTTCAAGCACTCGACAAGTCTTCTTGCTTACCCGTCTTCTTGCCCGAGGGCTTTCGTGTCAATGGTCCAGAAGAGGTGACACTGTTCCGAATCTGGTCCCTTCCCGATCTTTCACGAGTCCTGTGCTTGACCAAAGGGTTCTTTCAACCTTTCATGCATGTTGCCCTACAGGACAACGACCTCATCGTAGTGGAGTTGTTCATTCAAAAAGACTACTCAATCGGGTTTTCAGTGCCAAATTTTGCTGGGTCAGACTGAACCTGTAGGGATGACTCTTGTGGATCAACACGCCCCCCCCCCTCCCCGGCGCCTCGCATGGTGCAGCGTACAGGGACCTCATTGGGCATGAGCCACCAGCCTGGGCCGATGGAGGTGCACGAGGTTCACGTGGTGGCTCGATCATGTGACTTGCGGCGCCCCAGTGGAATGTCTCAGGGTAAGGAAAACTTATACATTGGTAACGTAGTCGCAAAACTGTTCCCAGAGACAGTGCAGCATCAGAATATGGAGATGCATGTGAAGGAGGTACCCCTAAGCTTTCACGGCGCATGTCTTTGAAGTTGTTCCCGTAGATCATTCCCTAATACCTACCATTTGTCTTCTGCAAAATTGTGCGCGGGTCTCTATACCATGAGCAATGGACAACAAAACACTGGAACTCTACTGCGCCATTGCGCCGGTTTCACGGGGACGCCTATATATATATATATACCCTTATTTGGGTATAACCTATTCCCTGTAACAGTGGACGGTGCTAAAATAGTGACACGTGATCGCCCCACAAAAGTCTCCAACAAGAGTGTCCTACAAGAATCTCTCTTAAAAGTATACAAGAGTGTCTCATAAGACAGAAGAGTATAGTGTGTTCCGCAAGAGTGTCCCACAAGACCGCACCACAAAGGAGTGACACGTCCAAAAGCTGCCCCGCAAGACTGGAGTATCCCATGAGAGTGTTCCATGACAAGAGTATCGCACAAGAGTGCCCAGAACAGTTTTCCACAAGAGTGTCTTACAAGAGTGTCACACAAGAGTGTCAAAGTTTGGCCGCTTGCTTTCGAGTGCGTGTTTGCATTCGGGTTCGTGGGTTTCATCTTGTTTTATTTGATAACCTGAACCCTCCAAAGTTCAAAATTTTTTGAACGTTTGGGATTCTTGAACTGTTGGGCCGATTGGAACAATCCAGACCTAAATCTGCACGAGTTGAAGTAAACTTGCACGTAAATGTGGGCACCAAGCTCTTTTCTCAGCGCTGGGACCTTCCATAGATCCATAGGTGGATGGACATGGCTAGAAATTCATCAGAGCAAACTGTCGGGCGTATTGCCCCAGGCATTTCTCCAATGTCCTGGCCGTTTGGGTCAGGGAATGGCAGGCACGCGCTGTGCGCGATACCTTCCCAATAAAATCTTCATCGCCCCACGTTGAAAGGCCTCATCGTGGCAATGGGTGGCCCCACACAACAATTCAAGAGAACTATGGGGCCAATTGGAAGCAAGCCTACCTTTCCATAAATGTTAACATTGTACAAGTTTCATCATACTAAAAATAACTATCCAAAAACCCAAGGCACAACATGGGTTGACGCTCAAGGGCCACTTGATCTGAAGAGCCAGGTGAACTCCAAGATGATACTTGGGACGGTATTTGAAGAGCTTGTAGCCAGCAGCAAACGTTTCAGCAGCCAAGGATGCAAAGGCAACCTCATGCTTTCTACTCGTCAACCGCAAGGTATAAGGTGACAGGTGAAAACAAATCCCCCTTCCAACTACAAAAGCGTGAGATGTTCTGTCGAATGTATTTCCAAGCAGCATTCATCTCATGGCCCACTGTGTGGGCAATGGTGCATGCATCACCCCTCAGAAAGACACCATGAGCCCTGATTGTCCGGAAGAAGAGGTTCGTGGTTTTGATCAGGTAAGAGCACATCTGAAAGAGTTCATCCCCTGAATCCACCTCCACAACCGTCCCAGCAATTACCACTTGAACACCATGACACCATAGGGAAACTCAACACTCCAGAAGGATACGAAACGTTTTGGACACCTTGCCTTGGAGCCAGCTGCTATCTCTTCTTGAAGCCATGCCATGACCAGACCAGTGTCGAAGGCCTTTCCACCCAGTGTGGTGGGAAATGTGTTCCCTTGCCTGGGCTGTGTGGGAGGGGGGTGGAAATAAGGTACAGGACGGTCGCTTGGCACTATCACCTGCTTGTTGCGGTTGTAATGGTGCATGTGAAAAGAACTTATCAACGAAAGGAATCCAAGCCTGGAGCCTAGGCACTTCCCCATGCCAAAGGATTGGCGTGAAAAATCATCTATGGAAGTTGTGCGTTTGTTTGCCTTGCACCATAGCTCGAATCGCCTGTAGGCTTCACCAAGCCGAAGGTCTAGCTTTCGTTCTTCCCCAAAATGCCCCAAGTAACACAACAGCGTGATTGAAGATGCTGCGGCATCCAGCCCATACCCAATGTGGTATATATGGAGGTAGTCCAACGTGACATTCTCCGGCTCACTGCACCCAGGGATCTGACGGAGGGGGCAGAAACCATCTTTGAACGGAGAAGCTCCACAGCCACCTGTTCTCCACGCAGCACTCTCGGTCGGGTTTTCCCACTCCTTGAAGGGCAGCAACCATGACATATCATGACATATGGCACGGTCTAAGAGTTTTGTGCTCTAAGTATGGGTCCCACTCCCACCCAAACCATTCCAGAAGCTGTCCTGCCCGGTGCACAAGTGGCATATCCTTCTCGACGTCGGTCCGGTATGTAAATGGCAGGCCTTGGCAGAAAGGCATGTGCGCTTCAACAGTTAGGAGTTCTAGAAGAGATTTATAGCAATCCTGGGTTCGGGAAAAATTGGCGACCCAAAGAAAGACCCCAAAATTCTTCCAGACGCTGATCCACGGGTCTTTCCTTAAGAAAGGCCAATCACCTTTCACACCGACGCAGGCCAGGTGCAGCTTGGTCCCATTCACATCCTTACAGGCCGATCGGTGGGGCGACGTTGAGGCATCGACTTTTGAAAGACCTGTCTAAGGGTTATATGAAGTACCCATGGTTGGGACAACAGTTGACTGAAATAATATCTATTGCTATGGCTCCAAAAACTCGCATAGCTACGGCCACAGCTACTAAATATTACTAAATTCAATCTGCGGCTCACATACACCCGATTCATAAGCGTCAAGAGCTTGCTTTGTCAGTTCTGCAAGCAGATCGTCGATGGTCCAGTCTTCATAGTACAAATGACTGGAGATCCCCGAGAAAAGCCATCTTGTTGTAAAGGTATGCCTGGGCAAAAATTCCCTTCAAGAGAAGTCTTGTGTGTGTGTGTTTGGCAAAAATATATTTTCCCAACCCATTAGACCAAAAGTAAGTGTGTGTCAAGGTACGAAGTGTCGTTGCAGACTCCGGGCCCAGCATGTGATATCATGCATTGCCAGCTGACGACCATGTATGGCCTCTTCAACTGCCCCCGTCCCTCATCACCATGGATAAAGTATGGCACAAAGGTCCCTGGGTCGACATCCCTTGAAAACAAGGGATGTTGGGGACATGTGACCCTGTAGTCCTCCCAAAACTGCCGCAACATGCCCTGCCAGTCTTCCTTTAGGGTGTGGCCACCCAAAAGAAGTTCCGGCTTGTTTGCGATAAAATATTTGCACCACTCGCTCAACTCCAAAACTGGCCACCACACCTGTGCGCAGCGAGATGGCTTTCGAAGCCGCACGTGGACCTTGCACACGCTGATGGGTAGGTTCAACATAGTCCCTGAGGTTCTCTTAATCAGTCGAGTGAGGTCTCTGCAAGCATTCTTTTGTTTCCGATAGCATCCGGCCACCTTCACCAAGAGGTTCCCTTTCACTCTACCTTGTTCCACAAATTGGTATAAAACATATATCCTATAGATGAGAAAAGACACTGCCATCCCACAAAACAATCAAAAACACACATACAAGTACAGCTAGGGTTCTTTTTCCGGTGATTCTTGTCATCATTGAAGCGAGCTTGCCAACACGATAGGCTGATTCAGCCTCAACGTATTGAACGCATGAGCGCATACGACAAGTTGGTTGAAATTTCAGAGACACACCCTTCCCAAAAGATCCGCACATATAGCATCCAAGTATCCCCAACTAAGTACTCGCCCATCAGCTCCTTGGCCAGGTCGTCACCGATCTCCTCCAGATCGTCCAGGTCGGGCCCTGGATCATGACCTGCAGCGCCGATTCTCATCACCAACAGGTGGTGCATGTTATCCGAAAATGGATCAAGTGGAGGGTTCATCAAGTCCCTTTGGTAAAGCCAAGCCTTGCCGGGGTTGGCATTGGGAAGCCCTGGCCAATCGACCTGGCAATAGAAGGATGGGGTCAGTGAGTGAAGAACTTGATGGAAGCATATCATATGCAACCTCTCATCGCTTTGAGGAATTTTGGGCGCAACTTCAAGCCACAAACTTGAGAAAGCCCCAGAGTGATGGAATCTTGATCAGTCATGGCAGCCAATGCTTGCACAGGTGTACGAAGACTTTTTCATTGATCCCTCAGCGCTCTCAGAGTCGAACCTTTCATCACTTGCTGAACCGCTAAACCCCAACTGCCAGTGCATGCTGTGGCCATGTGGTGGTTCCCAAACAAGCGCTATATATGAGAAAAGTGTCACCAGTCACCAGAGCAAACTTTCCATATAATATGCCACCTGGCCATTCTATGCATACAGGGCCAATCAAAATCAAGTGATCCCACCGGTTTGCAAAACTTTAATGTTTGCCCTTTTTGGGCTTCTTCGTTTTGCGCTTTGGAATATCTTCATCGTCCTGAATGGACTCAACAGATTCAACGGATGACCGCTTCTTGGAACTCTTTTTCGGCTTGGCTTTCACCTTCGGTTTTACCGCCCTGGCGCACAGGCTTGCAATCTATGGCTGTGAAGAAGGACGGTGTACCTAGCCTGCATCGCGTGACAACGTGGTTCAGCTGGACATCTTCCATGGAAAGATCAACAAGAAGTTTCCGCAGCTCTGCCCTCTCCTTCCTTGAGGCTGCAGCACACACACACTCATGGTCATGTTGTGTGTGTGCGGTTCTTTGACCTGTGCATTCTAAATGTCAAACTACAATCGCTGCATTTCATAGAATTTTATGGGCATGGGTTACAGTAGTCAATCCAAATCCACACGCTAAGTCAAAGTCTGGGACGGCTCATGCTCCATCGTCATCGATGACGCTTGCAAGGCGAGCACCTGCTGGAACTTGTCGCGGAATTGTTTCAGCTTGGGCTCGAGCTCGCCGGCAAGCCTGGGCTGGGGAGATTCCAGTGTGGGCGTGTTTGATGAAAGAGGGTCCTGAAAATAGTTGACTTTCCACTACGGTGCAGCCCAAAGAACTGCTTGGATCGGTCTGTGTCTACATCTCGAAGTTTCTCCTGCGGGCGCCGGACGCCCAATGATTTGGGGAACAGGAGCCTTGTTCAAAACATTAGCTCTGTGACACTCTGTATACGGTTTCATGAGGCTTGCCTTCAAATCCTCAGCCTGATCGATTTTTTTCCCACCGATCTCAATGAAGTCGTGGATGAGACCTGAGTGTTGGGGGTTCATAAAACTAATGGACCTTGCAGTGCTCCTACCCTATACAGTTGAAAACCTGAACCCAAAAACCCATATATATGTCTTGAAACGTTAACTTGACCTCAGCCTCCCGCAGTATGGGTCTTGAGCAACTTGAAGAACAGGGAAGGTCTTGTTCTTGCCTTTCCCCTTTCCCTTACCACTCTCTGCAAAGGACAGTGATGAGTTCTCGCAATTCCCACCTTTCCTAGGCAAACCAAGACGAAAAGGCGCACCACACACACAAACAATTGTTTTCTGCGATAAGCAAAGTTTCACTGCCAACTTCTCGGCTGTCAGTTCCGCGCCCTCTCCGACCAGCACGGCCTTCCCACCCTGCAAAGAAAGAAAGAAACGATCAGCTCACGTGTGAGGTCTGTGCGCAACAGTATTTGGTTGACCAGCTCCAGAACCAGGACTGGCCTTCATCACGGTGCTTCCGGATGCTTGAGTCGATGTGCGGTTCCGATCTCTGTGGGCAAAATTGTAATCCAATGGGACTCTGTATTCAACCTTCCCGTGCACAGGGTTGGTCCGGGAAAGGCCCCTGGCGTCGGCCCAAGCTTTTGCATTCGTCACCATAGACCTAGGAGATTATAGGCCAAATTCAATACATATATGTACATATAGGCAACTACATTGTACATCTTTGCGTGTTTTCTTTTCCTAAGCCGCTTACTCATCCCACCCAGGTTGAAGCTCTAGCATGGACTCGGTCTTCCATCCACCTAGAACTTCCTCAAGGTCTTCCTGCATCAGGTTCCAGTGTGGTTTGTCAATAAAACAATTAATAAGCAAATGGGTAACATCTCCTGCTCCGATTCCCTCACTATGGCTACATTGACCTCAGCCATACTCATGTTGTTGTCGTAGAGCATAGAACGGAGCTTTTTGCCTAGGGCCATCCACACCAAAATTGACACCGAAGTCCGGATGTTATAGATTGAATCTGACCTGGGCATGGCACGACCGGCTTCAGTCCCCCAGAGCTTAATCAGCTCAGGAGACGCTTCAACTTTGCCCTTTTTGGCTGCGGCGGTAAATCGCTGCATCCTCAGAAGCTGGGGGAGACTGAGAGAAAGGACGACCAGTTTCAATGTTTCCTGTTTATAGTAACGTTGTATAGTGACTGCTTCCATGAATGAAAACCACAAAGAAGACAGTCCAGTCACTTCCAGTATGTTCCATCCGAATACATGGACCCCTCAATGTCATCATCCGTTTCAAGAAGTGTCGGTGTCGGT
Organism: Durusdinium trenchii; assembly: GCA_963970005.1. Taxonomy (NCBI): domain Eukaryota; class Dinophyceae; order Suessiales; family Symbiodiniaceae; genus Durusdinium; species Durusdinium trenchii. Next base: position 2,034,168 of record CAXAMN010012224.1, read on the forward strand.
GGGGGAATGTCAGCCAATGCTCCACTCTTTTGTGGAGCTTCTGGAGCCGGGTGTGAGGATACTGGCGCTGGGCAGGACGTTGCAGGTGCTGTTGCTGAAGATGAACCGCTTGCCAGAGCTGAAGTCGGGAGTGGAAGGATTGCTGGAGCTGCAGCTTCAGGACTGGTAGCTGGGGACGCTGGTGTTGAGGAAATGATTGCTGGAGCTTGATGTGGAGGTGTTGCGCTTGGATTGTTTGGCACGGTGGCAGGTGTTGGGTATGGATTGCCTGTCACAGGTGGTGCAGGTGTTGGGGTTGGTGTTGGGCTTGGCGCGGGTGGTGCAGGTGTTGCACTTGGATTGTTTGGCGCGGTGGCAGGTGTTGGGTTTGGATTGCCTGTCACAGGTGGTGCAAGTGTTGGGGTTGGATTGTTTGGCACGGGTGGTGCAGGTGTTGCGCTTGGATTGTTTGGCATGGGTGCAGGTGTTGGGTTTGGAGGCATACCGGTTGCAGGTGCAGGTGTTGAGGGAATGATTGCGAGAGGTTGAGGTGTTGGGTTTGGATTGATTGCTGGAGGGTCTGCGCTTGGATTGTTTGGCACGAGTGCAGGTGTTGAGGTTTGATGAGCGCTTGATGCAGGTGTAGGTGATGGGATTGGCTCGGGTGCAGGTGCTGGGCTTCTTAAAGCCGGCCAGGTGCCAGCCGGAGGCCTTGCCAACCCCGGAGATTGTGAATAAAGGGAAGGATCTCCAAGCTGATTGTCTGGGAACGTCAAGGTGTTCCACTGAGTTCTATAGTCAAGAGTTGTTTGTGATCCGGATGGAGCAAGACCAGATTGTGGCAACATCAAGCCGGGGGATGTGTGCAATTCTGGGTTCCCTGGGTGAGCCATACCACTCGGGCTCGCCAAAGAAGATTGGCTGCGGAAAGAGATGCGGCAAGGTGTCATGTTCGGACTTGCCAAACAATCGGTTGAATCTGGCTGACCCAGAACCCGTGTTTTTTGAGTCAGCAAGGTTGCCATATCTGGATCGGACACGTGTGCAGTAGCTAAGCCCGGAATGAACACCCCAGCTGCTCGAGGTTCATGATGGACAGGGCCTCCATCAATATAAGGTTCAGAACTATCTTGGGCCCCTTCAACAATCTTAAAGAAGACACCGCCATGATAACCACTGCAAACTTAAGCGTCAAAACACACATTATGGCCTTGTTGTGGCCCACTTCCAGGGTCCACTCCAAAGTTGGCCCCAAGCTGAGCTTGTAGCTCCAAGATTTGGGCTCGAGTGGCCTAGGTCCAGCCCCAAATCTTTATACACAACGCATACGATGATTAATTTAGAATTGCAAAGTTCCTGACGGTCATGGCAGCATCGATCGCATGTCGGTCAGTCGGCTGCATACGTTGTTGTTTCTCAATTTCTGATAGCCCACGGTCAAACGTTTTCCCAGAGTCCATTGCCAATGTTTGTCCCCTGGAGCCATCAGGCCACCAACATCGCTATAGCCACAGCAGCGAGTCCACTACATAACATACAACGCTTTACAACGTGTTGCAACCACATAGGAAAAGTCTGAGACAATCTTTTTTCCATTCTGAAGAGCAAATCCTTTGATTGGGAATCCATCAAAGGCTAATTTTGAAGTATTTCCCAAAATGCAAAGTTCAGAAATCCCGATTTGCGTACGTTTGCGGGTTTTTGCGTACGTTTGCGGTGTTTTTGCGTACGATTTGCGGGTATGTTTTTCCTACAGTTGGCATGGTTTGGAAGCAAAAACATGCGTTCCATGGGATTAGAACTTTGGGCAAACCCTGTCTAGCTCGGCATCTAGTTCTTCTAGCACTGACACCCATGAGCTAGGCACTGCAGACCGTCTGTGAGCCCGCACATACCTGTACACTTCAACTAGGTTGGCGTCTGGCCACAAATCTCCTAGTGGCATGCGCTGAAAAATCTCTTTGTCACTCAGGCCCGTGTCCACCTCCTGCTTTTGGCGGAGGCGTGGCTGGGGCTTCCACGAGGTCATGATTCCCACAAGGCCCCGGCCAAAACCACTAGGGTAGGTCCTGGGCGGAGCAAATTATTTCATATATCTATATATATATATATCTTGTGGTACAGTCCTTGCCATCGACAAATGACATAAACCACTGTATAGGCTTTATATACACCTAGATGTACGATGGCAGTCTGAGAGGCTTACTGGCTGGCACGGAGTGATGGGAGTCCCTTGAACCTCTTTGCCCCTTGAGAATCTTCATAAGTACCTCAAAGATAAGAACACAATGGAATGGATTTCAAACTTTGGGAATTCTAGCACGGTGGAAGTTCAGCTGACTTAGCTGACACAGCCAAGAAATGCTAGGGGTCTTGCATGTAGTCTCCAAAGTCCGCTTTTCTTTGATTTCTTTCGTCAAGGGACCCAAGTCCTAAGTATAACGTTTCAACAGGGCACACACCTTCAGTGGCTACAGTAGCTTAAGTGAATAAATTGAGGCAAGGGCTAATTTCTGAATGATATGCCCGTCCGATGACCAACATGTTGTGCGCTTAGGGCACTCGGCGCCCCAAAGCATCATCCAGAAGTCTTTCCGGAATACCTAGTCGGCCAGTCACGTGGGCGGTCACTCAGTTGTCTAGGAAGGGTGGTGGCATGGGTGGCATGGGGATTTTGGAACATCTTCTGACCCTTTCAGACATGGCACGTACAGGACTTGGTTGCACATCCAATCCATCCGGGGATGAAAAGGCAAAGTGTCAGTAGAACCCGTTGGCTGCTCTAGGACCCAACAGCAATGCACTGCTTCTGCCACTAGCAGCACCAACACCAGCCTGAGCGCACAGTGCGCGGTGAACTCCCAAAAACTCGAGACTCATGTTTTAGAGGGGTGGTTGCATCACATGTCCATGTCATGAAACCTATAGCTTAAGTTGAATATATCCAATCTCATGCAACCTCGCAATGGTCAGGTTGGCTTCTGTCACGAACTGGTACTCAAGGCCGAGCGGGTTCAGCGGGGTCCGCATTGTCGTCCCGCGGGACACACGTGTCCATGAGCTGCACGGCGGCGCACATAGAAGTAAAGTTCCCGCACCTTCACAGCATATGGTGTATTGCAAGGGTTTCCTTTGAATAGTTTGTTTTAGGCCTCCGCCCAGTACCAACGTGATAGCCAACCTTGGACACCAACCGGCACTAAAGCATTAAATGCTGGGTGGGGATGTTGAGGCAGTTTCTGAACTGAGCTTTGTACAAAAACCCAGCGGATAGCGTAATGTCCATAGACTCGCTAAGAACTTTGTCAAAGCTTGCAACGGCCTTGCCGGTTTGGCGGAATGCGGCACTGACATTGCCCACTCCGGAGAACAATTCTATGCATTGCCAGCGCAGGCTGGGCCCTTCCATCCACTGGAGGAGGAGGACCTGGGCCACAGGCGGCAAAGGGACACACGTACAGGGGCATGTGTGTTCCAATGTAAAACTCCTATAGCAGAATATATAGCAACCTTTTCCATACTTATGTTTGGTTGAAGGGCTCGTTATGAAGGACTCGACTGGCGTTGAGGAGAATGATTGCGCATATATCAAAGTCTCAGCTGCACACAATTGCAATGAAGACCTGAGTGCAGTAGTAGTTGAATCCTTCTGCATGGACCAAAAGGGGAAATTGTTTGAGCCAAAGACTTTTGGAGCCCCCATTTGGAACAAGGGTATGAGCTTGCTTTCCGCCCGGAGTGGCATATCCCCAGCACTGCTTCGGAAAGCACGCTTGAGAACTCGTCCAGCGGAAGCCACGGAATGTTCAAAAGAAAAACATACAGACGTCCAGTCCGCTTAAGTCACTTAAGAATGGCAGCTTCACCTTTGGAGGCTAAGCGCGCAAGATATCCCATCGTACCTGACGGCGGGGGCCCAACAAAGACGGCGATTGAAATCATGCATGAGTGTGGTAGACTGGCCATGGTTTTCTGAAAGGGTCTCTGAGTGTGGAAGACTTGAAAGCAAAACTCTTTTATTGCTGTTTTGGTCAAGCACCTAGAGTCCAAACACATGATCCCGCTGATTTCACAGCACACGTGTTGACTTGGACAGATCAACGCTTCAAAGATCCCCAAACTAAGAACTATACATACCATTTTGTCGGCATGTTCGCAAACACGCTGGTGCCCATGCACCAGCCCCCGTGGCTCAGAGAGTCAAGTCAGCAAAGTGTGGCTTAGATCTCACTCACATGCGTGGTAAGCCTTGCATAAAAGTAGACATCGATCTGCGCACATACACATAATTAAGCGCAAAGAGGCTCTGACAAAACAAAACACTGCTCAGCTCAGAAACTTATGCATATGTCAAAACACACGCACATTGTCATTGTCCGAGGGACGGCTTTGCCAGCAGCAGCTTGCTCCTCCTTTGACGCACCCCTTTTCTTGGCAGCGCTCGCTGCCTTGTGGTATGCAGAGCTCTTACGGCTGGCTTTTGCCTTGGCCTCTGCTTTCCTGGAAGCTTCAGCCTGCTCCTTGTCAGTGTTGTCAGCAGTTTGCTGATCACTTGCTTTGCTTACGCTGGCTTTTGTTCTGCGGCGCTTGTTGGGCTCGAGCTGCTCGGGCTCCAAGGTGTTGGTGACGCGCTTTGCATTTGTTTTGCTCACGCCATCGCTGCTGCATCCAGGCCGTCCATTGTCTCCGGGCTCTGTGTTGGTCACGTTCTTCACCTTGCCTCGTCCTTTCTTCCGCGATGCCTTCACCTCAACATCCTCAAAGACCATCCCTTCCTCACACTTTGCCTCACCTTGTTTGGCCTTCTTCCTCCTTGACATCTTTACCTCCGCATCATGGGTATCAACCTCAGAACCCATCACATCCTCACCCTTCTTTGCCTTTCTCCTCCTTGTCACCTTCACCTCAGCAGTGTTGGGGTCCACCTCAGGAGCCATAGAAGCTTGGTTGGTTTCAGCCTTTGCCTTCCTCCTCCTGGGCACCTTCACCTCAGCAGGCTCAGCGCCCCCCTCAGAATCCACTGCCCCCTCAAGGCGTTGAAAGATTTCGGCATTTGTCATGCCTTCTGTTGAGAACCCACATGCGGCTGCTGACGGCCGAGGCTGTGTCTCTGCGTTGCGGCGTCTCTTGCTCTTGGAAGGCTGCTCTACTATCGCATCAGAATGCTTTGGGTTGTTGTTGTTGTTGTTGTTGTTGTTTTCTTTCTTCTTCCTCCCCCTTGGTTTCTTGGGGCATTGGTTATCTGGGTTCACAAACATGTTTGCTGTCATGCAGGCTGGCCGTTCGAGGTCAGACTTCAGCTGTGATGCCAACTCCTGCAAAAAGAACTGTATGTTGTGCACCTCACGCGCCAAAGTTTATATATATATATATTTTATATATATATGTAAAGTGGAACCAAAGATGCGATAAGCCCTAATGTCCTCATCCTCCTTGGGTTCACCACCATGCTCGTTGGTTTCAGGCGCAGCCACGTTTGCCTGTCCACACACAAGGGCAAGATTTGTGCTATAGCTATAATTGCAATTTTCCACTTGGATTGGCCTGTGAAAAAAAAGGCCCCCATAAGTCCGCAGGCCAATCCAAGTGGAAAATTAGCTATAAGGAAGTCACATGCAGAGGCTTTCAAAACTAAATTTCCGCACACTTGTGCACAGTGCTAGGGATGTTTGGGCGGGCCTTGACAGGTTCCGAAGCGCCAGGATACCGTTGGAAATATTCACGGATACGTTGGCTATATGGAACAAAGTCGGGCACCTCACATGTGGCCACTGTGCTGACCGATGTATACTTACCTACAGCTCTAGACTCCTATGGTTTACAGCATTAGACACATCTGTGACTCGATGAGGCCTGGTCCTCTCCATGCGGTGGCACTTCAGCTTGTGGAGCCTGCTCCTCAGCAGAGGATCCCACTCACCAAGAATGGAAGAACGCTATGGACTTGACAAAAAGGGGCTTCTTTCACTATCCGCACAACTTTCCTCTAGCTGCACAGGTGGAACGTTGTTCTCGTACACCTCCGCCTCACACACACAAACAGTGATAAATGGGGAATGTCAGACTGATCAGAGTTGCGCTCCACAACCAAGAGAGGTTGACAGACATGCCAATAGAGGTTGAAAGGCTTTAAGAAGAAGAGTGTTCTTCGCGGCCTCCATCGGTTCTGCCTCTAGTCCATCATCACCAGCCTGCTGTGTTGTAGCGGCTTCTTGAGATTAATGATGCAAACAAAGAGCGCCTCATTCAGAGGCACGACAGGCTCCCCACTGTTGGGCTCCATGCTGGGCGCCTCCAATCATTGAACTCGCGGTTGGTCGCTCAAGGTTAGTTTCGTCACGGTTCCACTTGTTCATCAACCTTGCACTGGAAAAGGCTTTTGCGAAGCATTTGTTTGGGTTTACAGTAGCTGTTGAGGGCCTGGTTCTCTGGTTCAACAGGCTCAGCAGCGTTGGCCTCCACAATGGGCTCCTGAAGGCACAAACGTATGCTAGCTGTACTTCTGCATGTGGTATATGTGGAAACGTTGCTTAAGTTTGCAATTTTGCTTTATTAAGGGCCTGGTTCGCCAACTCAACATGTTCAGCAGCGTTGACCTCCACAGTGGGCTCCTGAAAACATGCACTATACAGCTGCCAGCTAGATGACTATTCGCCCTCTGTGAAAATGATATATTGTTTAACTCAACTCTTAAAGGCCTGGTTGTTCGACTCGGCATGTTCAGCTGCGTTGGTCTCCACGGTGAGCTCCTGAACATATGTATATATATATATATGCATACCGCAGCAAGCTACATGACTGCGGTCGTTTTCCTCACGTCCATTGGGGTGTCCAATGAAAAGGCCTGGTTGGTCGACTCGGCATGTTCAGCTGTGTTGGTCTCCACGGGGGGCTCCTGAACACATGTATACGCATACAGCCGTGAGCTACATAACTGCGGTTGCTTTCCTCACCTCCATTGGCTGCACCATTTTGCTGTCAGCCTCCCACTGGAAAGGATGATGTGGACAGGATGCGTTGGTTGGCAACAATCAATTAGAGCCGTTCGTTGACTCAACAGGTTCAGAGTTGGCCTCAACAGCTGGTGGAAACAATCTGGTGCAACTGACATGCTGCAAAAAAAAGAGATGGCCTGACGAAACATATTGACCTTTGGGCAGGTCTCCTAAAAGCCACAAAATCACAGTATGCATGCGCTGCAGCAATGTATGCGTTGGCCGCTAGGACTCCTGGATCAAGAGGGTATCCACAGCATCCAAATCCATAGGGAGCGTCTCCAAAAGGTCCACATTAATGTGTCCTGCACACGAGCGAGGAGAGGGAATCTCACTCAAGCTGTCTCCCTCAATTTTCCTGCACATACAACATATATGATCATATGTATCCTGGAGTTGCCTGTTCTACAGGCTTTGCACAACGTTCGGCCATCTCTTCCAGCCGGGCGAGGGCTGCAAGCTTTTGTTCCAATTCCATCAACATACGCAATTGTTGGTGTTTCCTGGCAACATCAACCTGAGAGCAACAAACCAATCAAAAGAGGACACTTTCACTAATCGCATTTAGGCTTTGCCAGTCAACCCACTGACACACTTCAGGAAACCAATTGCATCAAGAAACAGGCGCCCAGGCAACTGGAGCAGGCGACACCAGTGGCACTACTGGAACTCTAGGTGGTGGGGTGACAATTGCCGGGCTCGTAGGAAGAGTCTCCACTTCAGGTGGCGGGGAAAGGATAGTCTGGCTTGCAGGACCAGTCTCCCTTACCGCCTCCGTGGGCGTTGGCACTGTCAGCTCGGCAGTCTCGACAGGTTTGCCTGCACAGAAATTGGGAACAACATTTTGGAAATCCACACGCACAACCTTGAGCGCATTAACCCTGTTGGAAAAGCACGTGCACATATGTTAGAGCCTAGCCTTCCAGAGTTGTGGTGTTGGTCTCTTCATCTTCCCCAACATCATCTTCACTCTCTGAACCCTCACCATCAGATCCTTCACCTGACACATCACTGTCCTCATCCCCTGCATTTGACTCTGGCTCCGGCCATTCAAAGCCAATAGAAGACATGTATGACCGAATCATAGGGTCACGTGGTCGGTGGGGCCGGCTGGCTAGCCGGTTCTTGGTGAAGCTCAAAAGACGTCGTAGCTGCCACCCCTGACTTTCAGCCGTGAGTCCTTAGGAACCCCATGCATGATTGGAAAGACAACACACGCCGCAGCAGTACACATATAGCACATTGTACGATATACATTCTTTTGGCGAAGCATCGTGGGCATGGAATTTGCATGTAGTCGTAGAGTGCTTTCACGTGCACTGTGCACGTGTTAACACCCACCCTCAACCCAAGGGATTTAGCTGCCAACGTCAAGACAGCTATGTTGCTTTTGATCGTGTCCCGATCAATGACGTCGTCCTGAAGCACTTCCACCTCAATAGCCGCACAGGGAGCTTACACATCTTACACAGCGCGCTGTTTTACAAGGTTCAGTTCCATGCAGTCTCAACTAAAATTCTGACAAAGTAACCAACTGCAACTTGCGCGCTTTATCCCTGATGTCCCCCACAGCTTCCCACTCCATTGCAAGCGCAGAGTGCGACATCACTGCTAAGAACACACGGATCTGTCACACGAATGAACATATACCATGTGCATATATGTCAACATGTTGCCACTTCATTGCTGAGCCCCTCAGCCGCAAACATGAAGAGTGCAAACCAAATTGGTCCATGCCAAGGTCGTGCTGAGAGGCATCAACTCTTCGCTGCGCTGCAAAACACGAAAGAAGTGCTGGGCAGCGGGGATGCGCCTGCTTCACAGTGGCGCCCACCACATGGCAGTATTGAGGTGGTGGAAACCAAACGTATGAACCACTATGATTCCCTGATTTGGCTGGATGCATATGGTTTTGATGGTTTTGAATGCATCTTCCAAAGATATCCATTGAAACTTCACTTCTGAATGCAACTAAAGCAGTTTCGACCTAAAACTGAACGTTTGATCCAAATGGCACGTTTGGAACACTCTTGAGGATTTGTGGCTGTTTGCGGGGCATTTGCGTTCATCGTACCAAAAGTTCAGAACTTTCTGTACGAAGGAAGCTCCAGGAAGTATGATTTTGTTGATGCCTGTGCCACGAAGATGCTCTGGTAACCTCGCAAACTGCCAACTGTGTAATTGATCGAAGGATACGGTGACTGAAAAGAACCCTGGGGATGTAGAAGCTGTTGCACCACTCGAAGCAACACACACACACACGCGTATTATACTATATACATATAAGGAATCAATAGCAACCAGGTCCTTTGCAAATTGAAACCAGGTCTTGGAAATGCTGGTGTCCCACATATATATATATATATACATAGAAGAATGACAAAGAATCATTAGTACGACCTGGTCTCTGTAAAACCCTGAGACATCATCTAGTCATCTAGTCATGTTCTACTCACGTTCTCAAGTTGTCAAACACACAAACACCTCAGCGTTCCTCCGTTCCTCCGTGCCTCAGCGACCGATGTTCGAGAGGCTGTGCAGAGGCGTTCGCCGAAGCAATTCGAACCGTTTGTCGAACCAAAAGCACCAACACACAAACACCACCGCCACCCACGGGGTGGCCTGGAAAAAAAAAAAAAAAACAAAACACACACACACACACACACACACACACACGCGTTTTGAAACCACCAGGAGTCCCAAAGGGTTGGTGACTAGTCCCTAAGTGAGTGGATCATGGGCACTCCCAACCTCCATGGATAGCACCCCTTTGTGACTGCTGGCACGTAGTTCTTGTCGTCCTATCTCCGTTCTTGCCGCGGTCCGGTCGCCTGGCTGGGCCACCGGAGGTTCCAGGCCACCGCGGCAGGTGGCGCCGGTGGGGCACGAAGAGCAGGCGCCCAACCTGGACGGCGACGGCGGACGGCGCCGGCTGGGTTCTCGGCTCCCGGTGCCGCTGTTCGCGAGGTTGGAAGACGGTTTTGGGGTGGAGGACCCAGACACGACTAATGGGACTGCCATATATGCTTACATTGGGGTGAGGGGTCAATGTAGGCATATACGACAGCCACGGAGTGTCTGGAGGATGGTGTGTTTTGCGTGTGTTTGTGTGTAGAGGTGGAGGTGGGTGGAGGTGAGTAGAGGCGGAGGGAGAGTGTCTTCATGAGTCTTTTGGATAGGAAGCCATAGGCAGAAAAAAGATGTTACCGGGAGTGCCTTCAAACAAAGACTCACATGGTTTCAAGCACACAGGTTTTGAAGCTTGTACTTAACTTAAACATGCTTAAATGTAGTTAATGGGAGATTCCATCAACTGTAGTCTAAAACTTAGAGAAGCCAGAATCTAAGATGTCCGAAGACAAGGATTCATGCACGAGACATGTTCAAAACACTTCACTGATTCCCTGTTCAAGACGGGGTAACGAGTTCACAGCGACAGAGTTCGCCATCTACAGAGGTCGCATGAGCCATCGAAACCTGAAAGGGTGATTAGTAGAGGGAAAACGCATGGTCAGGGGTGTCTATAAACCAACCTGTCCGTGGTGCTGGTGTGTTTATTTCAATTAAATCAACAAGTAAGTCATATAGTAAGAATGTGTATAATCATGTGCAATTAAACATCCATCTCATGCAATCCTGCTTGGATTTCGGACGCCCGGTCGAAGTACCGCTCCCGCTCCAAAGAACCACACCCACCGAAAGCAAGCCCGGTCGACGCCCAAAGCAGGTCCGCCGCCCAAGGCGCTGATAATTCTCCAAAGCGTTCGCCTCACCCCTCTCCACTTGCTGCACCAAGCGAACTTCTGACCGACGTTCTGCCAGAGGTAGGAAACGGCCTGATTGGGGCATGCGTATGCATGCGTATGCATGCATACGCATGCATACGCGACGCATAGCTCCGCAGTCATCCGCGAAGAAACGTCTTTGTCAAATACTCAGCTTTCTTCATATGAATGATCACATGCTTTCACACGTGCCATCATATCTCACCGCTTTACCATGCTTTTGCCTGACACACTCCGTGGTACGAACATGGTTACATGGATAGCATGCCCCCTGCAGAAACCATGAAATCCTCTAATATATACAAACAGGGGATTTTCCATCCACGTAACCCTGACGATTTCCAGGGAGAATCGAATTCTAGACCATCCTGTTTGGGTGTCCTGTCTTTTTCGATCCCGGATAGTAGTCGGGTGGGGCGGTCGACCCACCTCCCCAGTCCGCCTGGTCGGCACGCGCAATCCAACGGAGACGCTGTGGCATTGCGTGGCGTCATCCGGCCATCTGGGCAGTCGAGGCAAACCTCATAGGGGGTCACGTGAGTCGGAAAGCGGAGGGCGCTGGCAGGCAGGAAGGCGCGGCGTGACATTCGGTGAGGCAGCAGTCCAAGGAGCTGCTGAATAGATCGCATGAGGTCGACCAGGCGATGAAGGTCAAGACCTTGTTTGGTCCAAAACCAGACGTTGTTCTAATGCTTCTGATGATTGAAAACGTTCCGGACTGGGTGCGTTGAAACTCCGTGGTTTGTGCTTTAATTTATAGATAGGATTTGGATGATGATGATGATGATGATGATGATGATACCGCCAGCCATGGACGCCGCTCAGAGGGGCCGTTGTCTTTTTCTCCGGTCACGTCACGATAGGTCACGGTCACCCAGAACACGGGTCCGACGACCGAAGCGGGGCATGAAATGGCAACCTCCATCGATCGCCATGGCGCCAAACCTTCGGGGATTCTGGGAACGTGGAGACTAACTGGCGACAAACCTTCATGGGTGCAGGATGTTGCAGGTCCAAAAAGCGATGCAATCTTCATGGCTTTTGGAGTCTTTGGCGCCATGGCGTCCTTTGACCATGATGTGTGTGAAAACATAATGGGTAAAGACCTGAACACCCTGAACACCAGATAGACTACGTTGGCACCGACAACTCCGGTGGCACCGACAACTCCCTTATCTACCACCGGCCGGTTCGGTCGATCGCATCAGATCTCACTCCGGTTGGTTCGTCACACCGCAAGCGTTCTGAACATTGAAGGGATACGCGGGATAAGGGGATCGACCCCAAGTGGGAAACCGACTGGTCCTGACATCAACAGGTCCATCTCAGCAAGGTGGGTGAGAGAGATCTTTTCCGACTTGTGTGTGTGGTTGCATCATGTTGCATCTCATGTTGCATCAGGGTGCCTTTCGCCACGAAATAGACACCAACCCCATCATTGGGTCATCTCGAATCAACGATCCTGTCGCTCCTGTGGCCACGGAATGAACACATCACTTCATCTCGAGACCTCCAGGCTTCGCACCTCGCTCGTGCAAGTCCCGCCGAGGAGCGGTGCTGGCGCTTTGAAAGGCGTAGCTCCCCTCTGGGCAGCTCTGGCATCGCAGGAAGGGTCCTGCGGGACGGCCGTGCTTCGGTGGGCAGACCGACGGAGCGGCACTGCATCATCCGTTGGGAGCTCTGCGGCACGGCGGTCGGAGCGATCTCTCCGGAGACCGGAGGGCTGGTGTCCAGCATGGTGAGAGCCTACAAGTCACGTTTCGTCGTTTTTTGTATGACCAACTCCAAAATTAGGTCAAATTCGCTGACCATGTATATACAGATATAATAGTCTGGATTAAGATGGGGTTAAGGTAAAAAGAAACACAATTAACATCTTGTCCCTTGCAACTGTAGGCCTGGGACACACCTGGTCTGAATATGTCTGAATTCAAGAATTGGATCTTCCGAAGATTCCAATGGCTCTTCGAGTGTCAGGATCTTTTGCAGGACAATCGACAGCAACACCTCAATTTCGGTGGAGCATCTAGATCCTCCAAATTTTCCTGTAGCAAAAGTACATGAGGTTGTGTAAAACCCCCCCCTACCTTTCCCCATACCACTCACACTCTCTCACATGAACCTGGTCTCCCCAGCCCATATTGAATAACACCGACAGTCCGAGTCTGTTGATTGGCGTCTGCGACTTCGCCAAGTTCGGTGAACCATCGATCCGGCCACTGGGGCGCCCAACGGAAGGGGAGAATACACCGATCGATCTGTCGTTCATGTTGAGACCGACCCACTTGTTGACCCACGATGATTGGTGAATCGTTCCCCAGCAACATCCGATAACACTTTTGGAGATTCCCCGACTTCAACATGTGTAACCGCCCCTACAAAAAGAACGCGCTGGCCAACAAGTAACAGCAACACTGACGCTTTCAGTTGCCTGTCCACCTTGGATGGAAACCTCCCAATGACCGACACCCAGGCGTGGCGCTCCCACCCCTTGGTTTCGGTGGGGACAAACGACCAGGGGGGCGAGATCGAGGTGTCACTCAGCGACCGGGTTTACCAATGCTTTGAAGAAAATGAGAGGTTGATGCCAGGTACCATGTAACCCAACTTGATGGTTCATTGAAGATTGATATCATCACCTCGATTATTGTAATCAATTCACATTGAATATCCCATTCCCTGCGTTCCCTGGGCCCAGTGGATGATGATGGGGCCTGGTTCCAGTACACCCCGGCCCGTGAAAAATCCGGTTCCCGACGCTTCTGATGCTTCTTGAACCCGCCTGGTTTCACCATGTTTCACGTCACTGGGAACCCCTCGTTTTCCATGCAGCAGCACATCATGGCTGACCGTCCGTCGAGACAACCAGTCGAGACCAGTCTCCTGGCACCGGCGTGTACCAGCCAGGCATGCAAGGCACACAGCTCTCGCTGCGGAAGCTCTGGCGCATCGAGCCGGCCAAGCCTGGGGGTCCGAGGTGGTCCAGGGTTTGGTTGAAGAGAAGGACAGGTAGATCGACAGGACACCCAGGGAAACCCATCGTTTTCGGGGTGGACATGTTGGTTTCCTCTTGGTTTTGCTGTAGATTTCCTGGCAAGCATACATGTCTAATGGAAAATCGACAGTGCAAAGGATCAACATGGCCCATCGGTCATTGAGGTGTTGTGGGGACGAAAAAGCCCATGGTTTTCTTGTCCCTACAAGTCCAGTCTGATCCAGTAAAACCAGGTCGTTTGCTTGCTTGAATAGTGCGAACTTGTATGACCAACTCCAGTAAAATGAGGTCATTGACCTGTAGGGTGTAGATGTTCTCATGAACCAATCCATTGAGCATGGCGTGCCAGCTTGGCCATGGATAAAGATCTCATGTCAGCCCAGGCGGGAGGTATGGCAGGGATTCCTGCATTGGGGACCAAACAAGTTGTGCCTCAGTGTCAGATCGTTGCAAGGAGGATGCTCTTTTGGATGTCTAAGCTGACTTGACAGGACATGTTTGGGATATGTCACTGCAGTAATAGCACGTCTTGCTCCAAAACAGAGGGTGCCCCCCCACTCAGCTTCCAGCATGAGCTTACGACATGCGGTCGAGCAAAGAGGCGGCATGCACTAAGTCACTAAGCTATGCATCATATAAAGGGTGGACTTGTCTCATGTCCTGCCCTCTATCCCCCAAAGGGCAGTTGATGATGTTTCTTGTGGGAATCTGTACAGCAACTGCGTACGACGGAATTCCAAGGATTGAACCCAGCCACTGTTCCTTTCCATTTACTTTCCTAGAGTTCATGTAGAATCTCCAATGTGAAATCTCCTAGAGTTCATGTAGAAACTCACAAACATGGACCATGGACAAACCTAGCCCCAAGGTGGAGTAAAGGGGCAGCTTCCGTGTTGCTCAAGGAACTGGATCTCTACTTCCACTACCAATATCCGTCCAACAAGCTCGGAAAAAGGTCAGACCCACTCCCCTAAAACCTACAAACCCACCCGTCAAGACCCTCACTATACCGACCCAACCAACAGAAAAGGCATCAAAATTGTAGGGTGTCGTTCTTGGCACAGCAGTGACAGCACGCAGGTCGGTCGGTCCATCACTGGTCTTCACATCCAAAACACAACTCTTGAGGTGGACTTCATGCGTACTCCAATTCGCCGCGATGGGCTTGCAGTCCTGGCCGATGGCGCTGTCCCGGCCGTGGCTGTCCCTGACTCGTTCCAAGTCCCGTTCGACTCGACCGTCGGAAACGGGACGAGGGAGGGGGTGACCACCAAGTCCAGTGGATTCAATTACCATGCCCTAAGGATCCTTGGACCCTCCTTAGAAGGGGCCGAACCCTCTATAACAAGGGTTTGTACCCTCAAAACCCTTGTTTTTGAGGGTGCGGATCCTTAGGGTGGCATGATTATCCATGAATTACCTCTCTGAGACAAGTCACTAGAGCCACAAGTCCAGAATTCCTTGTTCCATCCTGGGGATCCATCGGGGTACAAGTCAACCTTCCCTGTCAAATCCTCTTTTCTCTGCCGAAAAAGGGCGTTGGACGTCAGGATCCCTTCGGGCGGACGGTCTCGGACGTGGATGATGTGGTCACACCGTCGCACACGTGCTGACCCGGACAGCTAGGCAGTGATGACCGTAACTTGTTTGGAGTGAAGATCAGAGTCCACCGGGATTTGACAAAGCACCATCACAGTTCCACATCAACACCATAATCTGGAGTGCCAGCATCCAAAAGTGTTGGAAACCTTTTTGTTATTCAGTGGCACCACCTGCCACCACTTACCATCAAGCCCATCTCCCACCCATTCCATTCATGTACACTGTAGTCCTGTTGAATCAACATCTTGCAACGAAGAGACAATCCAACTGGGGAGCTTCTTTTTGTTGCATCCACATATCTCCAAGTACCAGGAGTCACAAGACGGGGTGCTATCCATGGAGGTTAGGGGTGCCCAGCTACTCCACTCACTTGGAGACTAGACGCCACCCCTTTGTGACTCCTGGTAAATATATATATATATATCCACATACACCACATCATCTGAAATTCCTCGTCTCCCGGCGTCCACCTGGCCGCGTGACCTCTTCAACGGCGTCCAGCCCGGCGAGCGTCCCTCCGGAGCTCGTCCTCGGAGCTCTCGGTGGAGCTGCTGCCCAAGGTGACCCACACCGAAATGGGCACCGCCACATCGATGGCTCCCGTGCCTCGGACGAGGCAGGTGAAGGAGGAGGAGGAGGAGGTTTGCAAGGAGAAGGTGCAGGATTTGCTTGAAGGAATTGGATATTTGATGATATGTGTCTTGTGCACTGGGATGTGGAGCTTCTTTTTTCTGATGCCTTTTTTGACAGACTGATGCAGACAGCGTTCTTCCCGGGCCTCAGGGTCGCTCGGTTCCGGGGCGCTTCCAATCGCCCTGCTTCGACCGGTTCAGTCCTATTGGATCTATGTGTCTTCACCGGACTGCTCGGTAGAAGATCAGCAAAACCCCCTCAAAAGACTGGAGATGTAAAGAACCGCAAGCCTAGAGATGTGGCCTTGGAGCCTGTGGATCAACTCAGGTTCTAGATTCTATGTATACACTGCACTGGTTGATTGGATGACTACAGACGGATGATGCAAAGAGCCAAACCAATAGTTGCCGGAAAAAACGGCAACTCAGAGTGGCTCTTTTGCGAGCTGCTGACGATTGCGTTTGAATTGCCTTCACATTTGCTATCCTCCAACCCTGATGAGTCTACCTCTACGTCCCAACTAAGAGATCCCAAGAGTAGAATCTCCTCGAGAGCGCCAAAAAGAGTTCCAATGCCTGGAACCCCAAACAACCAGAAAGAAATGGTTGTTTCCCCAAACAACCATTTTCTATGTAAAGGATTTCAATTGCCATATTGGAACAACCATTTGTTTCTGGTTGTTTGGGGTTCCAGGTGGAACCAATGGCTGTGTCCCCTACCATCATCTACCCACATATCTCACCGACTTCATTACATACTCGAAGCCGGACAGTCTCACGGTCTCACGGCCACCCCGTCCGGCCCCCCCGGTCATGAGGTCCCGTCTGCACGAAGGAAGCGGCGGTTGAAAAACATGTTTCAGCTATAGATCTACCCTAGGGATCCAGCCGTACCATGTCGTACCTTCTCAGAATTGAAGGTGATTGGAGACACTGTTATGTAGGTTTGGAGGGTCCAAGTACCTTCTGAGAAGGTACTTGGATCCCTAGGGCTAGGGCATTGGACTGAAACTCGAACCGGGACAAACCCGATGTGAACGATCGACAGATCTGCCACGCTAGTTCCATACCCTTCCAAGCTCCCATTCAATTGGGAGAAACAAAGACAACGTAACCTGTGACCAGAGGTAACACCTTCGTTCTCCCCTTTGGTGATTCCATAGATCTCAATCATCTGGTGGCACCCAGTCTTTCCAACAAGCTGCTGGCATTTTCTGGAGGATCCGGATACAGCTCCAACAAGTCATCACCTCAGGTGCCCAAGGCCTGGTATTTGCTGATCCCAGAAAACCATGCCATGGAGTCGCGTTTTCCGATCGCTTTGGGATTTCCTGATTTCCAACATCCAGGACCTGG
Source organism: Durusdinium trenchii (assembly GCA_963970005.1). Lineage (NCBI taxonomy): Eukaryota > Dinophyceae > Suessiales > Symbiodiniaceae > Durusdinium > Durusdinium trenchii. The sequence goes on from CAXAMN010012224.1 coordinate 2,051,512, forward strand.
CAAAAAGAAACAAAAACTTCATACTCCCCACAAAGAGGCTTCACCTATCCGGAAAAAACATCTAATTACATCCCGATCTGCCCAGGTGTTCGGCTATTCAAAGAATGAACAAATCTGTCAGTCAAATCTGTCAGTCAAATCTCTATCCCCCTTCCCCTCCAAGCAGGAACTGAAAGTGGAAGCGACCTGGGGCGACCATCCCACTGAACCGAGACATGTGTCACTCTGGCGTGTCACATGTCAGATCTCTTAGGCCGGCCTTTTCGAAGACAGAGATCGGAAAAGCAGCAGGTGTTATGATATGTTATGATTTTGGAGGTCATTCCAAAGTCGTTTGGTTTAGGGTCATGCCGTGACTAAATAAGTCAACCAATAATTTTGTCCGTCGCTCATATAGTATCTGTCCTTGTATAGACTACTTTCTGATATTCTAGATACCTGGTAAATGCTTGTAGAACCAGTGATGTGGGGGTTCCTCTACCAAACGTTCACTGGAAGACAGGGTCCAAATCGCCATTTATGTCAACCCTCCAAAGGCGACCTTCCTCAATGACGGGACCTCGCCGGAGAAGGGTGCTGGTGGTCCATGGTAGTCATTCTTAGCCACCTTTCTTAGCCACTTTCTTAGCCTATTCTCCTGTTACGGAGAGAAATTCAGATCAAAGACATGAAGCATTGTCTTTGTCTTGTAGATGAATTTTGGCACGGTCCCGAGCGTGCCAAAGAGAACATTACCCAGATTGGCCCAGTGGCGCAAGGGACCGTTCATGACGCAAAAGAGCTGCTGATCTGCTCGGATGGTCACCTCTGCAACAAAGACTTCGCTCGACTTCGGACTGGCAGTGGCAGTGGTTGAAGAAACTCTGACGTACTTCAAAGTTACCATGAACCTTTTTGTAAACCTTTTCTTTCTTCCTTCAAATGATGAAACATGTGTTCTTGATTGTTCTTGCATGTTTCCCTTACAAAAGTGAATTCTTCCAATTTGTTTTATCTTAATGCTGGAAGAATTATGTAATAATTAGTAGCCTATACTATACTAGCCTCTATCTACTAGCCAGCTCGCCAGCTAGTTCTTCAAACTCTCCCCCAAAAGAATCCGCACCGAAAAAAGAAGAACCACCGGGCTGGCCCCCCGCGAGTCCGGCGAACCAAAGACCCCCCAAACCCGCTCGCATCCGGTCTCTGTCCAGCGCCTCGCAACTTCGGTCGCCCACTAAGACCTGCGTCCGCCGCGGACGGACATGGCCTCTCTTCCCCCCCAGTTGTCATGCACGAGATCCGCTAAATGTTATCGTCACCATCGATGTCTGAAACTCGGACGGACGATTTGCTCCAGAGATCCGGTGCCGGACACGTGACCCAAGCACTTGTCCTCCTCACCCAGCCAAACCCCTGCGAAGACGTCCAACGCTGCCTTTCGGCCCGGTCCACGCGGCGTGGCGTGCGTTCGGCGCGCGCGCGCGCGGCGGTTCGGGCGGTGCCTGCATCCGCCCGTTCTCGGGGGTTCCAAAGTTGATGCCATCCAAACGGTAGGTGAGGTCGCCCACCTGACGACCGGTCGACCGGAGCGAGCCGAGCGAGCTGCGACGAAACGAAAGCGGCGTGCCCAGGCAGTTTCTGCGCACCGCCGCCGAATCAGGTGGGGTCCAAAAGCAGAGGGGGTGGAAAGGGTCCTGAATAGGCCAATCTCCTCCTATAAACCCCGCCTGGGGCTTTTAATGGACACCCTTTCCGTGGTGCTGGCTCTAAAACAGGATGATTGGCAAGTTTTGAGATTTGATTCGGATGTAAAAGGATGCACATGGTGTTCGGATCCTGGTCGGGAGTTGATATTGGCCGGGATGCTGTTTTTTTCGTGATCAAATAGTATATCACAATGTATCACACAAGCGACACCCACCACCACTGCAAGATCCAGGTATACCTGGACCCTCATTCAGGCTCAAATTTCTGCCTGTTCAAGAAAATCTGCCTGAACCAGGGTTTGTCCTTAAAAACAGCCTGCGGGCAGAAATCCTTATTCGGGCAGATGCTGCAAATTACTTGCAAAGCACCTAAGTTGCAAATCTGCAGTTTTGAAGCTTAATGTTCGACATTTCAATTCGGGCGAGAATCGGCGTGATTCGGGCGTGAATTTTTGTGATCAGGCGAGAATTTGTGTGATCGGGTGGATTTCGTAGACTCAAGTTGCATTGCATGTATGCATCACTCGCAGAATAAATAGAATAAGCAAAAACACATTCGGGGAAGAATTCCAGGGTCGGGCGTGAAAACCATGTTTCTTGGCAGAAATACTATAGAAATACTGAATGGATTCGGGCTGGAATTCCCTGGTCGGTATATCCAGGTCCACGTCTCTCATCTTGGACGACCCAGCGACCCAGCGGACCTGCGACCGACTCTGCCCGGGTCGTGCGGCGTAGAACGAAGGCCTCGATGGGGAGCGGTCGCCCGGGCGTCATATCCTCCACCGCCTGGATTTCGGGCTCCGGCAGCTTCAACGGCACCTGGCGCAGCTGTCGTGCTGTTTGGGGTGGTTTGGGGTGGACCGGGCCGTTCAGTGATATTCATATGGTAATGTGCTTCAAATTCCCAGACACTGGTATATTGACCGATCAGTTGGCGTGGGCCATGAGGGGTCTGTCTGGGGCGGCAGTCCTATGACAGTCCCATGGAGTGTCTCAAATTGGGTCAATTGAAAGCCAACGCCACAAGGTTGGTGGGTTTGGGTCAGCGGATCTATATGCAGCGGATGTGACATAAAATTAATGATGTTTAAAATGAGTCGCTGTAGGTGGAAAAAACTTGCAGAGACGTTGCAGGGGGAGGTATTGCCACAACTGTTAACGTTTCTTGCACGGCCCTGACAGATATATACCTGACCTATAGATCCAGAATGCCTGCCACCAGAATCCGTTTGCGCAAGGCTCCGAGGATGCTAAAGAAAGCTTCCTTTCACATCCTTTGACTCTCTCCATTGTTGACTTCAATATCGCTTCACTCCCAGCCCAAAACAGCCAACCCTCCCAGCCATCCCAGCCCACTCCACCCATCACTCCACCTGCCCACTCCCTGCCACCCGTCACTCCACCCGCCCACTCGCGCGAGGGTCTCGCGGCGCCGTCCGGGTCGCGGGCACCGTTTGCATCTCCGTCGTCAGGTCGCCCCAGGCCACCACGATGTCCACGTCGCGGCACTTCGCAGGCGTCAGGTCGATCCTCTGCGCGCCCCGTAGGCGCGGGTGTTCGGCGCGGTGCGGTGCGCGGTACGGTTCGGCGAGTCGGAAGACCGGTGGTTCCGCGCCGGGAAAGGTATATTCGGTATATAGCGTAAGGCGCCGGAAGTCACGCTGCCCTTGGGGTCATCAATGTAACCTCATGTTGAACTGGAGTTGATGGAAAACCACTGTAACATTCCACTAGATTACTCAATGAACCTGAGGTTTTTGCAGGACGGTTTTACATGGTTTTACTGGGTTAGGACTGGACTTCGCTGGACTTGTTAGGGTGGACTGGGGTGGTTTGAGGGATCTGGTGGTGCCGTACAGACATCCATCGGTCCCATCGGTCGTGTTGGACACTTGGAGATTCGGAAAAAAAAAAACCTCCGAATCGCTGGCGAACTTCGCACAAATGGCACACACACCGGTCCTGTCCACTCACATCCCATGTCCCATCCGGGCCAAGTGAGGAACCAAACAGTCCGAAACGTTGGTCGCCCCATGTCGCCACCGAGAACGCACCGAGAACGCACCAACGAAGCCGACGCGCGCGTCAGCGCGCGGGCACGTGCTGACGCGCTGACGCGCGCATCGTCCCAATTTGGCCAATCACCGTGCCACGGGAAAAGACGGAGTTATAGTGGTTTCAGAGTAGATGGCACTGTCCCCCCCTAAGATGTCTTTTACATGGGGTCTATATAAACCACCGACCTCGGGGATGGTCCCCGGTCACCGTGCCTGGGCTTCATCTCGCAGAGCAAATGGGTTTGGTTCACGTGGATCAACGAGGTGCACACCTCACCTGGATGGAATCCACCGGCCTATCTGGAGGTGTCTGGTTATGATATATTTACATTGGCTTTGAAGGGGGTTCAATGTAGGCATATGATGAGAAACATGGAGTGTGACACAGCATGGAACATGTGAACTTCGCATCGCCATCTGGGGAGGTGATCAGCATTCGTGTCCGTCAGGGACAGAGGTGTGTCATTAAAACGTATATACAGTACCGTTCACCTCGCTTCTATAACCTTTGCACCAATCAAATCATGTGGATTCGTTTTGTTCCCGAACCCCAGGCACCAAAATCCATCTCCCTAGGCCTCCAAGTACCTTCTGAGGAGGTGTTTGCGGGTGGTTTGGAGGGTCCAAATACCTTCTGAGGAGGCACGACTGGAGGTGTATGGGTCTATACATCCTGAGGAACAGTATGCTCACCTTTTTTTTGGTCATACGGAATTTGACAATTTTTTTGGTCATTACGGTTTTTGCCCAAATACGGGCATAATATTGTTTCCTCTCTTGACTCAATAGGGTACCATATTTGGGTGTTCCAACGCAGTATTCGCACTAGTATGTTGGAATATGGTTACCGTTGTTTTTCAAAAAAATATTGAAAATATACTAGTATCATACGGGTACCCCCAAATATGCATGCAAACATCAGTTCCCAGTCATTCAACATGGAGTCCCCCAGAGAGATGTCCGTGCCCAAATACGGCATATGCACAAAAAAGGGGTCAAAACGGCTGAGGCCATAGTGATCAAAAAGACATGATCATACGGGTTTCCAGGATGTCTATACTGAGTCTATACCATTCGATCTAAGGTGGAAGTTGTCGCTGTTCCATCACCAACATCGGGTACCCAAGCATCTAAAGGCCCAAAAGAGGAACCAATCGCCCCAAGCATCTCGCTGTGACGGTCGAGGAACCGCCCGACGCGCATCCGATTCTCGTCCAGGAGATCGATCGATCGGTCCGGTCTGGCCATGGCATGTGGTGCGAGCAAGCGCTCAAGCAAACAGGTGGAAGCGACCACAGCGGCCCAACAAAAAAAAGAATCAGAATCACCCACACAAAAACGTGTGGGTTGCTAGTACGTGTTTGAGGGTTTGTGGGGTCCCTTCTATAGGAACGAACCTTAAGAGAATCCAATGGTTTGGTGCTAGATAGATGCTGCATGCAAATTGCGATGTGCAGCTGTCCAAAGCAGCTGGGACTACAGGTGGGCCAGTGGGACATCTCCATGTATTACCAGCACCCTCCCACAGGTGCTTCCTGGTGACAAGTCCGGTGCCCAGAAACCACCTGTTCGGGTCGGCCAGGAGGCTGCGATGTCGCAACCGCCACCTGTCCCTTGGGAGGGATCCTTTGGAGGACATTAGATTCTCAGGATGTCCAACTATACATTTTGCTACACCAAATAATTACTCGATGCAGTTTTTGCTTTTGAATCTGTGGAAGATTGCCTGCAAAATCCTCCCTCCGTCCGGTCGTTCGCTGTCCGGCCCAGTGGCTGGTGGAAATGCCTGCCGCCACCGGGGAGAGAGAAGGAGTGGAAATGGCAACTCGACCAGAGCAGCCAGCAATCGACCGGGAAATCCTTGAGACCTATGACCTATACGAACGAACTCGAAAAAGTGCTGGTGGTTTTGTGGTGCAACCTTTTTAGTCGCAATGCTTAAATATCTTTGTGCTGTGCAAGTTTTCCCTTCAAACATTATCATTTATATAAACGCTCCGTCTCCACTGCTTAACATGAGCTGTGGCTTGGACAGATTCGCCAGTCGCGAATCATATCAATGCTCCGTGGCCATCGACCCACCACCTGTTTCTGAAGAAGAACACGTCCTTCTTCCCGCGCCTTGCAGTTCCCGTGCCGTCACCGAGCGTTCGCTCTCCAGTCGACGGCCGGACTCGTAGCCGACGACGCCATTGTCGTCCTGGGAGCGCGGCAGGGAAGGATGGCGACCCCATGTCCAACCGAACGGGAAGAATAGAGGGGTCGGTGATACGATATACGGAAGCAGCACAAATCATTGTGATTTAAATCGAAAACGGCGGAATTGGAGATTCGCTGCAATTTGCGATTCTGCCTTTTTGGCTCCTTCGAGCCCTGAAAAACCTGCTGATTGCTTTGAGGTGCAGCTCTTGCACTGATTAGTTCAGTGGCGGATTCTTTCCAGAGGTGGCCCATTGGCAGCCCCACTTTGCTCAGAATTTGTTTTGGATAAAACGCCAGTATGACATCTCCGACTCCCTTCAGCGAAAGCAAGCCTGAACTTCTCTAGGTCTGGTGGATGAGCGCATCGTGCCGAAACTGGTGGGGATTTGGCATTCTCGAAGCTGATAGAACTCCTGAAGTTCCCTCCGTTCTGGTCTCAAGTTTCTGCTGGCATCTTTGGCAAGCAGGATGACTTAAGTCGGTGGCGTGGGTCTCCTCTTAGCCTCATCAACCGAAATTGAGAAGGCTTCCATTGAGGACACCAGAAGTCAGCAATGAGCTTCACGACATGAAAGTTCATCTGTCCACCCAGGCTCTGCACCCTGCCAAGAAAGGAGGATGCCACCTGTCAAAAGCTTCTTGCGGAGCGCTTCGTTGACCGCGAAAGCTTTCCGTGGCCAGCATCTGATCCGCCATGATCACATCCAACTGGCTAACGCTCGGGAAAAAGCAGGGGCATGGAGAGTCAGTGACCACTAGACGCCAGACCCACTAAGGCCAGGACCCACTAAGGCCAGGTGGCCATTCTGCCGCGACCAGTTTCTCTGGCGTTTTCGGGGAGTTGTTCAGGTGGGTGCAAGGTTGTTCAGGTGGGTTGTTCAGACTATCCACCGTGGCTGGACACGTTTGTTCCAAAACCATCTGCGGAGAGGCCAGGTTCTTTGTCGCTCCGGGTCTCACCGAGCCTTCTCAAGTTGGCTGTCCTGAGGCTGTGTTTCGCTTGGATTTCTTGCAAGTGTGGAAGTGTTTTTTGTGTGGGTTGGGCAGAGATCTCTCAGGCAGTATTGTGAGTTTGGAAGCCAGCGAAGTAAAATATGCGTTGTTTTTTGCTTTTGCTATGGGTTTTCTCATGAAATGCAATGATTTCAATTTTATATGCAAATGATTTCAATGTTACTTGGACCTTCTATGACGCATTGTGATTTTGTTATGGCTTTTGTATTGCTTTTTGGGCCTTCTAAAACACATTATGATGTCGCTATGGTGTTTAAAGGTCTTTCTTGGACCCTCTAAAACGCATTGTGAATTCGTTTTGTGGTGTTCAAACAGCCTTCCTGGACCCCCGTACGCACATCAATATTTTTGTTATGGTCTTCTTGTGGCCCTGTTGGTTCTCCAAATGCACGGTATAGCTTCGTCACTTGTTTCCCATAGCCGCTTTTGATCTCCAAAAACAGATTGTAAAGTCAGTGGCAGCCTGACAGTGTGGCAAACAAATAACGGCGGTAGGACATTGTTAGAAATGGCAAAAGGAAAGACATACGAGGTGAACCTGATGTCCATGAATGAGGCGAACCAGTGACCTGATGTCTGTGACCATGTGTTCGGCATCGATGCGATGAACTGCGACACCCCGATGCTGTAAAACGTGACGTGCCATGCAGACGTGGCTTTCACCCACTTCACGTGGTGACCGACCACTCGTGGGACAGACCGCAGCGAGGAAAGCCTCGTGTGACGCCGATGGGATGGCGCTTGGAAAGCCTCTCCAGGGCCGACTTGACGGACTCACGAGTCCAGACTCATCGCACCAAGAGCCAAAGCATAGGGTTGGCATATGGCCTAAGTTTTGTGGAGTCCACATTGATGCGTCATTCCTCATGCGTCATGCTGATGCGTCATGCTCGTTTGCTGGCGTTGTCTGATTATTGATTGGACCCAAGCTCAAGCTTTCCATCAAACATGCATAGCTTGAACGAAGCTGCTGACCACTCCGCGAGAACCTGCCAAAAGGAGCGTACTGGAAGTATATCAAACATGTGTTTGGCAACTCCCTTTAACCCATAGAAAGAACCATAATTTGACTTCATGAGTGGTTCATACCAAATCCATAACAAAATTGTTAAACAAAAACTACACACATTTTTTGGCTACTTGACAACTTATAAAGCTAGGATACTTTGACAGCGAGGGTACAGTAGCCAGGAGTTCATTTTCCCTGCTCGCTTACAACGCGCGCATTCATCTTTCGTGCATTCATCTTACAACCCTCCGCTGCGCTACATTCATTCATTCATTCATTCGTTCGCTCTTCAACTATCCGAACGAACGAAGCTTTGCTTGGGCAAATGTGACGGGCAATGATAACACATTGTTGTGCGGGTGGCTCCTGTGTGGCTCCTGCGACGTTCGGTGGAGAGTTTTGGCCATCGGCGTCCAGCATTTGAAGCAGCGACGCAGCGAAGCACCTGATTCTGTCTCACTTGTCCCTTGATGTGCTTGCTACACTGCCACAGTTTTCGATCCTGTGCTGTGCAGGTGCTTCATCACATGACAGTGATGACCAGGGGCTACAAAGTTTTGGCACAGGAAGCACGGACCTTGAACATCATCGCCTTTTGGGTTGAAGCCGAAGTTGCAGTCATTGGATCACATCGCAAAGACTTGAAGAGGCGAAGCCAAGTCAGGTATGGCTCTCCATTGGTGTGGCCCTCCCAATGAGTTTCTTATGCGAAGCAGAGGAATTTTGTTGGTTCTTATCGCGCCTCGCACGATAAGTGTGTCTTCACGTGCAGTCAGTCATCGGCTCATCGATCGAATTTCCACAAGGCTACCTCATCAGTTATCCCCAAGCTGAGTAAGCTGAGGCCTCGGTGTAACCGGTGTAACAAATAAGACGTGTTTGGACCACAAAGCATCTACAAAGCCAAAGAACAAGGCGCGATTAACAAGCCATCAATGATTAATGTATCTCTTTTCCTTCCTCTTCAACTTCCTCTCTCTTTCTCACTCTTCACCTTCTTCACCGTCTGGCAGCGGACGCAACCTTGGGTGGGGAGTGGATGTGGTTACCGGCGGTGATTTTTGACACGGCATCTTTTCATGCCAAACCAAAACGGCTGAAATAAGTGCCGTTTGAAGATCTACACTTTACTCAACTTGATGGTACACTTGAGGGTGTCACCTCTATCAGTCAACCATATCAAACAATCGAATCAATGCTGTAAAAGAACAAGTATGGTTCAGACTTTCTAGATCGATGGGCTGCAAGCAGATTTATGTTGAGCACGTACGATGTCGTGGTATACGTAGATTACAGTTTGTGGTTGTTACATGATACTTTGTGGTTCTTCTACATTTACATACATAAACCGCCCTAGAAGTCCAAAGACTATATTTTGACCAACTGAAGTAAAGGACCTTCCCAGACTCGGGTCACCTAGTCAGACCATTCTTTTGATAGTCGACTTGACTCCCAGGGTTCGTCTGTGTCTCTCGCCGTTCGCCGTCTTCCCCCCCAACGTCACGGCCGTTCGACGTCTCCTGAAAGTCTGGAAAGTTTTGGCCGATGATGAAGAGCCTCGACCGTCAAAACCACGGCGGGGTCCCGGGCGTGGGGTTGCGCGACCGGTGGAAACATGAGATGATGATGATGTGTGATGTAACATGATAACATCATATGATATGTGGAGATAGTGTGAAACTGTTTCATGGAAACAATTGGATAGATGATGATATATATGATGATTGTTTGTGTGTGCTTTCTTTTGGAGATGCTGGGAACAGCCAAGCAAGAATAGGAATGACTGTACTGTAGTCAATTTCCAAAGATGGATGTGCATCCATTTGCAGTAACTGGCTCCTCAGTGTGTTTTCTGTTGTTATTGCCGCCCCAATATAAAGGCCCTACTAGGCCATGAGGATCTTTTTTCAATGGTCATCAGGATGAGTTTGAGATGGTTTCCTGGAGCAAGGAACATCCTGCCCCTGTTAGAATGTGTGGTTTCGTATTAAAATTTGCTGTGTTCGGCCGCTGAGTGTGGTAACACCTGGCTAGGCATGTTGATGTGTGGTTTGCTTGATTCACGGTATACCCTGGCTGTTGATGTAGAGGTCACTGTGAGGTTTCATCCGACAATCCAATGTAATCAATCAATATGCCACACATATCCACATTTGCAGAAAAGGACAGGATATGCTTTGTGAATTTGTGGGCTAAAAGGCGCCCAACGCTATAATCCTTCTGAGATTCTATGTTTCTTAACGTTGAATACAGGCAAGTCGTTTGGCATTGTATATTGGTACTGCAGGTCTACAATCCCCGTAAAACTCTGTTCTTGACGCTTTAGCGGTTGGGTTTGAGCAGTGCGGTATCACAAGCTCTGGTCATTCTTAGGTCATAGAGTTGTCAAGTCATGTCAAGTGTCTGTGATCCTCGAAAAAATAGAAGTAATTCCCATCTTCAGCCTGCTAACCCTACTAAGATGCCCAAAGTAGCCCAACCGCTTTGGATCTCAAGAAAAGCGGCTGACCACCATCCACGATCTGCAAGATGGGTTTGGAGAAGTTCTGGATCACCGGTGCTTTGTACCCTGGGCATCGCGGAGACCCGCGTGTGCTTCCACCGGTGACGCGTCGTGTCGACACCGGGTGAAGTCCGAATTGGCTCAGTCCGTGAAGGCCTGGGGTTCGTTGCTGCACGAACTTCCGAGATGGACACGAGGTTGACAGACATTCTTTTAGGGTCACCCATGATACTCTGCAGATCGCACGACACGTCCAGCACCAAGCCCAAGAGAAATGGTCGCAGACGAAAAATACAGAGTCATGAACATCATTTCCCCATACCCAAAGACTCTATGGTTCACTGGCGTGTGGCTCTTCCCGGCCTTTTCACCTCTCAAATCAACGGAGTTTTCTCAGTCAGGACTGCTGCTGCCAGTCCCTTCCGACGCGGACGCGGACACCGAACGCGGACGCGGACGCGGACGCGGACGCTCGGGTGGACCCTGGACGGTGATGCGCATGCATCGGGATGCGCATTGGACGAACACAACGAGTCACGGCCAACGAGTCCATTTGTCTCAGTGTTGTTCGTAGGGTATGTCTCAGTGTTGTTCTTTCATTTGTCCTATATGTTCTATTTGTCTCAACTATCTTCAATGAACATAGAACCCTATAGCCTATGGATGCCTATATAGCCTTATCACATATCAACGAACACCTCGAACGAACACCTCACAATGGTGACGTGGAGGTTCACCACCACCTGTTTGGCATTTGGTATTTGGAGTCATCCAATGGTGCCATTGTCCATCCACCATCCATCCACATAACCAGGTTAGTGGAAGTCCAGTGCCATGAAGTGCTTGGGATAGGGACTACACTCCAACTCACTAACATGGAAGTGGACAATCCGCTGTTTATAGAGGATTTCATGGTCTTCCAGGCGCCAATGCCATCCACTTACCATCATGTGATGTGTTGGTCAGAGTGTATCAAGAATCAGCCATGACGAATATATAGTGGATAGAGTCCATCCAAACTGGAATCCACAAGCACGCATCATAAGCATGCATAAGCAACCCAAACAAGAGTAGTTCAGGTCGGCCCTAAAGTGGTTGGCTTTCATCTTTCATCTGCTGTTCCCGGTGATTTCAATGACCTACAAAACCAATGACCTCCTTCTAGCAAGTGGTAGGACAACTCCCGGTCAGATCTTTGCTTCACGAAACAATACAAAACGGACAGCACCAGGACGGGACCACCCCCCTGGACTTCTTCCAAACCACCACCCGAGACACTCCACACTCCATGTATGGATACTTACATTCACCCCTCTTCAGCCACCCCTGGCCTGAAGCCGGTCAATCTGCCAGTCCCATGGAGCGTTTGGGACGTCTTTCGAAACGAGTTCAGACTTCGCCAAGAGGCGAATCTTCCAGGGCACGACCAGGAGCTGAGTCCTTGAAACGACTGGCGGTCCGCCTTCCAGGGCCTTCTGGGGGCCTTCCGGGGAGAACATGCGAACAGACTCCGCAGACTCCGCAGACTCGGTGTGTGGGCTTCGACTTGGTGACCCAGGAAGAAGTACCGCCCAACTTGGCCTCATTTAGCGCTGGGATCCTTCGACTTGGTCAATTGAGATCAGTACCTGCCTTGCTTGGGGCTTCTTTTTCTCCGAAAAAGCCTGCGGAATCGCATGACCTTTTGGTAGGCCTAGGCTTTCTCCGCTGCTTGAACAATGATTTGGAGACCGTTCAGCATCGATCATCGCTGAGAATCCTTAAATATCACTAAGGCAAGGGTGACTGATGCTCAGGGGGAACAACTCTGACACTACTCTTGAAGAATATGGCACAAAAATCAGAAAACTGTTGGACTGTTGGAAAACAGGTCACATGTTGACGCTCAAAATGCCGCTGTTGATGATGGATTACCACCCACCTTCGACAACGTGTTCGACTGGAGTTAGGCGTTGGGTCCTTTTGTCTAGGTTGTGACTCACTGTCCTACAAACCACCACAGTGGTGTGTACACTAGTGGTGGTTGTGTACCAGTGGTGGCTGTGCACCAGTGGTGGTTGTAACAGTGGTGTGCACACCAGTGGTAGTTGTACACCAGTGGTGGGTGTCCACCAGTGGTGCTTGGCTCAGCTGCTGCTGATGTGTCTTTTTAGCTGGACTGGGATCAACCATGAGCTGATGTTATTGTTCTAAGTAGAAGTCATATCTCTTACTGTTCAATGGTGCTTGGATCAACACTTCGATGTTCCTTTCTAGATATGACTTCTACTCCAACGTAAGATCTCGATCCATCACATGCTCAATACTGCAAACCCTCTCAATTGAATCCCACAAAAAAAAAAACATTCATGTTGTAAAGACTTCCCCAAGCCCAGAACGCATGCATCGTCTTTGGAGAAGCTGCCAATAAATCACTCAATCCGACTCAATCGCCATCCAACCTTGCAATCTTCAGCCATTCCCAAACCCAGAAGCCACTTCCCTCTTTTAGATGGGTCGCTCCATGTCCATCTTTACCCCCACCCCCCCGGGGTCTTCCACCGCCAAACCCTTGACGCACCGAGCATCTCATCCATGGGGCCCAGCCTTGGGTCCGATCCGCTCGCCGCTCCGCTCGGACTGCGGGTTGCTCCGCTCGTCGGGACGGCTGAACAGGCGAACAGCGGGGGGGGTTGTCTGCCAACCGGTGATGGGTTGTCTGCCATCCTGACAGTAATACTGAGCCAAAAAAAAAGAACCTTTTAATAAACCAACATGGAAGTGTATGGCGTGGTGCCTTGGAAGACCCTGAGCATCGTGTTGCTGTCCGATTCTCTTCACCAGGGCTCGTCACCTAAGCACAGTTCTCATGATTGACTCGCCACCACAAACAATGACCGCTTGCTTTGTGGCAATTCATGTACGATATAGAACGGTCCCCAAGCACAAAACAGCACCGAAAGACATGTTTCAAAAATATGCTGAAGGACTGTTTTTAAACTGCGGCCTGGTAAAGATCACCTATTTATAGATGGCAAATGCCAGAATAAAGCAACCTTTTCCCGTGTCCTTTAGATTTAATGCCTCTGGATGGAGGACCAAAGGTCCCGCAACCCTTGACATATTATAAACAACCACGTCCAATTCTTTCCAATCCATTCTTTCCCACTAAACTACCAAACCCTGGCCATAAAAAATCAAACAAATCAATCCGTTCCCACCAAAGAAACACAAAACCGGAAAAAGCATGAAACCAACGCCCCGTACGCCGTGCCGCCGCGCGGCAGGAGCATGACCAATGGACTGGCACCCTTGGGTGCTAGCCGACACCACATCTCCGTGTAACTCACCCAACCAGACTCCTGGCGTTCGGAGTCATCGTGGGACCGGACCGACAGGATCGGTAGAGTAAGATAGGTTGGGTGTATCCCAGACACCCTGGGCCCAGTGGATGATGGTTCAGTTGCATGACATCCATCTCTAAATATCGTGATTTAATCCTTCACGGACTGTTCCAGGTTTACTGGGGCACCCTAAGAAAGGATAGGAACAGCAGTAACTGAAATCGAGCAACTCTTTCAGTATCTTCACCGGATTCCTTACAAGACATGATTCCTCCACAATCCCAGGAGTGAGTCAGGCGGTGTTCACGATTTTTACTCAGCATGATCTTCCGGTTTCGATGTCCATATGATTGATCCACAATAGGATGACACCCGAAATAGGTAGACACCCTATATGACATCCATATGATTGTCCTATATGTCTTATGATGTGTATGTTGATAGGTAGACACCCAAAATCTTGCCCCGAAGTCATCGCCTGGATAGACTGGTCGAGTCGACCATTCCCGAGTCAAACCCAGGAGGTCGAAAGGAGGTCGGTCTCCCAACTTTGAGCTACACACCAATACCCAAACACTCCATGGGACTGCCATAGATTCCGATCAGGCCAGGGGTGGTTTGGGGGGGTCAATGGGGCGGCATATATGGCAGTCCCATTGAGTATCTGGGATATGGCCTAGAAATGCCCTAAGCCTCGCACCGAGAAGAGAACACCGACCCTCCTCCCAAACAAAACACTTCTCAATCCGCCCGTCCATCGCCTTTATCGCTACAAGATGCCTTTGAGTGACATGGCCCCCGCAGTGCCATCACATCCCAACGGCTGGAGCCTAGACACCCCAGGCAGAGACGGACACCCACCCACCCCGCACTAAGATCGCCTCGCAGAGCTCCGTGGTGTTGTAGAGCTGCGTGACCGAGATCCGCATCAAACCTCGGAGTCCGACCGCTGTCGACCGGTGTTCTCGACCGAGGACCGTTTTGAACACCGTGTGAACACCGAGAACACCGAGGACCGTGGTGTTAGACTGTACAGTCTGTGCAGTCTGTGCACCGACTGGGTCAGTGGCTATATAACAAAGGATTAATAACAAAGGATTAATAATGGGTGCATCAACGGCATGATATAGTTAGTGAAATGGTTTGCCTAAGTTGCTGCTTGGGCATGTCTAAATGGAGAAGGGTCCTGTCGCCAAAATCAGCAATTGTGGAAGTCTATATCAAGCATCAAAATTCTGGTGGCTAGCATTCTCTCATGCTATGTGAGAGATTGTCAAACAAATCCAAGGACTCAAGGAGTCAAGAATAGTCCACAACCTTGTCTACTGCGTGGAGATGACTGAATCAAAGAAAACAGGTCTGACATGCCACAGGATAATCAATGCAGCTTGTTGTGGGAATCTAGTAGAGTGCAATGTAGAATTGACACAGCACGAGGCCAAAAACATCAAATGTGTCAACATGTCTCTTGGATGTCCACAAATGTTGTCCACTTCTGGGTGATGCCAGCATGAAGGGGCTATTCGGGATTGTTGATTCATCTCCTGTATCAGGAATCATCCATCTACATCCATAAAGTCAGTAAAGTTCAATTAGCAACCACAAGCCTAGCCCGGCCAGTGAATGTCTGGTTCCAGGTCATAAAACCCTCCCCCTGCTCGCGTTTAAAAGGCGTTCCTTCTCCACGGCACTGCTGCTAGCCAAGAGCTCATTGCTCCCAAAGCCTTGACCTCCAAATCGAATCGAAAAGAAATTGAAGGTCCAAATCCCCTTTTGCATCTAATGAGTGGACGGAGATCCACAAAACGAGCGGCAAGGATCCGGAGCGAGAAACAAAGAGTTCCACACATGGTTATTGTCCATACCCGAAGGTGTGATCTTGCACCAACACCTCAGGGAAAATCCACATTCCAAGACATAAAGTCCATCTAGGAGAGGACATGCACAATCAGACAATTGGTGGAAACTCAACGCTTTTTCGGTCAAAAGACAATTTAATGATATTGTTTCGCTCATAGCTCATGATTGCCACAGTCCATTTACTGTGCCACATGATTTCCAGGAAGAAGAACCAACACCATGAATTGCCTGCTACTTAATTCACAGAAAGTATATATATCTTATACCTTGTATATATATATAGCTTATATATATATAGTGTAGACCTTGATTAATAAGACCCTCATATGAAGAGGATTTCCTATTCAACTGGGTGGGTTTATTTATCAAGAGTCTACATTAGAGAAGACGACATTCACTTATGTTGGTGCTATGAACACCCAAAGACCCTGTTTCTTTACAATGAAGGCCAGGTGTCGCAACCTTGAAACCTTAACACGTGGCAGCCGCTAGCTGCGCGGCACAGCCGCAAGTGGATCATGGCCATCACAGTCATGTACATGGTCTCGTGTCGCATGAGCATCCTGACTGCATGTCTGTCCTGCATGTCTGGACCTCCCATCAGTCCCCAGTCCCCTGACATGCACCATGCACCCGAGTCGGGACCCCAAACGTCGTCCGAGCCAAACCCCATTCCTCGGCAGCTGCACCGTGGGTTCACACCGTTTTTCAGGGTCCATGGGATCAGTCTTCCACCGGTCTGGGGGTCGTCCCGGCCTTTCACATAGAGCATCGTCTCCCCCAAAGTGCCGACGAAGACCTGCGTCTGCGACGCTGCTTTCGCTAGCTGCTGCGCAAGAAACGCCGAGAAGGGAGTATAGTATATATATGCTTGGAAAGCACAGCAACAAGCTCTGTGTGCTTCATACAAACTTCAATGAAGCAAGAGGGACACTAATGTGGAAGCACGAGGACAACCATGGAATGGGATTCAGTTACTAGGTTGCTAGGTTAAGATATGTTCCATCTCAAATCTGGCGGATGATGCTGGCTAGAGACACGGATGCAACAAAGAACATGAATTTTGACCGACTATTGCCAAGAATGGGGTTGACCACAACAATGCAGATGGAAAGGTATGTATCCAAACGCTTTGGAGGGCTCGACATTCTGTTCAAAGTCCTGAGCTCGAACGAACTGTACATAGAAAAGAGTCCTACGTCGCGTCTGCTGAGAAAGAGACAGAGATAGCCAGAGAGCAAGCAAGGGAGCAAGCAAGGGAGCAAGAGAGCAATCGATGATTTTCCAGTTGGCTATATATATATATATATGTCCTTCGATGATTTTTCACTTGGATCATCTTGGATCAAGCAGCCTGGCATAGCCTGGCATCCAGTTCCCAGTTCCCTGTCTCTCTCTCTCTCTTTCTTTTTCTCTCTGCACCTCGTTGTTCTCCAACTCCTCAACGGTGCATTGCCCATAGCCGACGGTCGAGATGCAGTTCACCTCGCGCGTTGCATCGGTGGGCGGGAAGGTCCCGTGGTCCGCCGGGCGGGTGCGGTGTCGTGATGGTTTGGTAGGTCCGCAGGGCAGTCGTCCAGTCGAGGGGTACCTGCTTCACAAAGCATGTTGGTTTGGATCAATTGGTCACCTGCTTTTGTATTATTTTGTACATTTTTGTGCTTTCTGTATGTGAATTGCAAGCCGCAAGCCTCTGGGAGAAGCAGTCCTGCAACCCCCCCAACGCATGCGGTCGTTTCTTCCAATAGTCTAGGGAGGGTGGTTGATGTTGAATCTCAGATGTGCAAACCTCCGAAGCACTTCATTCAGATGTGCAGTTCCAAGACATCCAGAAGTGGAGCGAGGCATCCACCGAGTTCCACCCAGGATCAACTCCTGGGGCGGACCAGTCCAAACCCTCAAGTCGGACAGGTCGGACACGCCGATCCGCACATCCCCCCTAGACTTCACTCATCCACCCCGCAACCCCAGAAAGGGTCAAGTCAGCCCGCCCCTGCAGCCGTCGGGTGTTCGGCACGGCACTCCACTCCTCGGTGTCCGTGTGTCACGTCGTCGCCGGGCGCAGCACAAACCGCACCGCCCAAGGTACGAAGGGCGCTGCGAAGGAGATGCTCTCGGCCGCTTGACCCACCAATGCCCCGCCCAAGCGCAGCTCCAAGGGCAGGTCCTGGGTTTTGGGGTTCGGAGCGAGGAGCGGAGCGCGCGTCCCTTCGGGGGCAGGAGCGGAAGAGCGGAAGATCCGTTCGGCAGGTGTATCAGTTCGACCCTGCCAGTGCCATTGGTGCAAGCTCGGTATATACAGAACATCCAATTGCATTATGATACAAGCTTTGCAAGGATATCGCCAAGTATACCATCACATCTTGACATCTTTGTCTCCTGCCTATCCAACGGTCCTGCCTATCCTGGATAGTGAAGTTGGGAAAGTCCAGTGAAGTGAGAAAAGACAGAAACAGTTAAGACATGTTAAGACCTGAGGGAGTTGACAAAT
Source organism: Durusdinium trenchii (assembly GCA_963970005.1). Taxonomy (NCBI): domain Eukaryota; class Dinophyceae; order Suessiales; family Symbiodiniaceae; genus Durusdinium; species Durusdinium trenchii. Next base: position 2,069,662 of record CAXAMN010012224.1, read on the forward strand.
CTCATAGTGGGCTGTTCTCTTTCTTTCGAGCTGCCGGAGATGACAAGTTGACGACACTTGGGTAAGCTAAGTTTAAAAGAACACAGGGCATAATTAGCTCACTTGCCTACCAGTACTTCCAACAGCTTGTTGAACTATGAAATCAAAATCCCGTAGAGTCAGGCGCTGGCCCCGCTGTCTATCTGGGCGGAGGTCGAAAATCCAAATCCTGCTTCGAAGGTTGTTTTTGTTCATTTTGACGATGTCTTTTCAAGTGTGCGTGAAAAAAAAAAGGGCTTACACCAGCCCGTACTATCAGGAACATCAATCATCTCTCCCCAAAACCTCTTTCTCTCCATACCCGCCCACCGTTTACACCCCCCGACATCTACCCATACCGTGACGCTTTTTCCACGACGAATCCCATTGACCGGCCTTCCCGGCACCAGAGATGGTCGTCAGGAGCACATAGACTTGGCTCAAGGGATCCTCCCTAGGCAGTGAGGAGTCGAGTACGCAAGCAGCCAGGATTGTGAACATGTTCCTCTTTGATGGCGATGGTGATGAGAAACATAGAGTGGTGCATCACAATCTATGGGGTCTTGGGTTAGATTCGGTTATATAGATTGGCGGGAGCATAATAGCCGTGTTGAACCTAGACTAGCTTTGAGAGGTGTCTCCACGCCTGAATCTTGTGGCGAGACTACAATTCATCAACCTGATGAAAGGCTCATCAAAATCCCTGTTCCACCTTGTTTAACAGTGTAATTATTGACAAAAAAAATATATATATATATATGACACTATATGACACTGTATTCCTGATCCCAGGTTCAATTGAAGCTGAAACTTGAATCTCTACGATCAAGTCATCCCAATTGGATGGCTGAATCTAGTCTGCGATCCCCCCAAAGCTTGCGCTACCCTTGACGACGTCAGGTGTTCAGTCCTCGCCCACTGAGTATAGCTCCAAGGTTGGAAAACCCCCGGTCCTCACAGAGCTGTCCCAATTGTATGGTTTCAGAGAAGATGGCACAATACCCAAGTTATATAGGTGGTTTATATTTGGACCCCCATCTCAAAAACCTCTTGCGGGGCCAGTGCCATCTACGTACTCCAAAACTACTGTAACCAAAAATCCCCCTGGAAATAGCACCCCCGACTCCCAGCCAGGTCGCTGCAAATCCGCTCGCGGTGCTGCTAAGGTGGCCTGCCGGCTGTAGTATCTGCTTGAGCAGTTGGTTTCGAGCTGCTCGAAGGTGGCACTGTAAAACCAAACAAAGGGAGTCTGGAATGAAGGAGTAGAACACATATACCCTTCAAAATGGGTCCAATCTGTCTTGAAGTATCTTTGACAGATATGAATTCAATCATAAATATACAATCAAAAGGAAAACCCAACAATGCCCAACAACGAAGAAAACCAACCCGTTCGGCCCTTTCTCTTCACAACGACGGCGGAACCCAAACACATTCAGACCGATGGACCGCCTGTGGAAAGGGTCCCAAGTAAAGGATCAAGTCATTCCAAAGCTCTGCTGGCAAGGCATCGTTGTTGTAGGTCACCACCACCTGGCAAGGACAGGACGGCCAAAACGTGGGATGTGGGCCCGAGACCAAACCTCCAGTAGTGTGGTCTCGGTGTAAAGCAAAACAGGAGGTCCGTAAGGTCAGTGTATGGTGTCGAAGAGGACGGCAGATGTTCTTTTCAGCCAGTTACATGCAGGAAACCTTCAACACCGTGTGTCCGACTATGTCCGAGACTGCTCATCGGCAGCTCATCAAATACGAGTAGATCTTCGAATCACCAGTCACTGGTGTTCGAATTCCCAACCACCAGCAGCTCCAAAGGCAGAGGGAAATTTTGGAGAACAAACCATGGGGGGGTGCCCATAAACCAACCACTCTTTGACAGGTGCCGGCAGGTTTAAGTTCAGGTGACTTCTGCAGTTCGGCAGGTCAAGTGATATTTCATCTCGGGGACTCGGGGACGCTACGCCATGCGACCGCATGGTGCGACCGCATGCTTTGGCTTCCCCAAAGAAGAAAACGCCTATGGGACTGGCAGATTTGCCTAGATTGACCCCATTTGACCCCCTAAAACCATCCCAATATGACGTCAGTTGCATGGAGTCTCTGGGTTCCTTCATTGAGTCAAAACCCGGTGTTTCACCGCCACTCGGCATCCAACCGCAGGCACTCGTATCATCCCTATCACTCCTCAAGCAACACCCACCTATCACGTCCACAGGCCTAATGTCGACTCTTGATTATAGTTCAACATATAATATAAGGGTGTTCAATGTCTTTCATGGATGTTCAATGAACATGGGGGGGGGGTATTTTTATGGCCTATAAATCAAGAGGCTACAATACAACTATATATATATATGAGTGGATAATGGGCACCCCTACCCTCCAATAGGCACGCCTTTGTGACTGCTGGTATATACACACTACTACAAGAATCTCCACCATCTCCACCTCCAGCTGCGCCGTGCAGGTCCGGTGGTCCATTCACTCGACCGTGCGCGCGCGCCTGCAAACGGTGCCCATCGTCCACCTCGGAGATGTTCACTGCGTCGCCATTGGCCTTAGTAGCAAGGACGCTACCAGTAGCTCCTGGCATCGCTACTAGTAACAAGGGTATCGCTACAAGTAGCAAGGACGCTATTAGGAAGTGAGGCCTTTCTGCAAGACAAAAGAACACCTAAGGAGGAACGGAAGACCCAGCGGGTCTTCCCAAATTCTTTCCCACTGGATTTGATTTCCTTTCGCTTGTAGGTTGGAGGCCATCGCACTGGGTTTGGTTCAGCTGGGCGAAATTGGGTCATCTGTCTTCTGTCTGCTTCAATGAAGAGGACAGGGCAGCCTGTGGTTGAGATTCGATGTGGCCAGAAATATCACGGTGAGGTTCCTTCAAGATCTACACATAATTTTGGGGACTCAGTCTAGTGATGCCCACGATGCCAAACTGATGCCGCGAGGAACTTGATGTCCCCATCTTCTTCAACACTCTCCGAGCGTATACACCTAGACCCTGTGACCCTGAGTGACAGTTAAAACCTGGTCCTAAGTCTCATTGACTCATGTTTTGGTATGACCAACTCCAGTAAAATGAGGTCAAACTGACCAGTAGGGCTACCGGTCAAATGAGGTCTTGGATTCTGTTACACTATGGCCCTCTTTCAGAATCGACCTTCAAAGTTCAAAGGGTGAAGCTTTAAAGGCAGCAGGCTCCAATCCCATCCCAATCCCCACAGAACCCAAACTCTCCCCTTCGGCGCGCGCGCGCGGTCACGCGCGCCAACTCTCCCGACCGCATTGGACCGCAGCGGCCTTCGTCACCTGTGGCTTGGCCAGCTCGAAGCGCAGCCGGAGTCCAAAGACCTCGGCGCTCCGCCGGGGCCGAAGAAGGGGGACCACGGAGCAGAGCCGCGGCTGCGTCCGAAGCGAGGACCACGGCCACCGCTGCGCCCGCTGCGCCCCCGCGGCGTTTTGGTTGGCACGTGTTGTCATGATTTGGGTGTTTGGAGGATGTTTGCTTCGGATGTTTGCTTCGGGGTGGTCGGAGTGAGGGGTTTCGGTGAAGGGTTGGCGGACAGAATTTCATCACGTGCTGAATGATTGAAACATCTGGACCAGCACATATAGCGATGGTTGAGGATGTTTCCATCAAGGTCCACATCTTTTAGCCACACTGGCAAGAATCTATAGTATCAATATCCCATTTCCAGTAACAGTGGATTATGGTGAGGTTCCAGGATGTTCCAGGCCTTTCTCTCTCTAAAATGCTTGTGCCCCTTTCACCGTTCCTGTCACCACGACGGCGTGTACCACCCATTCGGGAGACCGAAATAGCTCGACAGACCCGAACGGTTCCATTGGCTGGGTGTCTCCCTATTCAAAAACACACCCCGAGGGGGTGGATGTTAGCGTGTCTGTTCTTTGTTTGTATTCTTTCTTGTCATTTTTTGTGTGTGGTCTTACAATATTCTATATAAATACATTCACACACACCCATCATAACCATCTCTCTCCCATCATAACCATCCACCGGCCGGTCACTGCCGCTCCATCCGGCCGTTTCGACACTCCGTTGACGGGACCGGACCGTCCATGGGGACTTCTCGTGAGCGTCACTCTTTAGTGCATGACATGTCTGGAGCAAATACCAGTATATAAAAACGTCTGGAGCAAAGAAAGCGCCTTTTGGTTCCATACCAGAAAGCCTAAGACTTCAGACCCTCCTGTTGTTCTGTGTCGTATATCCTTTCCACAGCGCCCCAACACCCCAGAAATCCAGCCAACATGGACACGATCCGGCCTGGATCTGGTAGACCTTCAGCGAGCAGCCACAGCCAGCCGTCACCGTCACCGTGAAGGTCTCTGTGACCAGGACCTCGCGCTCAGTGAAAGCGGTGTGGAAAATGAGGACGTCCTCTTCCTAGAAGGGTCTACCAGATTTCTATATGACTCAAGAATACTCAAGATACGACCCGATATGTCCAACGTTTGCTTGCCGTTCCCATGGATGTTGAAAAAATCATTAAACATTCCACTTTAATCTCCTGAGTCTTGGAGACCATCACCATCTCCTTTTCCCATTCACCGCCGTGTACAGACCACGCAGCGCCGCATAGACCTCGCCATCGTCCCCATCGCCTCCTCCTCGGGCAGCGTCAGCACCGCCTCCGAGCCATTGTGGCTGGAGGCCGCCACCGCTTGCGATGCCTCGGCAGAGAGGTCGTCGTTTCAGTCAGCTGCAATCCGAAGTCGGTTCGGATTTGGGGGGCGAGCCGGTTGGAATGGCTCCGTTTGATGGCGCCTACACTTTGGAGCCTACACTTCGGCATAGAAATTGGATCTTCTATCATCTTGTATGTGCAATAGAATAAGTAACTGGTACAAGGGCCGACGCCAAGACAGAACATAGACCAGCTCTCTGACCTGTATCGCCGCGTGAACTCCCTCGCAACAAAAATAAACAGATGTTTGAATATTGTTGTATCCGGATCTGGAAAAGCATTGTGGCGATCCAAAAAAAGCTTTCTGGATGTTCGATAAAGTGTTCGATCAAGTCAGCAGCTTTCTGGCTCATGTCCACATGCCCATCCCTTAGTCCCTCATGTGGGGCTTACACCACCCCATCCAAGCCATGGATCATGAGAAAAAAAGCCCTTCTTGCGTCCCAAGGGGCACTAATTGAGTTCACCAGCATGTTTTGACGACAAACATCATACAAGGCACCCGAATACAAGGAAAGACTCATAGAGTGCATGGGCTACAAGCATCGGCATGACCTGAAAAAAGAAGAAACGACCAGCCACTAGGTCAATCCATGTTCTTTTTTTTTGGGGGGGGGGGGGGCTCGCAGACTCACTGTCTTGTGGCCTCTTTGGGGTGGGGGTGAAA